>JAUCMU010000063.1:2083373-2125509 GCA_032275025.1 Enteromius treurensis | reverse complement strand
TTATCCTTTCTAATTGAATTCAATTCTCATTTAAAATAATGTTGTTAGTTAACCGGTTAATAATCGGTTAACGAGCGCCGGTTGTTGGTTACGAGAATTAACCGAAATGAGCATCCCTAGTTATTGTGGCTCAAAAAAGAGTTGATTTTGAATCATTAAAACGAGTCGTTTTTAAAACTAATCAAAAGCCGTTTCATGCTGATGTCAAAATGAAGCATTAGCATATTTCCCGCCCACATCTTTTCGAATTGATTTAAATGAAAATGTTAACTAATTCTTTGCCACTCTATGCTGCTTTTGGAGCGCTGCAAGCTCACAAAAAATAAACATGCTACCGTCACGCTAAGTTAGCTGAATGAACAACCATAAACTCCTTGGAGGTACAGCAGGCTGCATCTCCTAAATTGGGTTCACATGAAAAATTGTGGGCCACAAAAATATGACCCATATTCTTTCTTCATCCAGAACTGAAGTGCCTGACAAAACGAGTATTTGGATAACCCAACGATAAGGGAGGTGGCATCGTTCTCTGAAACCGCAGGAGGACCAGGGCACAGTCAGGTACTTTCCAGGGAAACAGCCAAAAATAGCCACCATTTCCACTCAAACGAGCACTCCACACAACAGGGGCCAGCACACACACAGTGGGAAGTCGGAAGCGCCAGAGGGAACGGGATGTGGAAGGCACAAAGATACTTGCCACCGTGACACTCAAGAACACTTGTGCTAAGAGGTTATTTCATTAAAACGCTTTAATCTCTCATCATGGAGCCACAACAAATGCATTTGTTTTTCCAAAAAGCAGCCAAACGGTCAAGGCTCGTCATCCCTTGGGCGATGCATCGGCTGGTGTTGTTTACCAGGCCAGCAGTTATGACTATTCTTATTTCTGCTATTTATAAAGCAGACTGTGGTTTATTGGAAGTGCACCAGACGGCATTGTAGAAACGACAGTGACTTATTCGCCGCTTACAAAAGCATGTGAGGTCAGGTTATTGTTTTTCTTGACGAGTGCACTGGAGGCGACTGTATGAGTATGCATTTATCATTCCCTCTCTATTTACTCCAGACCCGGTGTCCTAGCATTAGCTTTGATGATTGGTGGTGGGTTGTTCCTGTTGTGCAGTAACAGCTCGGTATGTCTTCAAAAAAAACAAAAAAGCATGGTTGTTTCATAGTAAGATGATTTTACAGGATTCATTAAATCTATTGCTAATACTGCTGTTGTTTTCCCACCGAAATGATATCACTTCCTGGAAGATGATGTCATTCGCTGGCTTTTGTTACAATTTATAGAAGACTGAAATAACAACAGGATGGAATGTGATATTTATTTGGGGATACAGTCAAAACAACAACAACAGCAACAAAAAGGATTTTGGTCAAAATGTTTTGTTTCAAACATTTTGACCATGAAAACACCTGGAATGTTTCCTACCAGTGTTTCATGTTAGATCTGGCAAAACACCTAGGGCCATATAAATATCAAGTCAAGACAAAGCAGTCAAACGTGTTAAAGATTGTTACATTGTGATAAAAGAAAAAGATATGTGGTCTATTTTCCCAGACGTGATAAAAATGTACATCATTTAATTTGGTATTATAAAAGTACACATGTAATTTTTAAAGTTTAATATTTAAAAAATGAATAAATAAATAAATAAATCTGGTCCATTTTGAAACATCCATTCATTTCCACAAAAATAATTCAACACTTATTTTTTCCAATTTATTAATAATATATTAAATAGTCCGTATATATATATATATATATTTATTTATATATATATAACCACACACACAGCAATTGGCAATTTGTAGTGTATTTTATTCTAAATATTTATGGCTAATTTTCACAAGTGGAAGGACTGTACATTTTAAAATGATACATAACTGAATTTGCTTTTTCAGCGGTACACTAACATACAGGAGGCTAACACACGAAGACTAAAAGCTGCTAAAACAGCAATTTAGATTCGATAAGCTCTTGGTTTCACGGTTTGATTTCACATGAAAATGTACCGCGCAGTAGGAATGACCCAGGTGTGCTGTTTTTGTTGGTTTGCCCAGCTTGATTTCACCAGCAAATTGAAAGACCTTGCAGAGAGAGTCAGCACAGCCAACGCTTTCATTTAAACACATGTCCAATTCAAAAGAACAACCGGCGTCTGAAGAGAGACTGCCGTTTTGTGATTAGCGTCCAGGTCGGGTGTGATTTACTGGAGGCCCGGGCCGGTCTCCATTCCCAGGTCTGCCAGGTTTCCACTCGAGCTCGCTACTTTCCTTCGGTGATTTACGCAGCTACTGTGAGCAGCTGGAAGATTTTTTATACCGTTCTGGAGTCGAAGTCTCTCTTGACGGAGAGCTCATTCAATGGGCCTGCAAATCCATGAGGGACAGATAAATCCTAAGCGCTGGACTGAATACATCACTCCGGAGTGGGAAAATTAAGCTTTCAGCCAGTGAAAAAAAATTAAAAACTTAAACGCCTGAAGAGGGGCAATCAACTGAATACAAGATATGAAGGAAAGAATGTTGCCACTTTAATCATTTTGTTGATGATTAAAGAAAGGAAGTCATATATTAAAGCTTCAGGCCTCGGGGTGCAGTGTGTGTTAAACCGAGCGAAATGAGATGCAGCGAATTCAACAGAGAGTTCAGTGGTGTTAGAAAAGAAAAGTTGTTATGCAATGTTACACTTCAACTTGCTGTACCATTCTGAGTCATGAAACTGTACAAAAAAAACAAAACTAAAGTATCCTCTGGAAAGACTATAGTACTGAGTGGCACACAAAAACAGAGAGTGAAGGAAAGAAACCGAGAGAGGAACTGACAGATATTCAGAAACGAGCACCATGGGACCATTTTAAGGAGGCCATTGTACCCTTTTAAACAAAGTCTGAGTGAAAAAATGAAGCAGAGTTCCTCAAGAGACTCAAATCCTCTCTGATTGAGAGTGAGCGCTGGCAACCAACACCAGCGAAACGAAGCGAGACTCTCAAGGGGCGACAGCCGGGCCGTCAATCCCAGGTGACTCCTCAGGACCTATACAGAGACACCTGGTCTGCCACGGCGAGATGATGCTGTGACAGCACAGAGATTTGTTCTGGCACAGCGATTTCGGTTTCGCCAACTGACTTTATCCAAGCTTTTGGGATTCTTCAACGCTTATATTTTAGCACGATAAGCGCTTAAGATAAAGATGTCACCGTGGGTCAGTTTTGGCTCCTTAACAACCTGAATATGCCACTTTGCTTAAGGGATGAAGTAATTATCAATATTGTCAAAATGAGAATTCTATTTGATATTAATTACACTGTGGGATTCCTCATTAAATGAAGAGGATGTATTAAGTAACCATAATTGGGACCTGAAAGGATTAATAACGCGCCGGGACATTCATATTCCGTACGGCTAGGAAAATGTATCACTCAACGCCCAATTATTGGCTTTTGCTGGAGCTCAAGTACAATTAACAAAACGAAGGAACCATTTGCATGAGTTAATTACATATAAATGCTAGCCTTCTGCCATATTTATACAAATGTCAAGCGCTTTGAGAATCCAATACTTGACGTCAGCGAGGTGACCAGCCATTATGGGAAAAGAAAGAATGTGCAGAAGAAACAAACGTACAAATACAGCTTGCATGCTAACCTCATTAGCATGCAGAAAAGGTTGCTAATTTGCAAGTGCTAATTTTTCTTTGTTGATTGCTGATCAGAAAGCACATGAAATCAGGCAACAGAGAAAATGACAGCCCTTTTGCCAGACAAATCTACAAATCTTCAATGTAAGTCTCTTTATTAGCTATTATCATTTAACAGAGTAAATATTATGAATATATGATAAAAAAAAATTAATTTTCACTGAAAGTTTCACTGAAGTAAGTCATACATATGAAACTCCAAAGAGGGTAAGAAAAGTACAGTTTTAATTTTTTGAGGTGTACTATATCTTTAAATGAAAGGATAGATATGCACCAACTGTATACAAACACAGCATCGCATGCTAATATGCCACTGAATGGAAAACATGATCAAGCATAGAAAATGACAGGCCTTTTTGAGGAAAAACTGACTGTACAAATCCACAAAATGAGTCCCTGTTCTGAAGGCTGTGGAAAAGGTTAGACAGCATGTTACTGCCTAAAAGACCTGCTGCGTTAACAGGATATGTCACAGAAACCGCAGGGGCTAAGGCTCAACAAAACGCTTCGACAAGTGAACACTGGGGACACTGACAATTTGCAGGCAGAAGAATAAAGCAAGAAACTTTTAACAGCCACGTAAGCCTAGAGCCAAAAGTGTCTCACAGTTTCGCAACAAAGATTGAGTACAGCGCTAAACAAGGAAACATACTCATGTACACTACGTTAGGACTAGAAATGCACATCTTACCTTTAAGCTGATCTGCAACCACGCTTGGTCCGATTCTTTCTGTGACCCTCCCATCTTCTCGCAAGTACCGGTCATCCAAAAACTTGTCCGTGGCCTCTGAAAGGTGCACCTTCCCGGCGACTCCCAACTGCTCCATGAGATTGGCTAGGTTGACATCATTGGACCACACGTCGAACTTAAAGCGCTTCATGCCCAGGATCCCGCAAAGCACGGTGCCAGTGTGGACGCCGACACGCATGTTCACCATCTCCTTCTTTTCTTGACAGAACTGCTCAATGGCCTGGATCATCCCAAGACCCATCTCTATGCAGCAGTAGGCATGGTCCTCTCTTGGTTCGGGGCAACCAGCCACGCAATAGTAACAATCTCCCAGTGTGCTGATCTTCTCGCAACATGTGAGCTCACACAAGTGATCGAAGCGTCCGAATAAGTCATTGAGGAGTCCCACAAGGGCATGCGCCGACTTATTGGCGCTCATCTTGGTGAATCCCACAATGTCTGCGAACAGGATGCTGACCGGCTCCATGCATTTCATGTTGAATGGCCGAAAGATGATCTGGCCTCGGGGTATTGACGTCTTCTTGCGTTTGGTGCTCTTTGGGCTGGAGGCACCCGCAATGGCCGCTCCCGTCGAATAGCGCTTAACCGAGTTATCGTTGTCGTCGTCGCTCTGCTTCATGAGCTCATCGGCCACCCTACGAGGCATCACCGAGTGGATCATCCGCTCCTTCAGGGCCTTTTCCACCTCTAAGTCTTTTCCATGCATGATGGCTTGGCCGACCTTGAGGAACGTGCTGCGCGAACGCACTTCGGACATAATAAAAAGGTGGATTCCAATGACGTGGGCGCAAACATGCAAAATGGCCCTTCCCGGGATCAGCCAGTACAGCGTTTCCAAATGCTCCTCGGTGGAGTTCCTCAAGCCGCTGCCTTGAATCAAATGCATCCAGCCTAGTGTCTCAAAAAGCACAGAGTAGAGCAAGCCGAGCAGGAGCGAAGCATACAAGCGGATGTGGAGGAAACTGTAGAGCAATGAAAGCACCTCCATGCCCAGAGAGAAGGTGCCAACTGGGGACAAACAAGGAGCAAATGGAACTCCACTTCGGGTGGCTTGAAACGTAAGGTTTTTATCCTCTGCGCCACTGAAGTCACCTGCATCCTCTTCGTCCATGAAAGGAGGAACATTGAAGTCACTAAAGCCTGAAGTCTGGATCTGAGGTGCAAGAGTGAGGGCAAATGTCACCACGATGAGCAACAGCGAGGCTTGATTGTAGCAGTGGGCGTAGAAGCGGGTAAACGTGAAGACGAACAGGACAGAACAGAGGAGCAGGAAGGCGGTGGTGGGCAGTAAGAAGGTGGTCCGTTCGCATCGATTAGCATTAGCGATGAAGAACAACCCCCAGAGGAGGCTGGCAGCCGCCAAGTAGAACAACACACAGCGGAAACGCCGTTGCGTTTGAGGGAAGCAGCGCTCGCGGCAGGCTTCCTCCAGAATGTTGGAGTCAAACTTGGGGTTCCAGAAATGTCCGGCCGACCTTTCGAACAGCTGCGGCATCTTCCGTTGAATCCGGAGGCCTTTGACCACTGGTTTGCGGATGGCGGATTCTCCTGAGCTACAGCTGGAGGAGATGCTGTACTTGCAATGTTTGGAGCCCCCGATGATGCTGCACATGGCGCTGGCTCCCAGACTCCCACGCGGCTGTTTGTGTGGCTTGATCCGCACAGAAACGGCCCCATCACCACTCGAGTCGCAGCTTACTTCACTGTTGTGAAACAGCAGATGTTGATGTTGAGGAGAAGCCATGATACCGTGAAAAATAAGGTGCTTGGGTGGAAAAATAATCAAGAGGGGGAAACAAACAGAGATGGTGCCAAACTATTCTTACGACTAGATAACAAAAAATTTACTCATGTGTTTAGACAGTTCCAGGAGTTTGAGTTTTGGTTGTTTCACCTCATGACGTCAATAGCGCATTCCTTCTTGACGCACATGAATCGGAGAGGCTTATCCAAGGCGCATGGAATCTTTCGACTTACTACAAATGAATCAAAAGAGTTCTCTCACCTAAGTTACATAATAACGCAGCAAAAATGAAGACTCAAGTCAAGGACTGTTTGCTTTGACTCCTTGGGGAACTTCTTAACTCCATTCTGATGCCAAGTGCTCAAGTGTTCCCATAAATGAGCCATTACATTGCTTTCAAGAAGAAAATGGTATATATGAGAGCATTTAGAGGACTGTCAACATTTATGCTTGACATAAGTTATGGTATTCCTCACATCCAACACAAGTCATGCATAATAAAGTCCAAAAACTCTTGATCAAATAAACATTTAAAAAGTCCAGCAGGGAACGAGCGTGTCAATAAAAAAAGTCCAAACAGATAAACATGATGTGTTTCTACATTATTTAGGCAACTTAAGAAAAATAAAACTCAAATAACACGGGTTCTTAAAAATAAACCTCCCGCCCTCTTTTGTTCTTCGGATTCAAAATAAGCGTTCGCTGGAGACTCCGCGCCCTGTCAGACGGAGGGAATAACAGCGTTGCTGTTGTTAAAAGCATACGTAGAAAAATTCAACCAGTCTTCTTTCTTAAACGGCCTGTCGCGTTAGAATTCTCTTGACTGGAGCGCCGACCTTTCCTGAGTTCCCGCTCCGGATCTTGCAGACGCTTCTTTTTCGAATGAAACGTGCGTAACGGTATAAAAATCATAAAGATCGCGCGTATGGATTAACTTATCATTCAAGATGCATAAATGCATGTATGTCCAGTATATTCCCATAGACACTGGGATCGCACTGGGATCCTAATTCAGGTTCGGGTATTTGAAACCAGTTTATATCAATGCACGTTGCTTCAAATGAAGAATGAAATCACCTTGATGGTCAGAAGACATTTAAGTTTCCTTTCCTTTTAAAGAAGACTGAAAGTCTGCACTTCTCTCTCCATAGGCTCGCAGCGGTAAAGTGCCTCTTTGGTTTCTCTTTAGGACTCTTTTCCACGGGCAGCTTTTCCTGTGATGTCCAAACTAATCTCTTTCTCAGCCGGTACCTCTATGCTCTCCATCAGCGCACGGCTCGCCACTCGTGACACATGCCAGTGTATCATAGTTGACTTGTGTGCTCTCGCGCAGCTCGGGTGCGCCAGTGGCCATCAGGCATCAGTTAGATCTCCATCTGTATTCGCAATCCGACGCGGTGTCTGTACAAGTCCAGCGGACGCTGGAAATACATTGAGAGGTGGGGATAAACGTGTGCGTGCACGCTCCGGAGAGAGAACAACAGAAGGGTGGCGAGCACGCACGCGTTCACATGGAAGTGGGTTCTTCTCAAACCGCAATGTTCGCGTCGGAGCGCGTCCCCGAGAGCTGTCAAAAGGGTATGGGGTGGGGGGAGAGGGGTCCAATCAATGACGTTTAATGCAGGGGGAGACACAGCTGTCATATTGTGAGCAATACGAAATCAACCAGACCAATTTAGCGTTGACACCACTAGATAGAAATACATTTTCTTTCTGTCTGTCTGGCCGTCTGGTAGGCTACTTCTTCATTGTTTTGATAGATAGATAGCTAGCTAGATAGACAGATAGGTCATTTTTAATCATTTATGTCATAATTCCTATTAATATATGTGACTATAGACCACAAAGCCAGTCATATGGGTCAATTTGGAGAAATTTTATCCTAATGATTTCTGGCATAAAAGAAAAATCGATAATTTTGACCCATACAATGCATTGTTTGTTATATATCCATGCTACTCACGACTGGTTTTGTGTTTCAGGTTCACAATCATTGCTTGGTTACTAGAAGTATTTTGCTTTCCAGGTCAGCTCTGCTTGAGGGCCGAGAGTCTATTAAACATTTTCCACTATTTTTTTTTTTCTCAAATCCACCAATTTTGTAATTAAATGTTGATCCCGGTTTATGAAATTATTCCCAAAATAAAGCATAAGTCTTTAATCCGCATGTTTTAATTAATAGAGTCTCTTTGCTGGGCTGCCGTGTTGTGCTTGCGCCGCGCAGCAGTAACTGGCTGAATCAAAGTGATTATGTTGTTTTGGAAGCCAGAGAGAGGCTAAGATGCTTAAAAAGCTTCAGAAGACAGTTTCAAAGGAAGTCCCTGGAGAGCTGCAGCTGTGAGTGTCTCTAGAGCAGGCCAGGCCTGAGCTGCTGGGTCATGACACAGAGAGGTGATAGGTTTCTTACGCAACTATTCTGCTTGTTCTTAGGTTATGTTATTTCTGGGGAAAAGGAGTGTTTTGGAGAATCATGGAATTCATTCCAATACAAACCTCTCAAGAACATGACCAGGTTATATTTCTTCTTCTACAGTGATATTTTCCTTGAGGAAAATAAAAAAGCATAGGATTATTCAGGTCCATTATTTTCATAATTGTAATAATAATAATATATTTTATAAAAATAGCTATAAAATGTTTTCAAATGGTTCTAAAAATCGTATTCTTACTGTAAAGCAACAACAATATTGAATCCGATTTTTAAAACCATTTGAAAACATTTTATAGCTATTTTATATATATATATATATATATATATATATATAATGTAAATAAATTAATTTTAAAAGTATTAATTTATTTACTTTTGTTTATTTACTTATTTTTATTTATTTATTCAATTTTACTTTTTTATCTTTACACACACAACTATATATATATATATATATATATATAGTTTAATATATTATCTTTTTTTATTGGTTAGTTTAGTTTGTTAATTTTGTTATCATGTGTGTGTTTGTTGGATTTTTATTTTTTTGTTATTTTTACTTTATATCAAAACAATCCAACTGAAGTTTGATTGAGATATGCACAAAGAAAAAGCATGATTTTTGAAAATTTTTGAAAAATGTATCTGTTTTTGCAAATGAAATCTTCATATAGTGTTTTAAAAAAATAAACATTTAAAGAATTGTTCTCATAACTTCTTGTAAATTCTTATAACTGTAATGCAAATGAATATGCATAATATATTCATAATTAGCATCTGCTAAATGCATAAAAGTAAATACATATTTAAATACACATACAGTAAGTAGATAGAGATGATTACTGGATGAAATGGAACACAGACATCTAAGCTCTATTTGTGATATTCACCCAATAATATGTGTTTCTACTCACACCTGAAACACACTCACAAATACTGATATCTAAAGAAACGGCCTTGAGATACACTATTCCCTTTGAACATATTACACAGTCAGTCCCCCGTTACAGTTCACTCACACACCTCCCTTTGAGTTGGAGTCACGACCGACCCCGAGCTGCTGCAATGCAGCTTCCAGACCTGTTCTCCAATCACATCTGAGCACAAGGCAAACTTCAGCCTGCCGTCTGAAACGTGTGTGTTTGTGATTCACACGCTTTCAGAGGCAGCCCTGACTTTGTGGGGGCTTCCCTCGCTCTGGGGGGAATATAGCACAGTCTGTTTTGAAATATGTGATCAGTGGGCCGTGTCCTCACACAGGCGCGCAGACCCATGCCATTATTAACTCATTAACATTAATATAGTTTGGTGACGGGACACTGGCTTCATTCTGCTATTGAATGTGACGGCCATATTGCACATTTGTTTCTCAAAATGAGCCGTTACATCTTCTATTGAACGCATTAAACAATGAATAACAGATACGGGAAGGGAATGAGGACATTTTCTTGATTACAATCTGTTCATTAGCAGCAACATGAAAGACATCAGCAAGTCAATTCACTTCAGTTATGTGACGTATTTCAGAGGAACACGGAATATTTCTGCCACTTGATTTTATTCATAGGGAAATAATGTGTTTCTTATCAGAATTGGGCTGAGAGTGAGTTTGCGGTGGATGTATATTTATAGTTATGCAGGTGCTTTTATCAAAGCAACTTACATTGCATTCAAGTTGTATAAATATTTCTATCAGCCCTTGCATTTCCTGGAATCAAAACCATGACCTTGGCATTTTTAGCAGCGTGTATGCTACTGTTTGAGCTACAGGAATGATTCAGTGTTACGGGGAAACTATTTGATGCTTTTATAGCAACCTTTACTGTTTTCATTATGTGTATTTGATCAGTTCATGCATTTTTTGGGAATCAAACCCATGACCTTGGCATTTCAAGCACTACAGTTTTGCTATTAGTGGCATGTTAATATCCTGATTAGGTTACACAAAAATTTCAATTAGCTAAGAATTTATCCAAGAGCTGGGTACATTCATAAATTGAAACAAATCTGGAGTAAAGCAGCATTACATCACTCGTTCACCAATAGGTCCTCTGCAGCGAATGGGTGCTGTCAGAATGGGAGTCCAAAGAGCTGTTGAATAACCTACAGCATTCCAGTTATCAACATTTTTGGCTAAAATATCCGTATTGCTTTGAAGACCTCGTCCCGTATGAATCAGATGAGAAATATGTACAGATCAGGCAGTGAAAACAGTTCAGAATTGATCTAAGCAAACATGTGGGTGGATTCTGATGTGAGTGGGCAACAGGAGATGGACTTCTTCACTGGAGAGAGCAGTATTATGAATAAAGGACTCATATGTAAGCCAGAAGCAATGGTATGAATATAAATATATCTTCATGATGGGTTTGTGTCTTACACTTTTCACTTTGCAAGACTGGATTACTTGTGAATTAATGCAATGTTTTTATCTCATTCTGACGACACCCATATTCACAGCAGCGGATCCGTTTCCTGACAAGTTATGGAATGCTAAATTTCTCTGAATCTGTTCTGATGATGAAAACAACTCCTCTGTGTTCACTTTAAGCTGCTATGCAAATTTACATTATTAAACTCCCCTTGTTTTATAATAAGGTTGTTTTATACTTGCACGTCTCAAATTCACTTCATCTTGGCAAAATGGTTTGCACTATAATCTTTCTTTGCCTCAGCATTATGTTGTGCAATTTCTGTTGCTTTGTCCCTTCTGTGAATGTGATGCAATAGCTCTTAACATTCTGTGCTCGCTCTAGTGGACAACTACCGCTACAGCAACTTCAGGTTAGTCTCAGGTTGTTGTTGTTGGTTGCCAGGTCATTTGTAGTTTGTACAGCTCATGATCAAATTTTTTTTGAAACAAGCCAGCTGTATATAACAGAATAACAAATCAGGCTCAGGGATTGAGCAATATTCACATTCACTGCATGTTTTAATGAGCTTGTTACATTTACAACGACCCACCTGCCTTAAAAAAACACACCTGCTTAATATACAGCTGACTTGAGCATCTTTCAGCACTTACCTGCCGCTACAATCTATATCTGATAGCGACGCCATGGTTCATCTTGTGTCTATTTTTGGAGGTGGGAACAAAGAGTGACCTTGACATTTAACAGGGACTGGACAGGTCTTTCAGAAGAGATCCAAGTCTATTAACCCCCACGACCCGATTCCAAAAAAAACAGACAGCTCGGTTAATAACACTTTATTGCAGTTTTGTCGCTCCCACAGAACTGCACTATGTTTGCACTGTTCACTGTTGAGTACCATAAATCAGGATTCCAAAAAAAGCCTTCCTAATGCTTATAAAAATGCAGCTTTATGAGGTAACATCTATCTAGCTATCTAGATGAATGTGATTATTTCCACACAAAACCCCAACCACTACATAAGACCTGGTTGTTAGTTGTGGAATATCAAATACACTTTTTAAAAAATGAAGGTGCTATATTGGCATCGAAGGTTCCCTGAAGAACTTTTAACATCCATGGAAACATTCAAAAGCACAAAAGGTTCTTTTTGTGGAAAACAATTAAAAAGGTACACTTAAAAGTAATAGTTCAGCAAAAAAAAAAAAAAAAACTTAATTTACTCACCTTGCCAGGCCAATGGGTGAATGGGTTCTGTCCGAATGAGAGTCCAAACAGCTGTTAAAAACATCACAATAATCCAAAAGTAATCCACACCACCAAGTCCATCAGTTCAATTAAAAGCGAAAAGTTGCATGTATGTAAGGAACAAATACACAAATACATGTTAAATTCAAACCATTGCTTATAATATTGCTTTCTCCAGGAAAACATTGCCTTGCCTGAATCAGAAGAGAATGTGGATAATTGTGATGTTTTTATTAGCTGTTTGAACTCTCATTCTGACGGCACACATTCACTGAATATACTGCTACTACTACTGATGAGGAAACAAACTCATCTACATATTTTCAAATCTTACAAACGTTCATTACTGGGTGAATTATTCCTTTGAAGGTTCTTTAGAGAACCCCAAATAGACCCTTTATCACATTGCTGTAAAAGCTCCTTCATTTTTAAAAGTGTAGTTTGTTTTTTATTGTGGTATACAAAGTGGATAAGTGGAAATGTGAAAAAACCAAACCCATACATATAATAACATGCAGTGTAAAAATGCTAGTAGCTTATCAGTTTGAAGAGAGACAAATAATCATCCATAGTTACTACTAACCTATAAATGTTAACAAATCAACCGAAAAGACAAGGGAAAAACGCACAACTGGGGAACTGATTCGGTAAGTTTAAAACACAACAATTGCATCACTTTTCACATTTAAGGCAGCTGATACCCATTTTCAGTCTCAGGATATTTTATTTTTGCTATTTTTTACATTTTTTTTTAAGTATGTGTCAGCCATTTTTTTTTCTCATGCGCACACATTTTTCCCTCCAAAACTGCAGACAGTTTATAAAAGTAGCGCGGAAAGAGAGGAGAGTTGTTTTGGTGCGCTCTCTTCACATTCACAAGAAACTCCGCCTCAAAATCCTCCCTCCACCCCGTCCCAGAATCCCCCACCATCAAACCTCCCCACACACAACCTCTTCACGCCAAAAAAAAAAAAAAAAAAAAGTCCCGTGAGATCCGTCTCCATTGACTCAAAACGGACCCGCGGCAGGAACAGGATTAGCTCCACTGCTCCTCCTCGGTTTGTTCACTCCGCCGTTCCTCCTTTCTTTCTCTCATCCTTCTCCTCTGTCTCCCTCCCGCCTGGTTTTCTTCTTTCAGTTTCGTCGATAGCGGTTCTTGGGCTTTTCCCCACAGCCAGTGGCCTCGCAGGAGGACAGGGTCGGGTTCTTCCCGGAGTTGATGTTGCCGAGCAGAGAGGGCAGTTCGTGAGTGATGGCGCGCTCGATCTTCTCCAGTAGACAACCGCCCATGTAGGAGCATTGGGCCGACAGCTGCTTGAAGCTGTTCACCGGGTTAATCCCGAAGAAGTCGCGGTAAGCGTCTCGGTTGGGCAGGTCGAACTTGCTGACGTTGGTTTTGGCCAGGATGGATTTAAATATGTAGAACTTGTCGGGATCGTCCACGATCTCCTTAAAGACCAGCTCGGGGTCGCTAAAGAAGCTCATCTTCTCCTTGAAGGTCTGCACGTAGCGGTCCACCAGGAGAGCGTGAATGCGGACGCGGATGCCGTGCTGACGGATGAAGGCAATTTTGTTCTCCAGGCGGTTCTCAATCACTTGGTTGAGGTCCTCCAACAAGGAGATTTCCTCACGCTTGAAGAGGTCCCGGCTGGTGTCTGGAGCGTAGTCGTAGGGCCAGAAGGAGCTGACGTAGACACGAGGGGGCTCGGTCACGTTGATGAGGGGCGCCAGACTCCAGAAGAGGGCACCGTAGACGCGCATGAGGTCCTGGGTCACCAAGTTGTCTGCCTTATTGAGGATGATACGGATCTGGGACTCCCGGCCTTTTAGCTGCCGGAAGAGCATCTCCAACTCGAGGCCGACATCCAGCTTAGTGGGATCAAAAACCACGAAAATGAGGTCAGCGCGATCGATAAACCACTGGCACACGTCGTTGAACGGGTAACCTTGAAGTGGGAGAGTGAAATTGATTATTATTATGTACAAAGTGCTATTACTTTCAGTTAAACTAAATGAAAATGAAAGGTCATAAACAATCATATTAGTCATAAATGCAATTAAATTTACTATTTGATAACTGCTCTGAAAATGTGAACCTGTAGAACATGCAACAGTAAAAAGAGCAGCCCTTATATTTTATTAAATCAGTTTAAGGAATGAATTTAACGATCAGCTCTTAAACTGAAGACCTACTAAAATGATAATAAAGACTGTACCGTTTGATAGATTTTTAGACTTTTTATGAGCCTCAATTTGAGTTTAAGACTTCATAGGACCCACGGGATCCCCGAAATCAATGGTGATGATGGAGAACTCTGTACCTCTCTCCTGCTGTTTCCGGTTCTCAATGATTCCAGGCGTGTCCACGAATGTGACCCTCTCCAAGAGCTTGTGGGGCATCTCGATGCCAACCAGCTTCTCCAAAAAGTTCTGTCCGAACTTCTCCAGCGGGGAGAAGGAGCGTGAGCTGTCAGCAGCCATGACGATGCCCTCCACGGTGCGGATCTTCTCGCCGTGCATGATGACGGTAAACTCTGAGGTAGTGGGCTCAGCACCTGGACGAACACAAGATGATGCACATTTGTAATAAAAACAATACTTTAATGCCGAAAACCACTTGACATGCAGTACAGGCGGAAGTTTACCCGTGTACAGCTGGTAAGGAGTGTCCAGCAAACCCAACAGATAGTTGATCATGGAGGACTTGCCCACGCTCCAGGGTCCGAGGAACAGCACCATGGGTTTGGAGGTGATCTCTCCATCTATTTGAGAAAGAGAGAGAGAGAGAACAACAGTATTTACAATTAGAAGAATTTAAGACTAAGGGCAAGAACCACAAATCAAGATCTACCATAAATGAAATAGCCCGTTTTCTCTTGTATAAAGCAATAGAGAATCATAATAATGATATGCTTTCAAAATGAAAGGTCCTTAAAGGGTTATCTCACCCAAAAATGTGAATTAGGCAGTGTTTTACCCACCTTTGAAGCATCCTATAGGTGTTTGTAATGCTCTTCTTTCAGGCATATACAATCTGAGATTTATTGTCCTGGTTTATTATGTTTAATAAAGCGTGTGCAAATATAATAAAATATCCCCCACATGAATAAAGATGAATCAAGGCCTCCCGTAGCGAATCCATACATTTCTGAACGATAAATATCTTAAATATTTCAAACTTTATAATCACTTCTCTCTCTCACCTCCACTAAATGTGATGTATGGGCTCCTCTTATCTTATGTTGAAATCCTCCGACATTTTTCTTTACAAACCCTTGGTTTGTGCTTCTAATTCATGACTGTTTGGTGTTTTGTTTTATTCGCTCTCCGCATTCGTCACTATTCATGTATAACATGAACATCATCCTCCAGGACAGCTTCCACAAGCCAATCAGTGGAAGTTAGAAAAAGTGCTTATTAGTTTGAAATATGGATATTCATATTACAAAAACATAGATTCGGAACACCTTTATTCAACCCCTGGAGCCGCGTGAGGGATGTTTTATTATCCCGTGTACTTTCTTTAAAGTGGTGTATACAGCAAACACCTGTTTATCCCCATGGAAACGCTTTGAGGGGGCTGGACAGTTTTTAATATAACTCCAATTGTATTTGTCTGAAAGAAGAAAGTCACATACACCTGGGATGTTTCGAAGGTAATTAAAAACTAACCCTTTAATAGGCATCAATGGTTCCATGAAGAACCTCAAACACCCATAGAACCTTTCCTTTCCTTTCGATTTTTCAAATGTTCCTAATAATTTAACATGGTTTAATTAAGAACTGTTCACTAAAAGGTTTTTTGAGGAACCAAAAATAATTTTTACATTTATTTAAAAACACATTTAATTGGTCATTATAGAAAATTGATCTTGCAAAGGTTTATTTATTTATTTTACTGGTGCTTGTTGCTTCTACTTATTGCATATTGCTGATTAACTGGGTTTCATTGTTCGCCTTAGACCACAGAAAGTAAAGTACCATCACAATGGGGTGCACATTCGCAGAAAAGCAAGCGTAAAGAGTGATGAATGCACCATGCAGCATCACTGAGTGTCAGCATTAGAGCCAATCAGTATCATTAAGGGACCCAAAACAAGTCTTGTGTGAATGTGTGCAGATTCACTTCTTTATGTGGTAATATTTTGTTGTTGTTGTTGTTGAACCCAGTACCTTTCACCAGAACCTTTCTAGATAACGAAAAAGAAGTTTTACATTGAATCTAACTTGGATTTCTATTATTTAATCTCTTGTGAATGCCTACTTCAGAGCTTAGATGAAGAAATGAAGGCCGTTTCACTCACTTCAACTTTTCTGATGTAAAGCAGTTCTTTAGGAAAGCATGTCCTTTGTGTTGAATTAATTGCAGAGAATGTTATTTCTGTGAAGTACTCCAGAACAGGGCAAACACAATCACTCGAGGCCCCTCCAGCTCTACAGCCGCGTAGAGGTTGAGGAGCTCGGTTAGCAGCTCAGAAGATGTAGGTTTTCTGACACCAGTCACAATAAAGATAGCCACCATCAAACTTTCACACACAGCATGTGACTCTACACTCTTAAAAATAAAGGTTCTTTATTGATGGCATTGATGGTTCCATGAAGAACCTTCAACATCCACGAAACCTTTCAAATGCACAAAAGGTTCTCGAGATGATTCAAATGTTCTTCACGCTGACAAAACATGGTTCTTTACAGCAGGCAGGTTCTAAAATGTTTTTTCTATTGCATTGAAAATCCCCTTTTGGAACCTTTATTTTTTAAGAGCATTGGATCTTTTGCATTTAGTGCAAGTCAATGTAGATATAAGCATCCAACATATGACAACTAACCCCCACCCCCCACGGCAATGCAAGGCCTGCACATGCAACCAACACTTATACCTCAATGAACTTCAGCCAGAGTAGATGATATATATTTAATATGATGCAAATTAAATCAAGGCTATGCGGGATGGGAGTACAGACCATTCAATATGTGATGTCTTTAGGTTTTTTGTCTAATTTGCACAACTTGTATTATGTCGGCTGACTAATTAATATACATATTGCACTTTCTTGCCTTGCTGGCTGTTTTTTTGTTGTTGTTGTTGTTGCATCAAATCAAACACTTTACCAACTTGACAGGTCATCACACCAGTCCAATTTTTGGGATCGGTAAGATTTATTTTTGTTTCTGAAAATCTTATGTTCACCAAGGCTACATTTCTGTGATCAGAAATCCAATAGAAACATCAGTATTATGAAATATTACTACAATTCCCAATAACCTTTATTTTAGCGTCATTACTCCAGTCTTGTCACACGATAATTTATAAATCACTCTAATATGCTGATTTGCTGCTCAGGAAACATTTATTCTAATTATCAATGTTGAAAACAGTCGAGCTACTTAATATTTTTGTGGAAACCATGATGCCTTTTGTATTTGAGGCCTGTCTTATAAACAGAATGTTCCACATTTTTGAAACTAGAAATCCTTTTTAACATTATTAATATCTTTACTGTAACTTTTGGTCAGTTTAATGCATCCTTACCGAATACAACTGTTAATATCTTTAAAACAAAAAATCTTATTGACCCCAAACGTTTGTAACAGATACATTATGATTAATTGCCAAGCACGGTTTATTGCACAGACCATTTTATAAAACTTATAAAACCCCATTTTGCAGTCGTTTATCTAAAACTATAGCACAATTCAATTATTCTCATAAACAAAGACTTTGATTAGTGTTCAGAATTAATTTAATTAGACAATCTGATTAGTCGGATGAGGGGAAAAAAAGCTGAACCAAATGTAGACTTCCACCCAAATATGCTGGCTGAATCGTTGCACTGGATGATTCTTTTGTTGGTTTTCTATTCAATATAAAGTCTGGCTAGGGTTTTGCTCTCTGCAGTGGCTGACCATGGACTGAGCAGTGCTGCACGCTGACATGTAATGGCACTGTGTAATTAGTGCTCGTTCAGTGCTGATGGTAATTGGGCAGATGAGCGCTAGCTGCAGGGGATCAGAGACGCAGGCAGTGCCATGCAGAGAAGCGCCCGTCATACCCACCTGTGGCAGAATCCCCCAGTGTGCGTCCAGGATAGGCTGTTTAGTGACGGGTGATGTCGGGCGAGGAGAGAGGGGTGAAAATGACAAGTGTGAGGAAAAGTGCAGGTGGAGGAGGGAGACAGACAGGGGGAGAAAGAGAACGTGAAGGGGATGCTGAGGGATACTTTTCCTGTGAAGCGGGAGGCAGTATGTGATGAGCTGAAACGTGTGTGCATGAAGATTCATGCTCGTCCAGATACAACGATTACTAGAAGAGACTGAACACACGCTGCTACAAATCCAATTCTTGTGAAAGAATGTCAGTAAAATAATAGAATGATAGTCTTTTTTTCACAGAAAGTGGGTTAATTTTAGGAAAGCTTAATAAAAATTATAAAAAATAATAATAATAATAATTTGTGCAACCTGCCAAGAACACATTGAACACATTTCAACACCCCTTCTACCCCCCCCCCCCCCCCCCCCCCCCCAAAAAAAACATATATATATATATATATTTTTTTTTTTTAATATACAGTATTACATATTTATAAGAACTGTCAAATGATTAATCGTGTCCAAAATTAATTGTTGTGTTTCCACAACATATCGGTGTATATATATTTATTATGTATATATAAATACAAACTTGTGCATATTCATGAGAATTTTTTTATTTTATATATTAAATATATTTATATGTACTTTAAAATATTATAATATAAATATAATAATATATATGTATAAACACATGTAAACGTGTGTTTTATTTATAATCTGTACGTGTGTGTATACATATACATACACACATACACACACAAAGTACACATACATATATTTTGCAAACAAGGTTTTATTTTAGATGCAACTGCGATTAATCATTTGACAGCACTAGCATTGATTATATATTTTATAATACATTATTACTGTGTGCTGTGTTAAAAATATCTCTCTTTATTACATAAATAATTACAATTTATAATAGTATTTAATTTCAATTAAGTATTTATGCAACTGAAAATTGATTAAGTTGTACACAAAACAAAGTAAAAAAGTAAAAACTTAGAAAATTTTACATTTAATTTAATGTGCAACTTCACATTCCTTTATAATTGTGTGTAAAACCTTACTAGCAAGAACTCTTTCAACACCACACTTTCAATGTAGTAATTATTAATAAAACTTAAAAAAAAAAAATTTTATACATTTGATTTTATGGTAAAATATATGTTCTGAACATCTTCAACCTAATTATATTTTTAACAAGATAAATGCTGTAAAAGATGAATTCAAGTAAAAATAAATGAATGAAAAACAGTTTAATCTCTTAAAGCCGAAACATACCAAATGCATCATAAATCTCGCTAAATATTAATTTATGGTTTTGCTGTCAAATGTTTGGAGGAAAAACTGCTTGCACCCAGAAGCCCCTGTACGGCAGCATGTACTCATATTGATGTGATGGTTTAGGACACATTTTCTTCCTCTGTTCAGCAGCAGCAGCAGTCTTTGATCACACTGACGCTCAGATGATATCTGATAGCTTGTGTTAGCTTCTTTCTGCTTCGTCGCGAGTGTAGAGGTCAGTTGAGCATTATTGTGGTGAGTGTAGGGGTTAAATACCATGCTGAACCACAAGGGGGCAAGCTGGATCCCAGTGTTCAGTCAGAGGTTAGCGGGACACAGTCACCCTTCAGAGGACCCAAGAGCGCTACAATAATAACTCGCCCTTGTTTATCTGAAACTCACTTTCACACTCTCTGTCCTTTAAATCTGTTCAATGGGTCAATCTGTCAATTGACACAATGAAACATTAAAAAACACTATATAATATACAAAATAATGTTTCTGGTACAAAGAACGACATGTGTGTAAAGAAAGAAAGAAAGAACAGAAAATCTAAATTTTGTTTGTGCATTCCCTTACATTACTTGGGATATTTTCTTAAAGCTTTAAGAAATATTGCCAACAGTTACTCCAGAAGCATAATAAAATACAAACAAAATTGTTTTCCTTTGTCTGTTGAAAAGTTTAAGTATGCAAATTATGCATAACTCATAATTAATTTTATTAAATGTCCCTACATTTATGATTCTATACAGATTATGAGCATATCACAAGAAACTTTTGCGTTTGTCTTAATACTAGGACCAACAAAATATGATTAAATAAATAAATAAAGACAAGACATAGTAGGAAAAATCCTAAATTAAAGGTTTAAAAATAGAATTTTTCTTAAAAAAAAAAAGGGCTACATTTCTTGGGTGAAAATGATCTACAAATATAAAATCTGAATATTGAGACTTATTATTATTTGGAATATTTTCTAAAAGTTTAAAGTTATTGAAATATTGTTGCAATAAAATAAAAAGTTAAATGCATAAAAACATACTATAATTGAACCAAGAATTTTTTTTATATTATATAATCGTTCCTTTTGAAATGTTTTAATATTTCAATTATGCACAAATTAGTATAAAGTTTATTAAACATGCAGACTGTGAAAACGTCACAAAAAATGATTATACGTATTATTTCACATATGCTGTTTTACCTAAAGCCAAAACGTCAAACGTTCGGTTCAATCCAAAAGCACAGTTTACGCCTGAAGAGCCACCTCTTTTATAAGGTATTGCTGTATAAATAATTAAGCGCAGAGGACTGTTCATGTGTATTCATGAGAATGTTGTACAGACTCGTGAGGACTTGAGAGGTCTTATATAAAGCGAGGGCTGTTGAGAAACTCTTGATTGCTTTCAGATGGAGGCTCGGTTCCTCCGGCAGTAATAAGAAAGCCTTGTGTTTTCTATTTTAGCTCTCTCTCTCTCTCTCTCTCTCTCTCTGTTTGTGGCTCTGGACGAGCACCAGTGCTACAGCTGTGCAATGACCACATGTGTGTCGGCTCAAAGAAGCCACCAACCACAAAAAAAAAAAAAGCCTTTAGCCTCGATTAATCCAGCAGTTCATTGTCTGGAGGGCTTTTATTTACCAGCTCTGATGTATCTGGAACTTCGTGAGTGAAATGAATTACTCATAGGAAAGAACCACATTCTAACGTCACAGAAAATAAAGCTGCGAGCGAATATAAACTACGCAAGTATGATTCGAAATCATTTCTAAATGACTACATTAGAAAATTTATATTTGAGGCCGCAGCCTTTAGGTTCTTCCTTATGAATATGGTAATGGTGCACATGGTGAATGGTTTAATCGAGATGAATAAGCAATCAACATTCATATAATGATAAATTACTCTCAAAAATATGTTTAGCCTAAATTTAAGATGTATTTGCATTTCGATCAGACAGTTTTGACAGACTAATAAACTCAACGTGATGCATATTTGTCAGGTATGCGTTTATGCAACGAGTAAGAATGCTTTGCATTTATTATATAAACAATGCAATAATCTGATATATTTTACTGAAAAAAACTGAATATTGCTTGCACCACAGCTGTAGACATGTTTCAGGCATGCTTACGTTTATTAATATTATTACCGTATACAGATTTATGATTCAAAATAGTATTGTTTTAGCGTCAGTTAAATTAATATTTTTCATTAATATTTTGAATTAGTTTTTATTTTTATTTTAATTTTCATTGCATGTTTTACTAATTATTTGTATTATTTGTTTTAGCATTTTTATGTTCATTTTTGATGGCCATATAGTTTATAGATTTTGACAGTATCATGTATTTTAAGTTAAATACTCAAATTTTCTTTGTTCCACAGTTAAAGCCATATTTCAACTGTTCATAGCTGATTGAATAAATGTAATTTATTTCATATAAAACATTATTTTTATGCTGAATATTGGACATTTTTATTTTGATGTTTGATTCTGATTTTAATTTAAAGTTTTAAAAACAAATACAAATGACAAAAACACAACAAATGAGTTGTGTTTTATAAGTGGTTTAAGATATATATATATATATTTGTCTCTTTTATTAGTTTTTGTTTTTAAACATGTCTATATAGACTTAATTCATTTTAATTTAAATGTGTTATTTATTTTCATTTTAGTTAAAGCTGTTTTTCTACTTTTTTTAAATAGGCCTATATAGACATAATGAACCAATATTTTAATGTTACTTTAAGTTATTTTAGTACATCAAATTAAATAAAACAAATCAGAAATGCATCTTTGGAAACAAGATAAAATAAAATAAGTTTAATGTTTTTTTTTATTTGTTTATATTTTATTTTAATTAATGATTCTTTACAAGTATTTCTGTTATGGTTTTGGTTAACTGTCCTATTTAAATAAATGTATTTTGAAAATCATTTACATTATTATTATTTTTATTTATTTATTTATTTTCAATCATGGGATAGTTTATTATTGCATCTATTTAATTTTGAGTGCCCCTGTTTCTTACCTGATTCATTTATGCATGTCTGACAAATATGCATTGCATATCAGTTTATTAGTTCATGTGAACATGCGGTGAAAATACATTTTAAACCGGGAGCTAAATATTTTCTGAGAGTAGGGAAACACACATGAGGCAGCAGAGGAAAGCAGGCTGACAGTACCTGAGATCTCATGCTGTCTCAGCTCATTGTACTTGTAGGCCTGCTCCATGGGCCTGATGGAGTTGTGGTAGATCTTCCTCAGCCTCTGCAGAGCAGCTGAAAGATGAAACAGAGAACAAACAAAGAGGCCAAGCTGAGTCTGACGTCCAGCACAAAACACAGGGGCAGAGCTCAGAGAGGAAAGACTGCAGATGGTGTTGAGTATAAAGCGTTTGGGAAGGAAATGAGAGGAGATGGTAATGTAAACAAACCCAAAAGCATTGAAGTGCCTTTCTGAGGTAGTAGTTCGGTTTGGAACAGATCCCATGAGACAGATAAAAACTTTCTCTTGGTAGCCGATGTGACACATGGACTAAATAATCCATTGTTAAACTTTTATGGCGAGTTCAGTTCACAAGCAGCAATGACTCAACATGCCTGCAAGCTGCTCCAAAACTAGTTTCACTGAAGGTTTTTTTTGTGTGTCAGATAGATACTGCTGTGATTGTAAAAACTAATTATGTGATTGTTACTTCACAAACAGCTTCGGCATTTTGGTGAGATTGAGAAAAATCAGTTTTCATTTTGAAGTATAATCAACGTGCCTTTTCTGCTTAAACTGCATTATAAAACCAACTTCAAAAATTGTTGAATTTATCTCCTAATAATAAAAAATATTGAAATTGCTTTATTGAACATTATTTAAATGTTAAATATTTTCTGTTTATATTTTCATTTTTTCAATTCATTTTTATTTAGGAAATGTTTATAAAGTTTAAGTATAAAAACCATATATATATATATATATATATATATATATATATATATATAAATCTATTACAGTAACTATAACTATTTTTTCATTAGTTTTCTCATCTAATATTTCTATTTAAATCAGTCAATGAAAAGCATTTTTAATAGCTTAGTAGTTTTTTAATATGATATCAAAGTTATCATAAACCTTACAATGTTTTATTATTTATATTAAAATATTGTATTTATTAAAAAAATATAATGGTTGATTTTTAGCACATTTACAGAACTCAATAACATTACAATTTTATACTTACTAAAATCATAATTTTATTTATATTTTTATTTCATTATATTTTGAATGGAAAATGCTTATTTTCAGGATGACATAGATAACATTAATCTAAAAAAAAAAAAAAAAAAAAAGAATATATAAATAGGATTATTTATTTTTGCTTTATTGTAATTGTCCAGAAAACACTTAATTCATTTTAGGAAATGTGTTTTCTTTATAATATCACATATAAATTAAATTTGATATATTTTTTGCTCGCACATCATATTACTTCTGGGTCCTAGGCAATGAAAATTTCGCTAACTCTTGGTTTAAACCAGTCTAAGAACGTTATGCTAGTGTGAAATATTGAAAGACAGCATTCATCTGCTAGCTTAGAGTCAAAGGCCTATGAACTGAGACGCTGTGTTTCTGTGTGTATCTTCATGTCCTCACCAGCATAATCTCCTGCTTTCTCATCAGCCGCGAGCCTCAGAGTTTCCTCGATGTGAGATCTGTCTCTCAGGATGGACTCCAGAACGGCTTCCTCCTCTGCAGAGAAACCAAAAGGACACACATTAAAACTTCCTCCGAAGCCTGAGGAAATCTTGCCCGGCGAGCCACGACGGCCCATAATTCACTACAGCAGGTCTTCCTGAGGTCGCTGTGATTAGTATCCTGTGATAAAACAGTCCTTTTAGTCTTTGCCAAGGCGCATCGACAAGCTATCTGTTATTTGTGTGCTTTCTGGATGGATAAACAGCGTTTTACACAGAGTTTTACAGACTTTAAAACACCTTGTAAAAAGTTAATATGGCCAAATGTGCACGGCCGGCCCAGACTGTAGGAATTCGAATAAATACAATGACAAATGCACGTTTTAAAGGGCTCTTCACACAAAGTACCAAAACTATAAAAAAAACAAAGATTTAATTTTTAAGAATGTAAAAGAACGATAACACAACAGAGGAACGGTTTTGTTTGAGTCAACCAATCTGCATCCAGCACACTTTAAAGAGCTCACAATGGACTATTCTGACGATGTCTTACATACTTTTTCTGGACCTTGACAGTGTTATTTACCGGGCAGTCAATGTGACAGTCACAAGCCTCATGCTTAATCCAGAATAAAAAGACAAACAAAGCTTTTCTGGGTTTGGAACGACATGGGGGTAAAGTGATTAATGACAAACATCCACAGAACCAACACATTCTGCTGTAAAAAATATTTTACTTTTTGAGATTACTTTTCACCTGTTTTACTGTCCAACAGACAATGAAGCACAGATTTACTCTATAAATAATAAATTAATTCCTTCTAAAAAAAAAAAAAGAACACATTAGGATTGTTCATCCTCGAAATAGTTAAAGGGACAGTCATCACTTATTCACCTTCATGTTGTTACAAACCCATAAGACCTTTGTTCATCTTCAGAGCACTTCTTAAGATGTTCTGAAATCCGAGAATAAGCGAGGGAACTACCACGGTCAAGGCCAGAAAGTTTCTCAGGGGTTCAACTGTGATTTCACAGGAAAACCTCTATCATTACGGAGAGAACCATGACTGATGCGCCTTGTTTCTGAGCAGAGGAACGCCATGCGCATACGCCGTGTACTCCATAATGAGGGAGGATGGGACAAGGAGGAAAAAAACTATTGAGTAAGGTCATTACTTTTTATACAAAAAAATATTCTCAAAGCTTCATAAAATTATGGTTGAACCCCCCGATGTCACATGGGCACATTTTTGGACCTGGTGATGTTTCAGTTGCGTTTCTGTCTACGGAGAGCTCTCAGATTTCATCAAAAACATCTTCATTTGTGTTTCAAAGATGATTGGAGTTCTTACGGTTTCGAAACAACATGAAGGTGAGTAATTAATGACAGAATTTTCGTTTTGGGTGAACCAATCCATCAACCCGGGTTATTTTAAATGACACTTGGTAAACCGCATCCTGTGTGATTTAGCTTCACGTTTCACACTGATCATAATTTACCAGGGGCCTGCCATTAATCCTATTCATAAATGTATATATACATTTCAACTAATCCTGGTTAACCTTCTCATTTGAGTAGTGTTGTCAGTGTCCCTGATTGGACACATGCAGCATTATAATAAAGGTACAGCTATTGGCCATGCTACACAGCTACTTGTTGGAGAGTAAGCTTCTGAAAAAGCTACGTTCTTTTTAAGACCTACGGTCACGCTACTGAAAAATGTTGATACGTTTGTATCACCCCTTGTAGCTACTTAAACGGTCTCTTCTTTACTACAGTTGACTTGATTAGGCCTACATTACATTAACTAACTGCATATGGACATCAACTTAAGACAGTCACCATACAAACATAATGTGTTTTTTGTGATTTTTGTCTCCCAAGCATGTAAATGAGCAACTAGTCATAATATTGTGATCAAGCTTTATTTCACAGCGCGCGTTTGACTGGGTTCAAAACTCAAAAGCCAGTTTCACAGCCTCGGGTAAAAGTGGTGTACTGTATCTACACTACAAGTGTGAAATGTTATATTACTCGGGGTTACCTGGAATTAGAAGGACAACAAACCGGGGTTAGGGAGAACGTTATAATCTCTAATTTGAGCTCTCATTCATGTCTGTAACACAAGTTTAACAGTTAGCAGCAGTATTTGTAGCCTTATGCTTTATCTTAGCTATTACAGTTATTTGCTGTCGACGTTTATCTAGCACACTTCTCATCAGGGCATTGTTGTGCTATTAATGTCAGGCTATATTGATATTCATGCCACAATTTCCCCCCCCTCTGTTCATAGTTATTTACCCACAATGCCTCAGGGCAGTTCCTGCCAGGCTGCTGTTTTCAAGACCGAAGACATAAATGGAGCCTAATGGGAAGACACTGTTTCTCTACATTTATATTTAGCAGGGCTGCCATTCATTACAAGTTCCTCATATCTCTTTTAGAGGAAGGAGACGAGAGAACACAACAACATCCATTACGTATGTTGTTTATAATTACATTTCCGCTTTGTTTCGACAATTTAATTAGTCTTATTCTATAAATATAAAATCAAAGCATTATCTGCTGCTCAAGAAGAATTTCTTATTAATATCAATGTTGAAAATTGTGGCGCTGCTTCATATTTTTGGGGGGAAACCGTGATACATTGTTTCAGGGGTTTTTTGAATAGTAAGTAAAATGAACTTCAATCTTTTTTGTAGCAATGTGAATGTTTTTTTTTGTTTTTTTTTAACAATCATGTGTCTTATTTTAGAGTATTAAATCTAAAAATATAACCAGTCAAGGGCCAAGTCTAATGTATCCTTGGTTTCATAACTCAGCGGTGTTGGTGTATACGGGGACTCCCTGGTTTCATAACAAGCTGGAGCTTCAATGATGAACACATGGCTACCAAATGCTTAGATTATGTGCTGATAAGAGAGATAACAGACCCTAAATGTACCCAGCAGTGGACAGCTGCCCTTATGCACCCTTCTGCTTTTCTTTGCAAGTTTACCAGCACAACAAATGAAGATTTACCCCTGGGTGCTAGTGGTGACCGCGATTTTAAAAGTAAAACAAAAAACAAAAAAACTGTAAACGGGCATTCACAAAATTCCCTGCATTGCTTTTCAAATTGTGTTTGAATTTGATGTTTTTTCTTTGAAATAACTTTATTTGGGATTTTTTCACCGTTTACGTTTATTAGGGTTATATGGTTCACGTAATGTTGTTAGATTAATGTTTATTGCATATTTCAGTTTCAGTCTCACCATGATGGTGTTTAGTGTTTGTGTGAATGACACTGAGCACTTTCTATATATGTTTATATATAACAGCTGCTTGTGATGGGCTTTGGTTCATCATGTGACTTTCTCATCACCTCCTGCAATTTGGTGCTTATCAGTGTATATCAAAGGTACAAAACAGATTTCAGTACTGGCACTGGTTAGTATATTAACACTATATCAGTTAACTGAATTACGGTATTTAACTGTAAATCTAATTTAAAACGGTAAAACCTAAATTGTTGTTACCGTATTTTTTACGATCAGATTCCAGCAACCACAGCTGCCGTTTTTTTAACTGTAAATTTTACAATATATATATATTTTTTTTACAGTGTAGTTCTGCCATACATTGTGTTTGGTATCTTATAAAGTACCGTATTTTATATCATATCGTGTCGTATCTTTTAAAGTTGGAGTATAAGTTGATGTGCTGCAATCAAAATGTATTTGGTTTAGAAGACATGTTAAACTGATCAAAAGTGACAGAAAAGACATTTAGAATGTTACAAAAAATTAAACTTCAAATAAATACTACATTTCTTATACTTAAAAAAAATCATTAAAAAACCCCAACAATAAGAGTATCCTCAAAACATAAGAAGCAAATTTATTTTTGTTTTAAAAATTGTATAAAAAATGTTTCTTGAGCAGCAAATCAGCATATTAGATATTATAAATATATTCCAATAGAAAGCAGTTATATCATATTTAAAAAAAAACTTTACGATATTACTGTATTTACTGTATTATAAGAAACAAAACAAAACAAAAAATCTTACTAAACTTTTTTTTAAATGTTTGAAATGTAATTTAAGATTAGGACAAGACTACTTCCATTAAATTCAACCCAATACACCAAAGGTTCAGCGTAGTGCACTTGCTGCTATGTAGTTTGCCTGGAAAGCACTAGAAGTGAAGTTTGGCCCGCGGGATGGCGTCCAGATCATCTGTCATCCCTTCCCACAATCCCTCTAGTGGCCCATACAGCTAAACGGCGTATTTATTTTGTTCTCGGGTGTCCATTGGCATTTATTTGCTCATCTAAAACTTGCTTGGGCATCCTTTCGCCTTCCTCGCTGGCTGCCGATGGAAATAACTGACAGCTCAAGTAATATAAACCTAATCAACCTGCATCAGCACAAACGTAAAAACCATCTGTGAATGTGGGCCAGCCAGGTTTCTGAGGAGCCCGGCATCTGTTAACATATTACCTACATCTATAGAGTTCAACTCAGGCTGATCAGCCGTGGGTTCACACTGAATAATTGAATTTGACTTGAACTGAACTAGAAATATTAACTCATTTTTAACTGGAAACTGGAATTTAATTGGTTTAATTAATGTTTAAATGTTTAAAACAGCGAATAAACAATAAATAAATAAATATCAAAATTATGTGCTTATTAATGTTTTTGAAATAAGTCTGTCATGCTCACCAAAGCATTTGTTTGAACAAAAGTACAGTAAAAAGTAATATATATATAAAATATATGAATATATTTTTTAAAAAGCTGAATCATTACTCCAGTCTTCTGTGTCACACGATCCTTCAGAAATCATTTTAATATACTGCTCCGCAAGATACATTTCTGATTATTACTAATATTGTAAATGTTGTGCCACCTAATATTTTAGGCCAGACTGAGATAAATATGTTTTATTCAACATTCATTAGACAAACCATAAGTCTTAAAGGACAGCATTTATTATAATAAATCTTCTGTAACATTACCGTCACTTTTGATCAGAAGTAAGCTAGCATAAACTGACTTTGAATAGCTAGAAACTATGTTAAAATGAGTATTCAAAGCTGGTAGCTGAACTTTCCAACAGAGGTGGCTTACAGAGCAACTTCACGTTTTCCACAGCTGCCCTTTATGATCTTTCAGTTCATCTTTTGTAGACTTTACAACGGCTCGCCGTGGTTTCATTCTGCTGCTCAGCTTTGACACGTTTCTCCAGCCTGCTGAGGACTCGCCCCGCCGAACGCAATGTCATATTTTTTAGAGCAGATGGGCTTTCAGTGCAGAGACTGCAGGCCTGTTGTGATGACACAACCTGCTAGTTAAAGCATAAAGTGCTCAGCCGACGCGAGCCAAGTCAAGCTGCTAAAAATACAGCCCTGTAATGTTGAGCTCAGCATGGCGCTAAAACAGCGAAAGGTTAGCGGCGAGGTGTGCAGTTTAAATGAAGGAACTGTGAACTATGTGGGGTTTTAATGTGATGATATACTGTAGAACAGTCCTTGTGTGAAACACACAGTAAGTATGCAAAATAAAATAAAATGAAAGAAGGCATGCATGAATGATTATGTAATGAGTCATAATAAAAGATCTATGAATATGGAAAAATATAATGTATTATTATAAATAAAAACTAAATGTTCTAAATAAATTTTTTTCAATACATTTTTAAAAGTTACAATTTTAAAACTGTTAAAACAAACAAATATTAAAAGAAAACAGTATAATAAAACATTAAAGAAATTGTATGAATTTGGCTAATTATGGAAAAATGTACTGCATTAATAAATAAATTAATAAATATATAATAAAATACTTAAACAGATAATAATAAGACTAATAATATATAATATATTTTACATAATAAAAAAAACGAACACATAAATAAATAAACTATTTACTTATTTATGGTAAAATGTGGATGCCAAAACTTTTCAATAAAAAAAATGATGTTTGACATTTTCTATTTTACATTTTTACAAGGTAATGAATGATATTGCATTAAAACATCTTCCTATATGTGTGTATATTGTAACTGTAATAAAACAAAAGGTCAATTTAATATAAATTTAAAGAAAAACAATGTAAGCACAAGGTGAACATGTCTAACTCCCTTCACCTTGCAGACCATCTGACTTGTCACAAAAGGAAACTGTAAGACCTACTAAGGCAGACATCGCGGCTGTGTAATCTTTTCTCATGCGAGCCGAGTTTAGATCCACACAGCATCAAATCTGTGAAATATCCCCTCAAAGGGCATCAAGGAGTTCATGTCGAGACTCAGTGCCCTCGGGTACACAGTATGCAACGACAGCAGCTCCAGCACCTAATATAGCGGCAACACAATTACAAATATATCCGCCTTCAGGCGAGCACAATGTCAGTCCATGGGGTTCACTTTAATTTAACCCTGTACGCACTGGAAGGACAAACATGCAAACCGCCAGCATCTGTCTACGGACATCCAATGAGCCTGTCGCCTAGCAACAGAGGCTTTGGAAAAAAACACAGCTGTTGCTGATGCTCACCCTACGCCGGAACGCCATCGGACTGCTGCAGACTGAGGATAATTGGTCAAATACACACATGTGCGCTTTTGAGAGGAAACGTGGCTCAGTATTATCTGCTGACCTTACAGGTGTTTAAATAACGGTCGGTTTAGGCTCTCTGGTTGTTTACAATTGGCATAAACACAGATGGAGATCCTTAAAAAGCTGCAGGTGATCGTTTAGATTTCTGACAGTAGGCGATAAATGCAATCATTTTCTAGTTAGCAACTTTCATGCAAATGATCTAGTTGGGTTCCAGCTGCCCATAGGTGTGTTTTCCTCGGTGGATCAGGGTTAAAGCCCCCGATCAGGTAGTGCTGGAGGTAAATTGAATTAATAAGAGTGTGATTAGAGAGGTGAGCCTTGAGCCCATCTGAACCCGCAGGATTTAGCGGCAGCGAGGGAGAGCGTACACAACCTTTACAGAGGGCCAAGGGATTTCCAAGTGAACAAAGCTGCTGTGGGATTAAATGTATTGCATTACACAGCAGCTAAACTTCACAAAATCAGCAGCTTTACTTCACTTGAAATGCTTTTATGACCCTTACAACAACGTATCATACTAAAAATGGCACAAATCGAACAAACAAACAGCAAAGCATAACTACAAATCAATCTATTTATGTAATGCCTTAGAAAAAAATGTCCAGTAAAATAATATAATGGTATAAAATGGCAGTACTGTGGTATTTCTATACAATAAAATGTGGATGAGTGAAAAATAAACAAAATAAAATAAATAAAAGATGAAATAATATTATATGTAGAAATATTAAAATATATATTTTTTAATTAGGCTTAAAACAAATATATATATATATATGAAAAATAAGAAATATATTTTTAAAGGAAAATATGCAATGTTTGTATATATTACATTTTATATAATAAAGTATACAAATATAAATATATAAATGTATATACATGTAAATATTGCATTTATGCATACTAAACAGTACATATATTATGTAAAGAAAACTTATTTTGGATGTGATTAATCATTTGACATTTGAATTATAATAAATTACAAAACAAAAATATATTAAAAGAAAATAGAAACAGAAAAAGAAAAAGAAACCTAGTTCTACATAAAACAAAAATGTATGTGCATAGTAATTTAAAAGAAACACTTGTAATATATTACATAACTAAAATAACAATAAAAACTGTAAAACAAAGCATACTTGCAAATGTTAGTCTGTTTATTTAAAAATCACTGTGAGACATAAAATAGCAACAGGTGCCAAGGTTCTGGTCTCAGCCGATGACAGAAATAGCTCCACAATGGATCATGCCTCCAGGGGCGGAGTCTAACTGCCCTTTTTCTGTCAATCAGAGGTGTGATTCCACACTTCCTAAATTAGCAATTAATAAAGACACTGTGTCTCTTTAATAGTTAACAGCATCTATATACATTAAAGTATACTGATCAAAATAACTGATCAAAATATTACAGTCGTATTTAGGGGTAGAGATTGATTCCAGAAGAGCCCATGCACTGTTTTTGGCTTGTTACTTCAAATCTTTTAATAGCGTAACAAAATAGCAGTGCCTTGTGTGACACATTTTTGAATCTGAGAACCAGGATCATATCCTGGTGGTAATTCCTCAGAGGAATCATGGGTATCAGAGTTAGGACGCAGTAAGAACATCACATGGAACCGAGGGGGTAAAGGGGATCGAAAGCATGACTCGTTTCTGTAAAGCCATGTCGCATTGGCCTTTTTATGGAATAAGCACTTGGCTGCCCGTCCCACAATTCCTAGCAGAGGGAAGCCCCTAAAGAGCAGGGGCTCCGCATGCCTGCTGTACTACACTGCTGAAAGGTGGGGAGAGCCCTTACTCCAGGCGAGTACCCATATCAGATGTGTCGTCAATAAAGACGACTTCCTCCGTTCCTTGTGATTCTTTAATTTTATCGATGATTCCATGTAGAACCTTGAACATCCATGGAATCTTTTCATTCCACAAAAGGTTCTCCATAGTGGGAAAAGACTCTTTTCAAACATTCTTTGCACTAAGAAACTGAAAGAAATTTTTAGGAACCCAAAATCAAATTCACGTGGGAAAAAAAAAACCCAACTGAAACCATCCAAACCGAATAAAATTTGTTCCAGTCAGGATTTGAATCAGTTATTTCAGCTATCAAACACCATACTTGCACAACGTCTTGAAGGAGCATCCTAATATGCAAGAGAAGGAAACTTGTCACCTAGAACACATTTTGATATAGCTAAACAGGAGGAAGGTGAACAGATGCGGGGGCATAAGGTCGTAAACCTTTGGCCTACTACAACTGGACCCAGATTGTGTTTTAACAAATGCCCCACTCTCAAGAAGAACCCACGCCAAAATCATGATGCTATTTATAAAGAGGAAAGCTGTATAAACCCATGGGATCAGGCAAAATGTAATATCTTTTCCCACTTGTTTAGTGAAAAGCAAAAGATGTTGGTTGGGGTCACAGTGATGCCATAGAAGAACTATGTTTGGTTGCCCAAAGAAGTTTATTTTTCATAAAAGTTCTTCAAAGAACAATAAAGACTTTAAAAAACCTAAAAGGACTTTTCCTCCAATTAAGGCTCCATGGAAAAAGTTCTTCAAACGTTAAAGGTTCTTCAACCATATGAAAACAATTAAAGTTTGATCTGCCCATAATCAGACTGAAAACTGCTTTTCACCAATACATCAATAAACCATAGAAGCATAAGCACTCAGTCATTCAACAATGGGACAGTGAAACTAAATTCAACTAATTGTTGTCCATTTGAGGCAACTAGCACTTCAGTTCTCTAGCTGTACACACACTAATGCAGCAAGACTGGCATAGATCACCGCGGCTCCTCCTGCTGAGATAATGCATGTCCTTTTATGGCCAGTGGCTGGGAATAAATAAATTGCGATTGTGTCAGGGTGACAGCAGCTGCACGCTGGATCCAAAGACAAGCGGGGATGGGAGGGGAGAGGGGAAGAGGACGATGGAGGAATCTATAGTAGACAGTGTCTGGTTACAGGACAACTTCCAATCTTAGACACCTGACGGCAGCCTGGGCCCACAAAGGCCCACGCCGGGCCCGAGAGGAACCCAAGGACGGAACAAGGGTAACGGCAGCTGCCAGGGACCTGGGAAAATCACATCCAAAGCCGGGGTAGCTGGACTTTTATAGCTGCCACTCTTAAAAATACAGGTTCTAAATGGAGCTTTTGCTGTAATGGCATTTTGGGCTCCCCAAAGAACAATTCAATAAAAAAAGAAATTCCGAAAATAACTTTTCGAATCATGTAAAGAATATTTACTGCCTATGAAGTACCTTTTTATGGAATGGAAGGGTGTTAAAGGTTCTTCCTTGAATCATTGATGCCAGTTAAGAACTTGTATTTTCAATGCAAGACCTTTGTAAATGAAATAGAATAATTGGATTTAGTTTGGCAAATCAATAAAAACAAGCTCCTTAAATGTTGTATTAACACCAGTTGAACCCTCTAGCAAACCTCTGAAATTAGGACGTTTCGGGACTCAGGAAGAGTTGGTAACAGGAGCAGAGCGACCCAAGGCTCTAGCTCTTTCCATAAGCTGATGCCATGCCTCACGACAGCTGACACACAATGCATGGGCTGAAACGTCTACTGGACGAAAATAAACCCCCCGTCGTTTGTCCCACGATGACACAATCATCTACTCAGAGATTCTACAAGCTTAATCTGGAATACATATCGTAAAAATTTAAATGATAGAGGATTCGTTTAGCATTCAGATAACTTTTTTTTTTTTAAACTGCACATGCCAAGTCCCAAGATAACTCATCCTTGTCCGGAGTTATTATTGAACACTGCGGGTTTAAATAGCTCAGCAGATGGTGACATGGCCCATCTCCTGCTGGTGACCATCACAGTTTTAAAACACGCTGCCGTGACTAATTCATTCAAACGTTTTATAGTTTCATATGGAAATGACTAAGATATCTCACAACAACAACCACCATAACATGCTTTCAACTTTCAAGCACTCTTTGAATCCAAGCGCTTTCCCGCTTGGGAAACTTTTCAAGCAACTAGACAGGGAACTGTACTCTCTTGATGACTTCACAATGTAAACCTAGTCTCAGATCCGTATTTTTGAACTAATGCAAAATGTAAAATGCTCTTACCTGCTGTGGCCAGTGCCAACAGGGGCACAAAGATGCAGAGCGAGACTAAGACCTTCATGTTGGCTGCCAGGAGACCTCTGGTTGCCTGCCTGGCTATATATACTGGCCTGATAAGGTCAGAGGGCGCCGACAAGAGGGTGGTCTTACAGGCAAGACTACATGGAGGGGGCTGGTGCCGTAGGTGTCAGAAAAGGGCGCACCCGAGCAGCTGACTGTCTCTTTTAGCAGAGCCACCACGGCAGTGACGTCAAATCAAGGGTGTGCAGCCTACTCCCGAACAAGAGCACTTTGGTACTTCAGCTGGTGTTGATTTTGGCAACTGTGAAGGAATGTTGTACAAGAGGTATGACAAGACAACACTATCTGCGACTCTGCATTCCACTTTATAAAAAAAAATACAGAAAAAAAAAAAAATTAATTCACTTAATGGTATCGTATCAAATAGCTTGTTGGTCCTATTTAATGAACTTTAACCTGTTCACAGGCTCGAGTCGGGGCTGTTAATCACCTGCAGTCATGCTGGGTAGGATTACAGGAGTTGACAGTCGGGAATAAGGTGTAAAAGTCAGCATCATCATTTCCTCGGAGAGTGAAGATTAACGCCTTATCATTACACAGCAGACTTCAGCCCTTCGCAGGCAAATGAACTCCCTTCATTAATCTGTGAATACACTTTAAAGTGTACTTGGAAATATGCACTTGTAAAAGACAAACATCAAACAAACAGCAGGAGGTCGTTTCTGTTGTTCTGGGATTTGGAAAAAATTATGCAAATCCATCATAAATTAAGCAATGTAATAACAATAATTATTCACAACTTATGAACTGCATGACTCCTACATCCTGTGATCCTCCAGACATGCTCATTCTGAACACAGGTACACGAAAGGCGCACTTAATGAGTGCTTTGTCAGTGGGTATACTTTTCGTTTAGGTGTTTTTTAAATGGCATATTGTCAAAAGTTCTTGAAATACTCAGGGTTTAACTCCGGTACAACACACTCCAGAAAAGAAATCCTATTTATGAGGTAACCACGCACAATTCAGATGCCACAGGTCACTTATATTTAAAAATATTCCTTTTGAATGTTGAAGTTGAACTGATGTGTTATTTGATATGTAACCTAGCAAGCTTTTTATAAAGTTACTTGCTAATGTGAGTGTAAGGCATACTGTACAATCCACACTGAACACAGAAATAATCACACGATACACTGAGAAGTTGTAAAAAACAAAGTACAAACTTTATTATTCTGTTTTTACAAAGGCACAAGCCTCTTTTCCCCAGTTAAAAAAAAAATACAATAGCTTCTCAACCAAATGGACTGACTGTCCCACTTAAAGAAAGACGACAAAAATAGAAACAAAACAATATTAAAAAAAGATGAGACAATAAAAGTGGGAGAGGATGAGAGACAGGACAAGTCTGGAGACTGCTGAGACGGCCAGAGGACGCGTGGTGTGCCAGGACAAACATAGAGGGTTAAACACAGCTGTGTGGTTCAAAAATCACAGCGAGAAGAGCTTCGGTCGAGGACAAAATCTCTTTGAAAACAAGAGTCGCTCCTCGTTATACTACAGTAAGTGCTTCAGGTTCATAAAATCGTCCCCGTTCCCCCTCGACACACCCAACCTCTGATATGTCCTCAAGATTTCTTACAGTGATTTCTGGGAGTAGAAAATACACACAAAAAAATAGACACCCTGTGGCTTCGGTAGAGGAAATGTTCAAACGCGAGAGAGGGAAAGAGACTTTCTCGTGAAGACGAAACCGTTGTTACAGAATGAAACATGAGAAGACAGCACGAGCAGGACGCTAGTCACTACGACCCATTATCCAAAAGAAAAACACACGAGTACAAACGAACGAAAAAAAAAAAAAAAAAAAATCTGCCAAAATTAGCCGTTCTTCTGAAAGCCCTGCTTGCCTGCAGTCTTCGCCGCGAAACGAATGACAAGGTCCAGCGTGCTGACAGCACCTGATAAATCCAGAAGAAAAACAAAACAAAACAATCTGTCCAGCAGCAAAAAGATTCCCTGTAATATTACATAAGGGAAGGGGGACATGCACACTTTGAATTTTCAGACGAAAAAAAAAAATAAAACGAGACACCTCTCATCTTCACCTATGGCCAAATCTTGTCGACTTTAGCGTCGACAACTCACAACTTGCAAAACACAACGGTAGGCCGTTCTGGAATGTTTGGAAAGGTGAACCGCGAGATGAATACGGGGTGCCGCGTCCTCCGGCCTTGCTCTCTAGCGCCATCTTCAGGGCTGGTTTAAGGCAGGCCTCTGTGCCTCACCATGCACACCGAAGCTGTTTTAAGGCAAGCCACTGGCCATTGTTCGGCACGGGATACTTCTCTCAATCCCACCAGGGGTATGAAGAGATCACAGTATCGCATGGCTTATCCCGGTGGTGTCCAAGCCTGGTCCCAAAACCAACGTCCTGCAGAGTCTAGCTCCAACGTGTCCCATTCCATACCAGTAGTAATCCTGTATAATTGAGAGTTGAAGTCAAGCTCTACTGGACAGTGGCCCTCTGGGAGCCGGATTGGACATCCTCGGCTTGTCCGGAGAGCTCACCCAGGAGTAGCACCACCTTGCACGTGATTATCTGTGGCATGTACGAACGTCCTCGTCGTACGCCGAGAGAAACAGGGAAATTGAGACATTCAAGCGAGCAGAGTGAACCAGCGAGTGCATAGAGCTAGAGCGCATGATTACGGGCTAGTCACTCTTCGTTGTCGACGTAAACATCGTTACGGAGCGTCAGACATGAAAAATGGACAGGTCGGTACTTCCGGGAGAAGACCAAAGGGGTCACGGAGTTGCTCTCTAAGTGGGACGAGAACCAAAAGAGCTGCATAGGCTGAAATCGGGCCACGACAACCCTGGTAGTGCTATTTTCACACTTTTTCCAAAAAATAAAAAAAACGTTTACGTTGACGTTAGCAAGTGTGCTAAAAACGCCACACATGAATTTACTCGCAGGTACGAGTACCTGGCGGTTAGCTTATTCCATTTGACACACAACGACAAAAAAAAAAACAACATTCGGCCAGAATTTCGAAATCAGATCTGTGAGGACAGGACTGTGGGGGTGGCCTTTGACGCGCCGGAGTGCTCCACCCAACACTTACAAGCATACTGGGAACCCAGCCCAGTAAAAGTGAGCGACATTAAGTGCACAAAGTCCCCCCTCTTTGCGTAATAACTTTGCGTTATTTACAAAGTGCTCGAAGACCCTCGAAGCACTGGCGGTCTTTGTCACTCCAATGACAATCAAAGGTGAACGCCAGCAAATGGAAATCTAGGAGCGCGTCTGCGCTTAACAAAAAAAGAGAAACCAAAACAAAAGAAAGGTAACATTTCCTCTAAAGTTTCGGAAGCCATGGTGTGGAACAGGTTTCTGAAGTCTCATTGGCTCACAGTGATGCTTCAAGCCTCCCCAGAACGGAAAGAGTAATGTGACGCAACCAGAGGGTGGTGGGGCAAAGGGTTCATTTTGAGAGATGTGACACAGTAATGGGATTCGTCCGATCGGAACACTCTACTGCCCTCTTATGGGCAGGATGTATTACAGGAAATGATGAAGTAGAGGCCTGGAAGACCTGTGGCAGATTCCGACGGAGATTTTGTGATTCCCCTCACAAAATCGCTTACCTGGGAGCGTGCGTTGTGGAAACAGAAGACAATTCGACGGAGTATGCGTAAGAGCTGTATAGTACGAATGTATCAACAAGTTACCAGAGTGCTATGGGGTTATAGTGTACTGTGTGAGTATATATATATATATAAGCGTGCTCGTTCTGTTTGCGGCACATTTCCTGTAACATTTCCTTGTTTTTTGTGTTTTGTTCCCTCCCCCACCCCCAAGAAACCTTCAAGTCATTGAGTCTGTGAGTCCCGTATGCGCATGTGAAGAAGACAGCGACAGGAAGAGAGGAGAGAGAAAGAAAGAATATTTCTGCGGGAGGCCCTTCGCCACAGACCCCCCTCACCCCCTTTCCACGCCCCCCCCTCGTTACATGTGGTGGGGCGATATGGGTGGTGGGGGTGACCCGGGCAGTTAACAGTCCTCAGATCCTTCGTTGTCAGAGGCGGTGTCGGAGTCGCCGGTGTCTGTGAGTACGCGGCCGGGGTTGACGATGACCGCGCGGCGCTTTTCCTCCTCGGGCACGACCATCCTTTCCTGTGTGCCTTCGATGTGCTGGATGGCCTGCAGGAGAACAGGAGGGGACTGTTAGTTAAACATCCAAATTATTAACTTTATTATCCAAAACAACTGGTTTTACATTTGGTGTGTAATTATAGTGTAACAAAGTTCTGCAGGGATGACAGTTTTGTATTGAAATGAGCAATTTAGCACTTCCAGATTCATCATCCTAATGTGTTTTTGGTTGAATGCCTGAAATAAGGTCAGGGGTAACATAAGCTCAAAATATAAGTTCACGTTTTAATCTACAATTACAGGTGCAGAACCCAAGGGTCCACTCCATAACTTATGGTGCTTTTCCACTCCGTGGTATGACTCGGTTCGGCACGGCTCAGTTCGGCAAGGTTTGCATTTCCATGCAGTTTAGTACCGCTTTAGAGTGGGCGGGATTATTCATGTGCCGTTATAGTTGCGCCGCCTCTACTGAGTGGTCTGTTGTGTCTCGTGTCGCAAGTTCAGTGACGGAGTAATGACAATTTTCTCCGGCCAATCAGTGACCAGCAGAGTTTACACGTCACGTTTTGGTAACGGTATGGCTCGCTTGGAACCTCGGCAGAGGTGGTACTAAAAAAAAGGACCAGGTACCAGATACTGTTACCAGTGGAAAACCCCCCAAAAGTTAGCTGTACTGAACCGTACCGTACCATACTATGCAGTAGAAAAGCGCCATTACTGATCCCCTAATACTGCCATAGAGTTTTAACACTGCTGTCAGTGCAGGGAATTCAAACAATAATACAAAATTCAAACTATGTGATTTCTGCACAATGGTGGGGTCAGTATAATATAGGAAGACTGTGGGTGGTCATAAAGCTCTTTAATATTAGTGTCAAAGTGACAGAACATGAATTTTCTTATGAAAATACATCAAATGCCTGAAAACTCAGTACCCAGGAACACTATCAAGAACTGATTTAATCACTCCAATGAATATGCTTGAATCTGTATATTAAAACACATTACTTAACACAAACTGTTAAGATACAGTTGATTTTTCACCACTGCATGTACAGATAACTTCACATGGGTCAACAATCTTTTCGCAGTTTTGAATCCCAGGGCAGTTTGGTAATTTATAGTCCTCCGGAGGATAATTAGAGTTTTAACCAGCTAGACTGACCTAGATCTATCTGTACCTTATGAAATAAGTGTCATCCTCGCTCTGGGCCTGTAAAAATGTTGGTAATACAAGAATTTCTTAAGAGGAGACACACAATTAGCCACTTATGAGACTTTAATAGGTTGCGCTCTTACCCAAGCTATTTTTCAGAAGAAGAGACCTACTTTTGTATGAAACTTCACCAGGGGTCATTTTAAGGAGGATTTTGTAAAGCTCTCCTCTCCACTACAGAAAAGCCATGGTGAAAGTAAACATTCATACTTATCTCCATTAACATATTTTCAAAAAAGGATGAAACAGAGGTACAAGCCACTTAGTTGAGCCAAATTGCACTAAAAGCATAACTTGACATTTGTGAAATTTGGATAAAATGAGATGTTATTACCTGACAAATACAATTTGTCTTTCCTGTGCTGATTTGGTTAGGGAATATTGAAAGTCTTGTCTTTTTAACTGGCGAATAACATAATTAGTTGCTTTCTGTTTAAGTCGCATGACAGTTTGCATCATGGATGAAAGCAATGAAGACAGCATTAGACACAATTTTGCTGAAAATGTACTCACCCTCAGGCCATTCAAGATTTAATTGAGTTTGTTTCTTCATCAAAACAGATTTGGAGAGATCAGCAATTACATTACTTGCTCATCAATGGATCCTCTGCAGTGAATGAGTGCCATCAGAATAAGAGTTGATAAAACATCACAATAATGCACAAGTGATCCATATGACTCCAGTCCATCAGTTAATGTCTTGTGAAGTGAAAAGCTGTGTGTTTGTAATAAACAAATCCATTAGTAAGATGTTCTAACTTGAAACCGTTATTTTGGCCAGAATACTAGTCAATAAATGGACATAATGCTTCCTCCATAGACAATGCTTCACTGCAGTGAATCCATTGGTGAGTAAATGATGTGATGCTAAGTTTCCTCATATCTGTTCTGATGGAGAAACAAACTCATCTATATCTTGGATGACCTGAGGGTGAGTACATTTTCTTATTTGGGTAAAATATTCCTTTGAAAAACAACTTTTTTACTTCCATGGCTACAGACTAGAAACAGATGAGGATTAAAATTAAACAAAACAACCTCATACAAAACATAAAGGAGACATGTGCTATGAATGGTGAAAAGCACCTTGTTGTGTTCCACAAAATCCTTCCATAACCAGCAGCTCTGTCTCTATAACTGATACAATCTCTCCCTCCATGTTTCTTTCTTGTTCTAAAACAATGGTTTGTTGATGAGCTCAGGACCTCACTGAAAGGAAGGTGCACTCAATATGTGCCCTCGGTTCTTTTGGGTGTGTGTGTGTGTCCAGTGTACTTCAAATCACCCTGCACAGGATGTCACATACAGTAAAACTACTTCTTCCTGTGAGAAAGCCTATGGTCACATTCAATAAAACAATGTTAAGCACATTAAAAATTAATTGTTCAAGCATCACGCTGTGGCTCTCACAGGAACTGAATGTTACTTAAATAACATCACATCTTAAGAAATCAAAGTTTTCTTGCGGTTCTAAAATAAAAGCATTCAAAATGCTCCCTGTTTCAAAAATACCATTTATTGAAACTGAGCTTACAAGGTGTAACAGATGTGGACAGACTCCAAGGTAAAAGTCAATAATAGAGTTTATTAAACAGTATGTAAACTATAACCAAGGCAAGCAAACTAAAGTTCTTCCAAAGCTGGGCATGAATAAACAAACTAAAGAGTCTCTTGTTGATATCTGCAGGTTCAC
>JAUCMU010000063.1:2045218-2076081 GCA_032275025.1 Enteromius treurensis | reverse complement strand
ATATATAATGTTGCATGTTAAAATAGAAATAATTTGTAATTTTTTTCGTAAGCTATATCTTTAAAAAAATCGTATAAAATATTGATCAAGATATGATTAGTGCGGTAAATAGGTTATATACAAACAATAATAAATGAAATAAGTGCATGTTAGGTAATATTTTTCGTAAGCTCTAGCTTTTATTTCTTTTGTTACAGAAGTACCGATCTGTTAAAATAACGCGGGCTACTAACATCTTTTTTTTTTTTTTTTTTTTTAAAGCATTAATCTTACAGTTTACTTTCCATACTGTATGTAAAATATCGCCACAACAGAGCATGCACCTCCTTAAATCGTCTGTTTGCATCCGTTTTTAATAGATTATCTTATTAGTAGCCCACTTATTAAAAATCATTGCGCGATGCAATTGATAATGAATGATAATCTCGCTCTAGGTCTGTTATGTCGCTTGGTGGATGTATAAAGGCTCTTTTTCTTTGACTGGGGGGTGAAACATGCGGGATCAGCTGACATGCTGGCAGGGCTTTACAACACAACACCACCAACCAGCACAGGAGAGGAGAGGGCTGACACTCACACACCATTTTGGGTGCATGAAAGTTGTAGCTGTAGGAGGAGGAACAGGAGTTACCTAATCGCATGCTCGAAGCACAAATCACACACACAGACAAAATGGGAGCGGTCATGAAGAACCCGGAAATGTGGTTCACTGTGACTCGCGCTGAGGGCGAGATCGACAACGAACACAAACTTATGGAGGAAACGACACGGTTTACACGTCTCATGCGTGACTTGTTTCTGTGGAGCTGACTGTTTAAATCCCTATACAAATACATTTGAACTTAAAGGAATTCACATGTACACTTATAATGGGTTTACATCCAATATTATTCATGATTTTATAAAATAATAGGGCTATTTGGTAGTGGTAATATTATTATTATGTTATAAACTCTAGTAACAGCAAAATGCTTATTCTTTCGTTTATTCTTGGCAGGCAATAAATGAATAGGCTATAAAGGAATACGTGTTATGTTCAATAGAATAAATATATTAAACAATATCTTAGCAATCGGTTAAGCTTATCTAAAAAAAGGCAACAGATGAACATTTAATACATTAAAACAGCTGCTAATGCAGAGGTTAATAGTCATATTTGAAATAAGGATTATAGTCACCGCAAAATCTTGCAAGATCTTGTATGTTAGTAGCTTACCTCAAATGACCCCGGAGCACAAAAGGTCTTTAAAAAACTGAAATTGAGATTTAGACATCGTCTGAAAGTTGAGTAAATAAACTTTCCCTTCATGTGTGGACACTATTTCAAACTATTTGAGAATCTGGAATCTGATGCCAAAAATGATGTTGTCCAAATCAAGTCCTGCATAGTACTAAAGTTTTCAAATATTTACCATAGTAAATGTACAAAATGTCATCATGGAACATGATCTTTACTTATTTTTGATGTAAAAGAAAAAATAATAATTTTGACCCACAGTGTTGGCTATTGCTACACATGGTTTTGTGCTCCAGGGTCACATATTCTCAACTATAATAGAAATTTGTTCATGTAGCATGTGTATATGTGCATGTGTATTGCATATTACAGTATCATTGGAATGTTCGTAGCAATAGCCAAAAATACACATGGGGTAAAAATCACTGATTTTTCTTTTGTGCCAAAAATAATTAGGATTTAAATTAAAGATCATGGTCCATTAAGATATTTAGTACATTTCCTACCATGAATAAATTAAAACTAAATTTGGACAACTTTAAATATGATTTTCTCAGTATGTAGATTGCAGATATTTAAATAGGCTATCTCAACCAAATATTGTCCTATCCTAACAAACCATACATCAATGATAAGCTTATTGATTGCTGCTTTCAGATGATGTATAAATCTCAATGTCGAGACAATTGACTCATATTGTCTAGGGTCACTTATTTATTTATTTATTTATTTTCTGCTGTCTGATTCCACAGAAACAGTATCTTGTCACCAATATGAAATGAACAACTCACAAATATATATGTACTGTTTTTCCTTTTGTCCTCATGTTCGGCTGTGCTGCTTTGGGCAGCTGCCATCTAGTGGTCACCTAGTTCAGCTCTACTACAATCAAAACAGCCTCTGATGTTTTGTTATTCTGTGAAGGCCTATTAAGACTATTAGTAAATACAACTGAAACTGAAGATCAATGAAATACACAAATATGAACAATTAAATCCTTGTTATGATATAGGGGCTTAAATATTTTAATTAAAGTCCGTTCACCAGCCACCACAAAAGCTTTCAGCTGAAATCAAGCAAACATTCCTGCAATTTACTTGTATATGAAACCTCAGCAAGTGTTTTTTTGTATTGACTACTATTGCATTCAGACTCATTAAATCAAAAATTCTCACTTAAAAAAAAAAAGAGTTTATTTAGATATTACAGTGAGGTGCTTTTTAGATAGCTGACAAAATGGCAAAACATTTATTGAGTGTATTTTGTATGGTTTGCTAAGCATTTGAAGATGTTTGGGAGAGTTTTACTGATGAATCAGTGCAGCGCCAGCACCGTGATCAAACACTGGGTCTGTAAAAATAAAAACCAAAACGCTAAATCTCCTCAAGAATGTCTTCAGATGTTATTTACTCATTCTCAAGTTGTTCCAAATGCTTTTTCTTCGCTCTGTGGAACACAAAAGAAGACATTTAAAAAATCAAAAGTTTCAGTCTTTATTGGCACCTATTGTTCCACGATAGGTTCTTTCATAGAAAAGGGTTCTTTGTAGTATTAAAATGTTTTTGTGTTCCACAGGTTTAGAATGACATGAGGGTGAGTAAAAGATAACAGAATTTTAATTGTAACATCCACACTCATATTTCCTATGTTTAATAAAAGTATCAGAATTATTATACAAAATATTCCCTAATATTATATTCATTATATTGTTTTGTTATATTTATTTGTATTATTATATTCTAGTACTATACATAATATTTTGTAATTTCTTTAATTCTATGTAATTTAGTTTTTTTTCTTTGCTTTGGAAACACATAATATTATTTATTATGAAATAATTATACATTTATTTTTGAAAAATTGTTTAAATAACTATATAAATATAAACTATAACGATTAAATTAATTATTTTAAATTAATTAAATTACACAACCTAAATATATGATGTGAATGTATGATATATTAACTATATCTATCAAATAATTATATATGATATAATACACCAATAAAGAAACATTGGGCTTTGGAAACACAGTAAAGGTTTTGTAATTATTTGTAATGTTACTTATTAAAAAATAATTATACATTTATCTTAAAATAACCGTGTAAATAATTATATAAATGTAAACTATAATAATACAATTATTTATTTAAAATCAATAAAATTACTAACATATATGATGTGCATGTATGTATATTATTTTAATAAACGTATTATATACCATATAAACATTATATAACTTATATATTATGTCATTATGAATAATCTCAAAGAAATTTAGAAAGAGTGGCCATTGTGCAAGAACAACATGGATAGATCTGAGGAAAGGGTCTAAGGAGGTAATGTTTATTAAAGCTTCGGCGATAAAAAAAGCTTTATTACCATGCCAATACAAATCTTGAGAGCGCTGGAGGGAGAAAGGGAGGGGAGTTTGTTTGGATGGGAGCCCAGGCCGGCCTCCTCAGCGCTGGATGGGGCGGAGCAGCACACATGCGCTGAGCTGGCAGAGTCACAGTCAGTCAGGGCTGATCCCTCCGCCCGCTGCGCCCGAGGAGAGGAGAGGAGACACGGACAGGCTCGAGTCCGGGGTGCTGGAGACCCACCTCAACACGCACTGTCTCCAAGGACAACATTAAGGCCCCAGGACTGAAAACGACCCGAGGAAATCGCGGACCCGACACGGAGACACCATTCGGACACGAAACTGAAAAGGGGGACGTCTCCTCTCCATCGCCTTTTGCGCACGACCACCCATTAAAAAGCCCTCTGGACCAGCGCCGCCAGCAAGCGATGCACCTTGACGCCAAGACAACGATCACTCCGATCGGTTTTTGTTTGTTTTTTAGCGTATCATTCTTAAGCAGTCGATAAAAACAGTACGGACACTGTGTTGACACACACACGCGCGCACACACATGCATTTAACGGGTTTCTTATTCATGAGAATATCCTCATGGCCTGAAACTGACATAAACTACTAAATCGCTCGCATTCACTCTGGGCAGACGCCTTTTTATCCTCGCAAGTCTTAAGTTTTCTGCTTTTCCCGAGCACTGTCATGCGTGTCCAGACAACAGTCTGATGCTCTCAGACAGCAGTAGATTATTCAGCCGCTGCTGACAGTGTCTTACAGGTCCTTTTGCATAATCTGCCGGGCCTTGCTTAGAAACTGACTTTTGCGATCTAAGGGAATTGGAGCAAACATCCCCTCTGGAAAAGTTTAAGGTGGAGACCAGTGCTGGGCCGTAACACATCTAGGAGGTTTCACAGAAGGTAAGCCCGTCTAATGAACTCAGATGGCACTGCAGCCTTGCATCATTGATCTCCAGTGCATCGCCGTGCCAATATAAGCATGCATATTTAGTTTTGTCCAGCAAGCACGGGCACTCAGGGTAGCAGGAAGACCCTGACCTATTTTCCAAGATCATGCATGCACCGGTCTGTGCCATTTCTTAGAAGCTGACGTCTGTGGTGCCTGCGAAAAAAATAAGAAACGATGCTTGCACTAGTGCACTTTAATAGCAGACAGAATGTCTGGAGGCACGTGTTAAATCTAGCATCATGTGATGGGTTTGTTGTCGTTTTCTGATTCTAAAGAAGAAATGGGACTGGGTGCATGTGGAAAAAAACTGAAATACTGCATGCACTCTGGCAGAGTTACTGTTATTGTCTATAGTGGTTGAGGCCTGGACATAAAGCAGTCATCATCCAATTAGGCGATTCCAGTGTCCCTGCACTTAATTGTGAGCACATTGAGATGTGGCTTGGAACAGAGCCCGTCCTCATTGGCTGCTACACATGGGGCCATTGATAAAGAAGGTGCCTGCCAGGACGTAGTTAACCAACTGCGAGAGGGGCATCTCAGACAAAAACCGCTCTGGGATAAGGCTTGTTCATGGGGTTGATTTATTAAATGAGCTTAGAGGTGATTGCCTTCGTTGAAGCCCCAAGCTTGTGCAGGTTTGCGTGACATTTGACCTCCTCATGTTGTGCTGTTTTGGTTTAGAAATGCGTGCACTGTTCGAACTGCATTGAGGTGCCCCTAAAGTGACCCGAATTGGCCAGATGGCATTCTTTGGTGAAATCCAGGCCTTTTAAGAGACAGAAAGCAGCGTGTGTATGTGCACAGCTTTCTGCCTTATGCTGCTGTGCAAACATCTCATATTATTGCCGCTGAGTCCTCACTTCACCGTATGCTCTCCTCCAGCTGTGCGTGCTGGCGACGACTTGTGTTTTCGCCATGTGAACCGACGGCTCTGCGATAGAGCCGCCTGTTTCACGATGTGCTCAAAGACGCGCTGGAAAGAAAGGCTTCTGGCTCGCATATGAAGCGAAGCTCCATAAGCAGAGCTGAACGTTGCAGAAATCTGAGATCTTGGCACGCCGAGACTTTGGCGTACTTTTGTGAGGGGTCTGGCCAGTGAATATAGCGCTTGTTCCTCTCGATGCTCAGAATGGTTTGCCAAATATGACCCACCCTGAAGCGCTTCTGTGAATTCATGCCCATTACGCTCTCTAATGCACAGCGACTAAAGAGGGGCCCCGGCCTGGTCTTTACTCAAAACGTGGGGCCAAACAGAGAGAATACGTGAGGCTTTGGAGACGTTCTTATGCGTGCATGCTTTAAGGCCTAAACACAACATTTGACAAAAGACCAAAAGGAGAGCTTGGTTTGCTTCGCGTTTGAAGATGTTTGGTAGAGTTTTACCCATGAATCAGTGCACCATGATCAAACACTGGGACTATAAAACTCCAAAAAAGCGCCAAAAAATTTGTCATTATTTACTCATTCTCAAGTTGTTCCAAACACAAAAAGCCTTTTTTGTTTTAACTCTTAAAAATAAAAGTTCTTTATTGGCCTCTATTGTTGAACCTTTCCATTCCACAAAAGCGTCTTTATATATATATATATATATATATATAATAGCTGTTCACTGAAAGTCTTTTGGGGGGAAATCAAAAATAATTCCTCCACACCATTGTTGCTTTTGGATCAGTAAAAGTCAATTGAGTCCAATGGGTTTTTGACTCCAGATATCTTTTTTGTGTTCCATGAAAGTCATAGAGTTTTGGAATGACACGAGGGTGAGTAAATGATGACAGAATTAGCATTTTAACATCTAAACTTTAAAAAAAAAGGTTTCAAACATGCCATAGAAGAGCCATTTTGGTTTCCCTAAAGAATGTTTCAGTGAAAACCATTTCTTCTTAGTGTGAAGAGCATTTAAGAAATCTTAAGCTGCAGAATTTAAGGTTTCTGTGGATGTTGAAGGTTCTTCAAGGAACCATTAATGCCAATAAAAAACCTTTATACATGGAATCTTTCCATTCCACAAAAAGGTTCTTTATAATTGGAAAAAAAAGTGGATCATCAAATTGGTTCTTCTGTGGCATCACTGTGGAAACCTCCTTTTGGAACCTTAAATCTATCTATTCAGAGCATTTTTTGGACTTCCGCCATAACGATGAACAAGACTCTTGATAACATCTTCTGAAAACAGATTTGGGAAGACATGAGTAAATAATGGCAGAATTAAATTTTGAGTGAACTGTTACTTTTCATTGCTAGTTCTTGGTTGTCTCCGATGGTTGTTAAATATCTAGTAGCAACAAGTAATTTGCTTTATGGTTTTTTTGAAGCCACAATTAAACAACCCTTAAGGTATTGAGAGGCTGCAACCCATACAGGACATTCAGCCTTTACACTGACACCCGTGATCCTCCACATGGACTAGATTTACAACCTCAGGAGGCTTCAGCAATGGTATTGAGAGTATGAGATGGTCTCGGTGATGGGAATTTCAGATGGTCCTCTGCATTACTTCAGGACAGAGACAGCTGACATCCACTTGGAATCAATGTTAAGCATTTGCTAAAAGGTGGGAGGAGGGCCTGTGGAGGTCATTTCGGCTAGGAATTTAACAAAGAATGGAGAAAGAGTCCCGGGACGTGGAATTCCACCCTGAAATGATCAGAGATTCCGGTAAAACTCCAGCTTCTGCAAGGTTCTATTTCTCCAACAGTAGTTCCATAAAGAATCCATTAAAAAATCCATTTGAAAATGCACTTGTGTGTTCACAAAAAGGTTCTTTGGGGAACCAAAATGGCTCTTCTATGAAACCTCCCTCGTGGAACCTTTATTTTCAATAGTGTAGGAAAAACTGGACTACTAAACCTGGCATAAATATTGTTGGCACTTTGACTAATGGCAAAATTGTTCTGCTGTTATAATCCATTTGCATAAAAGCATCTGCTAAATACATGCACTAAATGCGACTGTTTACTGTAGTTCTGGAAAAGCCATTTTTTAATTCTTTGAAATGAGCTGCGCAAACAAACTTTCACCAGGGCTGATAGGAGTGCAGAGTCCCTGAGTCATACGGGCTCTCTGAGACCAGTGAAACCACCCTCTCTCACTGGGCTTGGACCATGCATTTTTCTGCAGTTAAACTGCAACCACTAATCACAGCGTGGCCTCACCGTTTCCTCTTGGAACGTTTCGCTCACGTCCTCCCTGCTGCGCAGAGCCCAGTCCCGCCCCAGCTCGAGGACCCCTCGCTCTCTTTCTCCCCCCCCTTGGCACCTTCACGGGACACACGAGGATGGTCCACGCCACACCGTCCCAATGTCTCTCAGCTGCCGAGGGCCTGGCGCTCCGGGACAAGCCCTCCAAAATAAACACAGACTGTTCTGCGTCCACACACTTTCCACTTTATGTCTTTTATGTCTTTCAGCCACTTACTTTCTCCTTACAACCACTGCAACAAAACGAGGGCAAATTTGACAGAAAAATGAACAGAACAGGAAAAGAGACCCAAAAGAAGTCCTTAGGTCAAAGGTCAGGAGTTTGTAAGGCTTTCTGGAAAAAGGTTTTATATATATATATACACACAAATAATGCAATTATAGTTTATTTTGTTTTATTGTTTTAATAAATTTGTAAATTTTAAATGAATAAGTAAACATCAAATTAATCATATTTGCACACACACTATATATATATATATATATATATATATATATAGTTAACATTTTATTACATAGATTTTTCGTTTTTATAAAACAAAAAATATATACATAAAATAAAAAAATTATGATAGATAAAAAGTGGCCTATGGGCCTATTTACACACGTATCCATATATATATATATATATATATATACTGTATATATATATATATATATATATATATATGTGTGTGCGTGTGTGTGTGTGTTTGTTTTCATTTTTAATTATACACATACTTGTCAGAATATATGTCCCTCATTATCTTTAAGACCATTTGAAATGCTTAGCTATGTCATAAAATCATATCATGTATTAATAAAATTCATAACCAAGAACAAGGAACAAGCTCATATAACAGAGATTTATTTCAAATTTCCATTTAAAGACTGGTTATTCTCAGATAGTAAAAGGTTTGTGCAAATGTGGCTGGTTCTGTATATGAGCATAAGGCATTGGAAAAGCAGCCTGTAAAGTTGAAGAAACATGAGAACGGTCTTTGCCACATGACTCTGAATCGCAGGGCCACATCACCACCATTGTTTTCCAACCGTAAGCTGTTAGCAATAAGCAGCGCGCTGGATCGTAACGGGCCAAGGGCTTCAGCAGTTAAACTAGAAGCACAGCTGGCTTTTATTATTATTTACTCGCAAAGCCAACAGCCTGGATCTTCCAGTACAGCCACAATAACGTGTCTGGAACACAATAAGCGCATAAGACTGTCGTATGAAAAAGGGAGCAGGGGCAGGGAGGGAGGTAACGCGTTTCTGAAAGAGAAGCAAGGCTATCTCAAGTCTGGGCCTGGGCTTGGCTCCGTGTCCGGACAGATTCATTCCCGTCAGTGTGCGCAAGAGTCCATGATCCTCCGGAGCTGTACATCACGAGCGGCACGACTCCAGTTAGAAAGAAAGATGAAGCCAATGTCGGTGCGTTCTGCCTCATTATAAAGCGGTCAGAGGATACTGCTCTTTTCCAGTCCCCCGGTCCCGCTGCTCTCGGATCTCTGTTAACTTTGGCACATTGCTCGAACGGGAATCTTTGGTACTTTTTGTTAATTCTACAGTGAATTGTAGCTTATTGTGGGAGTCTACTCTACATGAGCATTTCCTTTAGTAGCTTTGTGGTTAAAAACTAAAGTTAAAGTTTCAATGCATTCTCTGCAACTGCTTTGTGCAACAGCTGAGGAGATAAAGAGACACTTTATTGATTAGATGTTGTGTTTTGGAAACATAGGACTAGATATCTGCTGCTATTCAAAAGTTTGAGGTCAGGAAGATTTTAATTAGAAAGAAATTAAAACTTAAATTCAGCAAAGATGCTAGAAATTAATGTAAACTGATGGTAAAGACATTAATAATGTTACACAAGATTGCAATTCCAAATAAATGGTGTTTCTAGTCATAAAAAAAATGTAAATAATGATAATAATTAGTATTGTCAAATGGATATATGTAGTATATATATATATATATATATATATATATATATTTACATGTATATACATGTATATTATTATATTTATATATGGATATATTTAAAATATAAACATGGTATATTTTATTCCATTAAATATATATATATATATATATATATGCATGTGTTTGTTTGTATTTATATACATAATAAATATACAGTATACCCACACATATTATGGATTGGATGTGATTGATAATCTGACTATAAATTACATTTTAAAATAAGTAGAAACATGTTGTTTGAAATGTTAATAAAATAGTTAATATTGCTATTTTTACTGTATTTCTGGCCAAATAAATGCAGCCTTTGTGCGCAGAAAATACTTATTAAAAAAACACTTTTGAACTTTAATCGATATGTCATATACATATTTACTCATATTGTAAATTATAACTGTATTAAGAAATAAAACAGTCAACAAAAAATATCTTGTCTAAAACCCAAATTTAAAAATAAATAAAAGCATGAATACAAAGACATATCATTTTAAACATTTTCATTATATGCACCAATAAAACAACTAAAATATTAAACCAATATTTAGCGACTTTTGAAAACAGTTTAATATGTGAAAACCTTCTGGGAACATTTTTTCCATGCTTAGAGTCGAATGAATCGAATCAGAGTCAAGTTGATTCACTAAAGCAATCAGTTTGAAGGATGTGAATCCAACACGCCGCTTGTTACTAAATCAAAGACTCTATTAAAACGTTTCAGTTATAAAAATGAGTCACAAAACAAAGAAAGGTCATGAAACGAGTCTCATGTCTTCAAGAAAACTTAATGGGGACATAAAAAGTGCAATAAAATGCTGCATTGAAACAGTATGGTATTTCCTCAAAACCCAGCCAGAGAGTTGATATTTTTTAAATCTTTTGATGATATTAAATGTCATATTCATCAGGGTTACTGTAAGTAAAATATTTAGTTTAAACATAAATCGAAAAATATTTGCTTCAGTATTTTCATTGTATCCACCTATAAAATAAACATAAATATTTAAGGTTCTGATTGCGAATGAATCGAAGGAGAGTTGAGTTGATTCATTGAAACAATCGGGTTTGAAGTGATTCACTGGAATGAATCCAACTCGCAGCTTATTTCATTCATTTCACCATCTCTGATTGTAAGCTGAAATAAACTTCCGACTGCAAACAACTGCGCTGCATTATTCGTTGTTTTGCCAAACTATCAGTCCATCTCTCACACGGAGATGAAGCTCTACAGCTCCCTGTCCCTTGTTTGCTCTCTCTGACGGAGACAGAAGATGAAAGGCCCTTGGTGTCTGGGAGGAGCCTGCCGCTCAGCTGAGCGAAGTCAAAGAAACGCAGGGAGATAAAGGGTGAGAGAACGAGGGAAGGAGGGGGAGAATCCTGTCATGTTGACCTTGTCTGGCTGCCAGGTCTCGGAGGGGGCGAGTGTTGAGGGGAGGGCGGCCTGGCTTTAAGAAAACAGGCGCCCCATGCGAGGGGAACAAGAGAACACAGGCGCACAGTGAGGCTGGCAGAGACACAGACGGGAAGAAGAACAGAGGCACAAGAAAGAAAAGAGAGTGTGTGTGTGTGTCCAGGTGTCTGAAAGAGAAAAGAGGAGCAACGACGGGCAACATCAGCAGACGTCTAGGGTCCATTATGTCCTCCAATGACTCGTAAAGAAGTATTTATAAGACAATAAACATTAATTTGTGGTTTTCAGGGCCTGCCAGGACTCCCTAGACACACATTTCAGACCCTGAGCTTCTTTTGGAAATGCCTGGTTTGAAGTTTTGACGGTCCGAGCTCTTCTAAATCATTTCATGGTCCAATCATGTTTAATTAAAAAGTTGTGAGTCATTCAAAAACACAGGGGTTTTCCAGCTTTTTGATTTTGAGGACCCCCAAATTTGATAATACCTTTGTGAAGGAGAACTTATTAAGGCAGCTATATATTTGTTTGTGGATAAAGGACTATTTGTACAGTGAAAAAAAATATATTTTTTATTAGCTATATATATTTTTACTGGACTGAAGCAAAAGCACTATATTGTGTATAATATATATATAGAATGAAATTTTAATATATAAAGAACTATTTAAAAAAACATAAATATATAAATATTTATAAATATTTTACATTAAAAAAAATATATATACACACACACTTAACATCTAAATACATAATAATAAATGTCTTATGTTTTCTTTGTATTAGGGCAATATTTTCTACACTTTATTAAACATTTTATTTAGATATTTTTTAGTTTTTTTTTGTTTTACATTTGTTTCTATTAAAAGAACAACAACACTATCAATAAAATAAAATATCTGATTAATTTTGTGATTTCTCACCAGTCTTTAGAAAATGTAGAATAGAATAATATAACAATATAAATTCAGAACATTTAAAAAAAAATGAATTGTGTTCCACATATTAATTAATATTTGAACATATAAACATCATAAAAAAACAAAAACATTTGTATTAGCCCCCTTGCAGACCCCAGTTTGAGCACTTGTCATTACGGTTAAATGTAAAATTCATAATAATAATAAATAAATAAGTTAATGAATTAATAAACCATGAAAATAAAACACAGTAAAAACGAAATAATAATAAATAACAACTAATTAATTAATTAGTTTGCTTGCATGTCATGTAAGCATTAGCAGTCATCAGAGAACTGTGAACATATGAATGTATTTTTAAGTTATTGAAATAGTAACTTAAAATCTCAAGCGATACTTCACCTACATATTAAGTCAAAGGGGATCAGCTGACATTAAAGACTTAAATCTTGAATGTTAAATCTTAAAGACTTGAATCCATGCTTTAAACAATCAGCAGCGTGCCTGATTTACTTCAGCTTGTCAGCTAATTACATTCTTCGGTTCTGAGTTTCCTTCGTCTTCCTGTTTTCCTTGTACCGGGATGTGTTTGGGTTTGAAGAACCGAACAGTGCCCCGCCTCCTGACCAGCTCCCTGCTACCAGAAAGCGTCCCACCCCGGCACACAGGTGTCCATCAACAGAGCAATCTCAAGTCCCGACACCACTGACGCCCCTCGAGTCACATCTCCTATCGAATTACGCCTGATTTCAGCTTAACTGCTTTGTGCTCCCACCCTGGGCTTCTCGGTCCAAGAAAAGGGGGGTTTTGAGCCTCTCGTGTGGCGCTGCCGTAATATTTCGGATCCAGGAAATGAGTGCAAGTCTGAGACGGCAACTCCCAAAATGTGAAGTATACCCAATGTGCCCAGTGTTGGCCCGAACTCAAAGAGCAGCCTGCCTGCTAGATGAGTTTTTTATGCCTCTTATTAAAGCGAGAGCCCCTCGAGTGGCTCGGCTTGTCACGACATTCGCTACAGCGAGCTGAAATATGGCCGGAGGACTTTCCATGCTCACGCCAGCTCCCGTAAATCTGCGGCTGGGAGTCTGTTAACGCTGTGGGATGGAAAGCAGCGCCAGACCCTCGCTCTGTGCCCAGACGCTTGCCATCCCACCCAGAGGACGCAGGGTCGAGGCACGGCTTTGCTTTTCCACACGGGACAGTTTCAAACAAACCCCGACCAAACATGCGAACTATTGAGCTTCCTGGCAGTCTCAGGGTTTGTTCACTGAAGAATGATTTACTCACCCTAATGTCCGTCCAAAATATGCTACCTGGTCTTATGGCATAAACTTAACTGGGTGCAATTGTTTGCGAAAATTCTTACCAACAAGTACATATCACTGCCGTTTCCAAAAGAAATGAACACTTGAGGCAGTAAAACTCTTTTATTCCTTTTCACACACGTTTGTTTGGTTTAATAAAGCATAATTTTAACACAATTACTTGAAGAATATCATGCTATGACTTCAAAACAATATTAATATGCTGGGGTATTTGAAAACTGATGCTTTTGAATGTTAGAATCACACATATCCGGCTTCATATATATCAGTTGTTAACACTATACGGTATGATTTGGTGTAGGGCATATTTCCAAAATGATAGAGCATAACCTTTTATTGACAGTCCATGGATATTTCAATTTTGAAGCACTGCAATACATAACTATACCAACTATACTAACATAAGGGTTCACGTATTGTGTTTAAGCGTTACTCAATGGACATTTGTCATCTCTGTGGCGAAATGTGCAGTAAGACACGTAAAACGGTGTTGCACAAAAAGTGCACAGAAATACATCCAGATTTTTTACGAAGTATTTTTTTCGAAGCACAATCACTTGGATTAAATGTTAAGCTTTTATTCACTTTTGAATAATACAATACTAAGACTATACCAAAACTAAACATTAAATCTCATTGGGGCTGGCATGTCACATGACTGAGGGTCTCACATGGCACGACTTTTGAGGTTTGTGTGATCACATTTAGTGCAGTCTTTAAAATTATCGTAAATAAGTTAAGGTTGATCTTAAAAATTATCATAAATAACTTAAATGTTAAAATCGATCTTTAAAATGATCGTAAAAAATTTTAAATTAAGGTTGATATTAAAAATGATTGTAAATAATTTAGAGTTAGAGTTGATCTTAAAAATGATCGTAAATAAAGTTAAGATTGATCTTAAAAATGATCATAAATAAAGTTAAGATTGATCTTAAAAATTATCATAAATAACTTAAATGTTAAAATTGATCTTAAAAATGATCGTAAATAAATTAAAGTTAGAGTTGATCTTAAAAATTATTGTAAATAAAGTTAAGGTTGATCTTAAAATGATCTTAAATCATTTAAAGTTAAAATTGATCTAAAAATGATCGTAAATAAGTTCTCAAAGTTAGGATTGTTCTTAAAAATCATTGACAATAATAATAATTCTTGATGGTAGGTTAACCTCCAAATTGTCTTAAATAAGATATTCATAATTTTTGAGACTTAAAAATTGAAGAGTCTTTCAATATTCTCTCAAATTTGCTAGGAGTTAGCTTGAATTTTCAAAATGAGCAAATTTTTTAAAAATTTTGCTTTACATTTCGTAACTTCGTTCTTCGAAAGGTTTAGTTTTCTGTGTAAGAAAGCAAGTAATATGACATGGTGGGGAGTTTGGGCGCACTCACTGACCTGTTGACTTGACATGTCTGCACACGCTGTGTTGTGGCTGCGGAATACGTTTGACTGCAAGCAGAGGAGTGCCGTGTTTTCGTGGGTATTAGGATCCACGTGGAGAGAGTGGAAAAAGTGAGCGTGTGTAGGATTTAGCCAGGTGCATTCCTGCTCTGACCCCATACGCCTCCAGGGGAGGTCTGTCTCAGCACGGCAAAACTCCAGTCCAGGGGCGGATCTGAGGAACAATCAGCAGAAAAATGCACAAACACCATCATAAACTGACCATAATCGCCCTCGCCATCTACGCTGAGGTCCATTAGAGTTCACCGGTGAGCTGTCCATTTAAAACCTGTTTTTAGAAAGTAAACTGCAAAAATGTAGGATGGAAAAATAAAGAGAATGGGTTCTGCTTCAACAGCATGAAACCGACAAGTACACTGACGGATATCTTTGTTGAAAAAATATGCATTGTTTCCTTAACCAGACTGTATTAAATTTTAAAGGGAAATCTAGTGCTCTTTGATTTAAATATAGGAATTGTGCTTTAATGCATTTTAAAAGTTTGATTTCAGCAGACTCAGTGTTATTAGAATATATATATATATATATATATATATATGTAATTTAAGAATTAATAATTGTAATAATTTATTAAGAATTATTAAATAATAATTTATTTATTATAGCATTTTATTTTCATCCTTTGTTATGGGCATTTGCTATTTTTATTATTTTTGTTTCAATATTTCTATTTCGCCTACATTTATTTTACTTGACTTTATTTACCAAGGCAGCTTTTCTAATTTATGTTCAAGTTTTTCATCTAATATTTAGTTGTTTTTCCCCCCAGTTATATTTCAATTAAATTAAAAAGAAATAATTCAACTCAGTTCAATTTATATAAATTCAGTTCAATTAAAAACAAAACAATAATTTGAAAAACTAATTATTAAGTAACAAATGTTAAGTACTTGAAAGTAAACCTGAAAAAAAAAACTGATTGAAAAAAAAGATAAAAAGAACAAAAGCACATAGCACAATTACTTAAGAATTAAATTAAAAGTAAAAAGAAAACTGAAAATATAAAAATAAAAGCTTAATCGAAATATTAACACAACTAACATAATACTTAAAATTATAAATGATAAAATAATATTAACATATTTTATACTAAATAACTTTGCAATGGCGTCCAGAAGAAGCTTTGAGAATGATTGTGGACATTTACTCTAAAAAGTAAAGTTGACTGAAGACTGGTCATTTTAGTCAGGGATGGATCTGGTTTTCCTTGTGCTTTCCACCTCTCCAAGATTACATTCCTGTCTATTTAGGAGATGCCTTAAGATTAAGTCTACCTTTGAAGAAAAGCGAGTAACACTGACAATACGCCACCCTCATGCCTAAACACTGAAAACCATCCGCTTCTGACCTAAAAGCACAAATTAGCAAAGAAAGGCAGACCACAACCAAACAATGAGCTCTTAATGTGAGATGTCTCTCTTGTGTCTGGCTCTCTCCGTCTCAGACCTCTGCTTTTCTTTTTCCTTCTATTCCGTGCTCTCTCTTTATTCGTTTCAGACAGCGAGAGAAATGCGAAGCGCCCTGCCCCGCTAGCGCTCTCCAGGCCCTGTTATTGCATGCTGGAGTCTGCCGATTGCATCACTGTTTGTGGCTGGAGGCGGCGGGAATCAAAACCGATCGAGGGAGGGGAGAGCAGAGAGAGAAACACAGACCCAAATGATACAGAGTTGGAAAAAACACAAGTCAGGGGCTGACCAGTGCCCATTTAGACAAATTGCCTGAGAGACTGTAGAGGCGAAGCTTAATATCTTTGACGTAAAGCAAGCCCATTACTCTGATAGATGTTTTTGGTTTATTACATAAGCGGAGAGAGAAACTCGAGACTTCGAAACTATATGCCGTTCTCACAGTCCAAACTGCAGGTCCCACAAACTATGAATATTGTTTCATATGCAATAGTATTTGTCCCTTTGGGTTTACCGCTACATGTTTTTCACAAACAGAGCGACCCTTGTCTGCAAGAAACATGAAGAATGCAAACCGTTCTCTCCAAAGGCAATTTCTTTTCCCAAGATAAGCAACTGAGAAATGCAGTAAACTGGGGTTATTATCATTAACTAAAAAAAAAATAGCTTGAGACAAATAAACATTAACTGAAATAAAATGAGACAAACAAAATGTTCAATTATTATATTTTTTATTCTATTTCAGCTAGTTGCAAAGGTAACATTTCCTTTATTTAAAATTCAGCACTCAAATAACTAAAACTAAATAAACTACAAACATATTTTTAGATATAAAGTGAATTCAGATTATTAACTTAACACTGAATAAAAGGAAGTATTATTGGGAGAATGCAGTTACTAATAACTCTTATTATGTTAGATATGCAGCCATAAGAAATGCATAACACTTATTATTGTTAACTGAAACTAAAAACAGAAAACATTTGTCTTTGCTCGAAATAAAACAAACATCAGTTAAAATTAAATAAAATACTTAAATATTATTTAGCAGTAGTAATAGAATTAAAATATTTTAAATATTATGCAAAACAATACAATAAATAATATCATTAAAATATATATATATTATTATGAATACAAAAACAACTAAGAAAAATCAGAATATTAAAAAAAAAAGGACCAAAACTAATATAAAACATAAAATCATATTAAAATAACACTGCCTGGAAGAATACAAAGTTATTAATTATACATCAACAGTTATATTACATATAGTCATATACTCTCAGTCCTGGTCCTGTAGGTCCACTGTCCTGCAGAGTTTATCTCTAACCTTGATTAAACTCACCTGCCTGTAGCTGACTAGTAATCCTGAACATCTTAATTAGCTGGTTCAGGTGCGTTTGATTAGGGTTGGAGCTACAATTTGCAGGACAGTGGACCTCCATGACCAGGATTGAGAAGCCTTGCTCTATGTAATATGTAAAATTGTCGCAGAATGCCGCAGTCATTGACATACCCTGCTTATAACCCCCAGTGATCCTGCTAACCACTGCCAGAATGTGATTCATCTGTATAATTTATCCAAACCTCTTCCTTTTAATTTCCCGATTCTAGGCTGTTTGTTTAGTATAAACCTTGGCCTCCAGTGCTGGCTCTTTGTGTTTGCTAGCCCACTGATTCCAGCTCAAACAGCCCCATTATCAGGTGTATGCGGTGCATTGTCTCTCAGCTAATAAGGCAATCGTGCAGTGAGCTACAGAATTGTTTTCATTTGCACAGCTTGCTCTGATGAAACCTCTCTCCTGCTAAGGCGCATTGATTGTGTGTTTTCTGACAAGCTTTACGTTCAGGCTTTAAGTGCCAGTGCGGACGCTGGTCGTAACAAATCACATAACAGTGCTGTGTTAATTGAAACTGGAGATGTTTAAAGAGCTATTGTGAAGTGACTAATTTGTCATGCAAGTGAAAGTATTATTGTGTAAACAATTACTCACTTTGAATGCTGAAAGGTATAGAAAGGTTTTAGAGCAACCATATTTAGGCAGTAAAAAGGGGAATTTATAAAAACTTCATATTACTCATATTGACCTTCAAAATGACAGCAATTAAGCTCAACAATACATCATAAGCAGTGATTTTTTTTAACTGTATGGCTAACTACATAAATACACTAACTTTAACTATTTAAATAACTCTCTAACTAACTAAATAAATAAGCAGCTTTCTGGTTGTGTAATAAAGATGGCCACCAAAGGTTTATAGTAATTAATCATAAAAATAAAAAAAAAGTTGATTATTCAAGTTATTATTATACACTGCGCAAATGAATTCCTAATGAGCTTTTAACTTATTTGTTTTTCAATTTAAAAAAATTAAATAAAATCTTGCTTCAAGCTAACTTATTATATATAAGATATAAACACATTCTCTGTAAACAAATCTTAATATATTAACCTCCTGAGTTAATCTCATCAAGGACAACAAACAAAAAAAGCTTATTGCATTCATTAAAATGTAAATTATTTTAAAGTCAGCTATCGTTCACTGACCTTTGCTTTGAATATATCAGAGACTAACCGAGTTGCAATTCGCAGACATGGACGGGGTTAGACGTCAGAACTCAGCTATGAGAGTCTAATATAAAAGTTCCCTGCTGCTCGGAAGGCGTTTACGCTTCTTCTGCCAAAGAGCTGAACCCCACGCCGTCCCACAATGCCTCCTGTTTCCTTCATTCTACATGCCCTCACACAATGTATGGTATGGAAAAACGCCCTGAAAACACATCAGACGTTCCACAAACACACAGCCTATATCCAGTCTGTCATGAAACATTACACCTTGTTTGATGCAACTAAAAATGCTTTCAAATGCAAATGCATATCCACTTTCTGGAGCTGTTGCGTCCAGATTTTTATGATTTGAAGCTTACAGCATTTTATGAATTTATGGGACAAAGTGTTTTCTTTTACATATGGGACTGTTCCCGATGGAGGGGGATAAAAAAGGAAATGGTAGGACAGAGTGTAATACAGACCAGCATGTAGCAGAGCTGGTGTATCTTGTGACAGACACAAAAAGCCCTAGCTTGACCCTTCATCCACCTTTGAGCTCAGACCCCGAGTCACGTCAGGTCAGCTTGTGTTTCGTAATCCCACCCTTGGCTCTGTTTACTGCAGGAAAGATAAATACAGAGTGTAAAAGAGTCAGCGTCTGTCTTATTCTGCGCCTGATCCTCGCACGTCTGCAGGCCTCCAGTGAAGTTTAGTCTGCTGGAGGACGAAAAAGGACAAAAAAGTAGATCCAAATTTGCATACTTACTTTCTTAATGGAACAGTTCAACCCAACAAAAGAGGATTCTGTTTTCATCTACTCACCATCATGTTGCTGTAATTTTTTTATTTATTTTTCATGTAATGCAAAAGGAGGTCTTTTCCAAAGCAATTGCCGTTCAGAAAACTGTAAAAGAACCATACTTTTGTATTCATAATTATTTATAAGAACTTGTTATTATTTCTAAAAACTATTTAAACCCCTCCCACTTTTTGACCCCTCCCCTCCAGCCACCTGATTATGTTAAACCACGCCCATTTTCACAATCCAGTCACTTTTACATATACTTTTGAACTGGAAATATGTCCGATTTCATGCTTTTAATGTGACATCTGTTCTCTGGTGTGCTGATAGAAGTTTGCCGAATCACTTCAGTTCTAGTTTCTTAGGTTGTTTAATCCGTTAGTTTTAGAAATCTTCATATGGTTTAATGGTCTGTCAGGATTGGCGTTTAGGATTGTCTGGTTGGCACAAGCGGTGTTTAATTGCTTCTTTTTTGGTGGTTTTGGGTCTTTCCCAGGTCGCGCTCTCTTCCCACATGCAGTTTTCTCTGTCTTTCTCTCCCTCCTTCTCTCTTTTCTCTCAAACCCTCTGCGAAGAATTCCTTAGTGTCTGAGATTTCTGGCCGAGAGCCATCAGTAGGCTGGCAAGACGCTTCCTATTGCAGTCCTTCACCTCGTCTGCTTCCCTCCCGCTCTCTTGAACTCTGTTCCAAAATCTAGTGAGCTCCCTACTTAGACAGCATTCAAGGCGTCATATACTCTTCTGAACGCGAAGTCTCTTACAAAACATAGGCAGTTATATTATGCTGTCTAATATTACAGTATGCTGCCTTCTAAGGCTGTATTGTATGAGTTTTGTACATGAAAAAATACTATAGTAATTTATAGTATAGTACTACAGCGTTTTGAACCACACTATAAGTGTATTATACAGTATATACCATATTATAGTATTTACAACACTTGTTAATGAATGCCACAGCATACTGTGTAATGTACTGATAGACTGTAATAAATACTGTAATATACTTTTTTACTACAGTGAACTTTAGTGTACACTGTACACTCTCAGAAATATAGGTACAAAAGTTGTCACTAGGGTGATACCTTCCCAAAAGGTATACTATTTGGTTCAAATATGTACACTTTAAGTATTAATATGTACCTTTAAATGTAGTATAATATTTAGTTTTAGATAAAATAATTTCTTTTTATTAGTATTACCACAGCAACTATAGAATTACCACAACAAATTAATTCAAGCACTGTTTAGCCTAGTAAGGTTCAAAAACACTATAGTATTAACTATAGTATTTCCTAATGTGGGTTATAAGGCAATCCCAGAATGCCCTGCAGAAAGTCTATTTGACTGTAAATTGAATCGCGTGAGTACTTCGTATGATGACATAGAGCTGCTTCCCATGTTGTAAAACAGTAATTTATGATATTTTGCTTCACTTTAGCCTATTTAAAGCTAGCGATTTTGATTTCTTTTAGAGAACCGCACGGTTAGCTTAGCAACATGCTAACAGATTCCATGGCAGTTGAGTCTCATGAGTACTTTGCATGAGGAGGAGCATTATTTGGAGCAGCTGCCTGTGTTCTTAATCATTTATTTATGATATTTTGCTTCACTAAGGATGCTTTCTTTGAAGGCAGCTGCCTGTGTAAAGAACAGACAGCAAGGCGCAGCTCTCTAGGTTTAGGAACAGAGCGTTTTGCTCTGTTATGCATCTTTTTTCTCTTCTCTTCTCCTCCTTTTTTCCCATTCTCTCACACTTTTTTAGAAATTGGACCACTTTCGCTGCTTGGCAGCTCTCCGCGCGTAGCCCCCGCTGACGCTCGCTTCTGATCCTTCCACGATTTATGTGGCTCTCTCCTTCACCATTTTTCCTTCCTTCATCCATTCTCGGTTTCTCCCTCCCGCTCCGCATTGGGTAATTACATAACGTTGTGTAAGTTTCTCGAAGCATTTTTTTCAGGAAGACACTGTGGTGAGCATGAAAAAAAAAAAGAAAAGAAAAAAGTGGCGCACTCAACAGATTTCAGTTTCCATTAGTGGGAGCTCCTTTGAGGGAAACAGATCGATTGCCGTGCTTTGCAAAAATAAGAAGGTGGGGAGAGAAGGGGGCCATCCGTTTGTGCACCCTCTGAACTGTACGGAGAAAGAAACACTTTCAGGGAGGGAGAGAGATGATGGGAAAACAGCAGGGGTGGGAGAAGAAAACCCAAGGAGGGAGATGGAGAGAGAGAGAGAGAGGAAAGCGAGAGAGGGGCCCTGTGGAGGCGGAGTGGAAACTGAGGTTTCCTGTCTGAGAAGGCGGCTGGCTGAAGGTGGAGGGGCGGCAGGAAAAAATCTCTCAGCTTCGGGACTGTGTTATGTGTGAGTGCCAGGGGAGGAGGGGTACTATGGTTGGGGTGTATGTGCGTCAGGAGAGGTGGGGTCAGTCTGCCGCAGGGAAGGTCAGGAAAGGAGAGAGACAGGGAGAAATATGGTTAAAGCGATAAAACCTCTTAAAGGTTCCTCAAGGGTTCTTCGCAACACCTTTTTGGCTGTGTCTTGAATGGCTCTTTTCATTTCATTTCAGTTGGCTCTTCAGATCAGTGTTTTGGGTTGTTTAAAGCACCAGAACAAAGAGGTTCTCCAAGGAACTGGAGAATAAATGTTCTATGGAGAACTTCTTTTTTTAAATATATACTTCAGTGTCATTGGAATGTTCAGTTGTTCTAATTGGAACCTTTTCATTTAAGATGCAGAGTTGCCTAAGCTATCTTTTTCTTTTTAGTGTTGGAGATAAAAAAAAAATACATTATAGATTCTTGGTATTATACTTTGATTCTTTGGTATTATACTATGCTCAGTGTATTTTAAAGGATCAATGAATTAGCCTTCTATAGCTTATAAACGTTTTTATAAAATTGAAAAGTTAATTCACCCACCGTCTGTCCAAGCGTGTGTTACATTCTGTAGAACAAAAACATTTGAATCTTGACTCATAAAAGCAAAATAAAAGTCCCAAGCTGTCATTCACAGATTAACAGCAGTTTCCAAAGTGTCTCTCAGATCTGTTTTGCAATTTGGTACGTTTATTGTGGTGCACTGCATTCACTTACGAGACACAATGTCATGTGTTGTCAAAAGCAGACTGGTTTTAATTTTTTGGTAAGATTTTGCAATAGACTTAAGGAACAGCTCACCCAAAAACCGATGAAATAATTATCATTATTTTCAATGGCAGTCTATAAATCTATGGCAAAATCTTGAGTCTCCCTTGGCAGTGGGCTCTAAGGTGTCAACATTTGCTGGTAAATAATTCATTATTTGTAGCCTCAGAGTCTAAAAATCTGCTAAAAACAAATGGCAGTTTGTTAAAGGCCACACCAAACCCCCCAAGCCAGACCAACCAGCAGGTCCAGACACAGCCTTTCAGGTGCGGGACATCTCTGAGAAAAAAAAAAACCCTCTTGTTTCTGATGAAGGGTGTGTTTTTTTAGCAGCGGTGTAGAATTTCAGCAGGTTTCATCACCTGCAGGTGGTCGCTCATGAAAACTCATGATTGCAGACACATACAGATGCCTAAAAACACGACCAGCTGACCGCCTGCGTTTACAACCAGCATTTCAACCAGCTGGCCACATGCTCATTAAATCCGGCCAAAATGCAGAAGTACTAATGCCAATGCAGACATGGAATTAGTGTGTGGGTAGCCTTATGAATACAGATCAGATCCAGACACTTTTCCACTAAATTACACACACAATAATACAGCAGCCGGGAATTTAAGTGTTCTTTCTTTAAAATGTCCTGTTGTGTTGTACCAATTTGACTGTACTAAAGCATAACAATATCACAATATCTCAGATATTTAAAAAACTTGCAAATTCGCATCGTATCTCTGAAAGACAATGGAACAGAAATGTGTGTTCTCTGTAAGAATGCCTGTTTTTGTTGTGGTATGTGACTCCGCCCACCAACAGTTTACCCAATAGTATTATGACACTCTGGGTTGCCAGCTTAGCACAGCCACCGAAGCCAGCAAATGAATTCGGTCAGAGATTGAATATTCTACCTGACCCAAAAAGCCTTTGCAGTTCATCTGCGCTCTTTCTTGTTAGGTGGCCACAATCTCAATAAGATGAATTTGGACCGCATTTCAACCACTAGCCGTCAGCATATATACTGAACCTTTAAGACGCAAATGCATTCATTTTGAAGTTGCATGTCACAAGAAAATCTATTTTTCAGCCTGTAAAGTTTTTTAGCTATGTCTAGCAGCTTATTTGTTGTGCCAGCCGTTGAAATTCTTCTTACGAAGCGAATTTTTGAGACGCCCATTTCAGCTAATGTCATTATTTTTGCCAATTGCATTAATACGTCATGCTTTCTTAATGCTCAATATGTCTGAGGGAGGTCCTTGAACACCTGCAGGTCCGCTTTCCTTCATACAGTGGTGTGGCAGTGATGAGAGAACGCATCTCAAACACGTTTCTACATGTATTTGTAGGTTTTTAGATGTCAGAATATGAGTCCGATCTGGTTTGTGTGTGTTTGCAGGGGTAAAGAGCTCTCCTGCAGACGACCTCCCAGGGCCAGAGCGCTGGGAATATAGAGTTACACCCACAGTTCACTACAAAGGAACTCGCAGTCAAAAACACATGCGCTTCACACTCACACCCAACAGCTGGCTCATAAAACACACAATCACAAACCGGCCACCATTCAGCAACAAGCACAGCCATTACCCAGACTCAAGTGCTCCTGGGAAGCTCAAACTTACAAGTTCAATACTTTGATTACAGCTTTTTTTCCCTTCAGTTTTTAAATCCTTTTAGCACCATGAAGTGCACCAAAATGAAAATTAAAGGATGTGCATTTGTTGTTATTTAATCCACATTTTGGAGCCACAGAGGATGATGGGAAATGTAGTTTGGTTACGTTAGCTTATCGCCTTATCACTGTATCAAAATAGATAACAAGCTAATTAAGCTGTTATTTTGTTCTGGATCACTGATTCTAGACTATCTTGGAATATATGACCATAAAAGACGTTTCACTGAATAATGCCATCTGTACAATCTAACTGTGCCAATTATTATTATTATTATTGATGTTATGGTGTGTGTATTGGAATTACATTAAAATTTCTGTACAGTCTAATCTATAGTTGTCATACTATTTGAATTTCATATGAAGATATTCTTTGAATAAATACAAAACTTCTGCAATCCCACGTTGGCTAAAAGTGAAATATGATTTCATTTCAGTCCCATTTATTTCATAAACATATAATCCTTTCTTGATTGCAGTCTGGCATCAAAATGATACATGTAATTATTCCAGCTGCTTAAATATTCTATTTAAGTTAACCTTTGTGAATTGCACTAAAGTAAGGCAATATTTAATTTTAACACTGGCTGGTTATGTACTTGCTGAAATATTGCTTTCGGGATAATTTTTAAACCAAACAAGTTACTGACTGACTGGCTTTTAGTACTTTTTATGTGCCGTTTTTATTGGGTATGTTTAACATTTCTATTGACGTTAAATTTACATTCAAGTTTAAATTTTAGTACTTAAACTTAGTTTCCAAGGAAACACTTCTATTTATCATGTACAGGTTTTTTTCCCCCCAATTTTATACTATCTATTCATATTTTATATTTAAGTTTTAGTAATTTTATGTTTTTGTAGTTTTTAGTTTTATTTGTATTTAAATTTTTTCTATTTTCTGAATGTAAGATTCAGATATAATTTGTGTTAAAAAAATAATAATTATTAAAAAATAATAAATGCTAATTAAATTTTTATTCTATAATATAATGTTTAAAAAAAAAAACGTTACGTTCTGTCATTTTTTAAAATAAATATTTTTATTTAGGTTTATTATATATTTTAGAGAAGGAAAGGAAAGGACGTGACATGTGGCCAGGAATATGTGCTCCTGACGAATATTATTGCTGGAATTATTAAACAAACTGAATATTTCGAAAATGAACTTTGCGACGTGAATATTGATTTCTGAAATATTCACTACGTAAATATACACTAAGTCATGTTAAAATGCAGGCCATGAAATTTTACACTGTAACGTCACCATATATACATTTCCAAATAAAGCTTCTGACATAAAACGTCCCATTTGCAACGTATTTGCTGTGACGTTCATGTTCACTCAGCTCGCAGAAAACAATCATTCGACATGACCCGAGAGTAGAAATACATCACGCTGAGCATGTCGTGACCCTGAAATCTTGGGTTAATTAGGATCAGCTCAGAGGTTTGACCTCACAGGGCTGGTGAAACCCATACCCTCCCATTGACCCTGCCTCGCTCTGACCCCATTCTTTGCCCACTTCGCCCTTTACCCAGGAAATGGCAGATTTGGTGACTTCCGCAGGGGGCGAAGAGAGCAACGAGGGCGAGGGGGTCCGGGCTTTGGGGTCACAGCGGAGACACAAACATTTCATTCAGAGGCGCACCATGTGGCAGCCAGCGTCCCGGTCCAAGCGCCCTCCTTCAGCTGCTGCGGCCCATGTTTACTCTGCAGGGGAGAGAGGCAAGGGGGTGCCTGGACATGCACAATGCTGCCTTTTAAAGCCCTGCCAGACCCACGCTGGGGTGGGGAAGTCTGCATGGGGCAGAGCAACACCTTCTCCCAAAACTTCACAGTGAAGCGCTACCGCCCAGCACCTCCCCAGCCAAAGAGCTCCTCTTTTCTGAGGTGAACAAACAAATGCAGTGCTTAAATACTATGTAAACATAACAAAACTGCAAGAGAGAGCGATAATGACGTCTCAATAACCAACGTCCTAAAACCAGTGTGTGTTGCCAGTTTAAATGAGATTATTCCTGAAATAATGCAATGCATCTTGTGATATACACAATAAATTGTTGTCAAGATGAACACAGACATTCGGTTTGGCATCCGTAATCGTTACTTTACTTTTGTGCCTTTTTATGACACTTTTATGATTAAATGAACTCTTTAACCCTCGGAGGAATCATTCTGTGAAGATGCATTCAAAAGTTTGTGGCCATTAAGGTGGAGAAATAGCTACTTTTATATTCTAACATATCATTAACATATTAGGCCAGATTATAATCAGCACTGATGATAATCCACAGGTTTTGTATGCAGGTTTAAAGAAATTCTACACTTTTTTGTTGCAAAAAAATGTCTAATAAAAAGCTTTTTTTGCTCGGTGATATAAATGAGATTATCATGTCAAGCTCCCTCTTTATCGTAGAAAGCATAGCTTTTGTGTAGCGCCATGGGTGATCTTTAACCTCAGATGGGATGTGGCTGATCCAGGCATGTATGAAGCCCTATGACTGCCTTGAACTATAAATCTGTGTCCTGTCAAAAACACACAACCCTGACCTGCCCCGTACCTCAGAGCCGTTTATCAGTAGCTTTCGGCACATACATGAAACATGGATCTTGTCTTCTGGATCGAACCCTTCTCGAGCAGTCTGTGAGGGGGGTCAGACGTAGACCGTTTGGGGGGCTAATTAAAATAAGGAGGAGATGATTTATTGCAGCTGGCCTTAGGCATGGACTAGTAATGGTTTACACATGGAGCCGTGCCCAGCTCGAGGAGCTCTTTTGTTATGGAAACTTCTGGCTCTCCTGAGCGAACCATGTGGGATCTCAGGAGTGATGAAGGAGCTGCTGCGAAGAGTTGATTGAGAACTGATTTTGCGTGCGTTCATCAAGCCTCGTTTTCAAATCCTTCACTGCGGCATCATGTAAGCATTTTCAACCTGGTCTCATAAAAATATGTACCTGTGTGCACTTTTTTATGTGCCTTAGTCCATGTCGCGCTGCACTTTCATAGAGGAATGTTCACTGAGTGCTGCTAAAACACAGGTTCAATATGACAACCCTGGCACATTTTATTACCTTTATATAGGTACGTATTGCCTGTATATGACTGTCACTAAAAGTTAATTCTTTATCATGTTGGCAATATGCCCTACACCAAATCCAACCCTTAACCTCTAACCTAAACCCTTTTTGTTGATACAACCATGTCAATTTTTGTCTAACCGTAGTTACACGGGATTCAAACCTACCGTCTATGAAAATACATAGTTATAAAGTTGGATACGTGTTATTTAAACGCTTAAAAATATCAGTTTTCAAATCTCCCAGCTTATTAATCGAAACTCTGTAAATTTATGTGAAAAGGAAAAAAAACTGCCTAGGGTTCATTTCTTTTGGAAACTGCAGTGATATGGTACATATTGGTACATATTTCTTGTCTCGCCCATGGTACGCTTATGCCATAAGACCAGGTTTATATATCCATTTTATATGCATGATATTGCATGCATAAAGCACATGCTTTGACCATGAGCTGACATTATGCTTTATGAATATTATTTCCATACTCCCCGGAGGTTGCATGGAGCTGATGGATTTTACGTCCAACTTTAATCAAACACACCTGCTAATCAAGGTCTTTGAGTTCACTGGAAAATTACAGGCAGGTGTGTTAGCAGTAAACTGAACAGCAGGAAGACTGATAACCCTTCCTCTCCTCCATCACAAGAAACACACATATGATTGTACTCCTCAGAATAGTTATTTTAATAGCTTGATGCTTATGGCAGCCATTAAACTTAATATAAAACAACGCTAGAAGATGCTCTGATATTTTAATTCTGGCTCACATGGATAATTTATTCAGTGTTTTGGCCAATAACCGACAAATGGCCAATTTTAAAATGCTAGTATTGTGACAAAAAAGATTTTACTTTAAATTAAGATCCTTAAAACAAAATGGCCCAAGAAAATCATGACGATAATTAAAGGTATAAAAGATGAACATTAATTTTCAATATTCAAATTAACATAATATATGGGTGATCATTTTAAGCTAAAATCACAAATAAAAAAATAAAAAATAAAAAAACATGAAATAAAATAAAATATATATTAAAATAGTCTTTAAATTATTATTTCAGCTAGTTGCAAAGGCAACATTTCTCTTTTTCATTTACTTGATGATTATAGTGCTATAAGAAAAATAAATACCATAAATAATAAAAATGACAAAAAATAACTGAAAATGGAAATGAATAATTCAAAATATTGACAGAAAGAAAGGTTATCAAAGATACTACAATACCTTGCACTGTCACATGATTAATCAGGATTTATCATATCCATAATAAAGTGTTTGCTTAGATAATGTGTCTATATTTATTACACACACACATGCATGTACATATTTAAGAATAATATGCTATATTTGTATGTTAAAAATATGTACACATAATATAAATTATATAAATATTTACATGCTAAAACATGTACATGTTTTATAATTATATACCGCATACATGTGTATTGATATAAACATAATTAATATAAACAGTATACATACTGTACACACGTAAAGATTTTTTATTTTATTTTGAATGAGGTTAATTGCGATTAATTATTTGACAGCAATAAAAATAATACTAACACGCAGAAATGAGCATGCCCTGTTTAGTATGAAATACTGGACAATATTACATTTCAGTACTGAAAATTAAAATTAAAATTAAAATTAAAATTTAAATTAAAATTAAAATTTAAATTTAAATTAAAATTTAAATTTAAAATAAAACCCATTTTCAATTCTGTTCCTATAATTCAGAATTCATCAGTGCATGTATTTCCAAGCCCCTGCATGTTTAAATGCATTAACAAAAATATATGTAAGTAAAATGGGCAGTGAATGCTGTTTTTAGGTCCTGACTGAACCACACAATAGAGCCGAGTTACAAAGCAATACGTCCTTATCCGCTGTGTTGAGACACAATTATGTGAAAATCATTAACCAAGCCCTTAACATACCACACATATCCCGTCTCTAACCTCAGCCCGGCCCGAGATAGCACAGGTTCAGTCCACACGGGACGCTTTCACACACCAGACGGTTGGAGATACTATGGTTTGCTCATTAACTCCTGCCGTGACGCAACCTGTTTATTCTCCTGACCAATCGTAGCTGCCTGTCTGCATCTTTGGCACAGCATCAGAGAGCGAAAACCGGAGCGTTTGAGATCTTTCCAAGAGGACACAGATCATTTCAGGATGCGGTTGAGACATTGTGGGGGGCCGAGGACGCAGATCGGCCTGATAATGCAGCTCTGTGTGCGGTTATCTGCTGATTATTGGCTGGGCTGTTGAACTCGGTGACCCGCTGCCTTCACCTCGCTGACCTTCCTGCTGTTGGCTCAAGCTAAACCCTCTCAAAGAGCCATTGAGCGCCTCTGGAAGCATGCATACGCGCATATGTGTCACACAGACAGAGATGTGAGGTGGAGCTCTGTGAAGGCAGGAATGTGGAAGCTGTAATGGCTGTAATTGTGAGGATGGTTTGAGGAAGCTAGTGGAAGTAGTTGTGTGCGATCTGGGATGTTTTTTCAGACGGGCTAGCCGTGTGTGAGAGGTGTTTAGAAAGACAATGAGCAAAAGGGGAAAAACCTACCTGCCAAGTGAAATCCAAGAGAACTGCAGCTAAACGCTTCTGTGTGTGTGTGTGTCTGATTGCAGCTGCATTCTGTCACACTATTTTCTGCACTGCATATACTATGCAGAGTATGCAAAATGCTTCCATGTAACAAAGTAAACTTAAGTGCTCGCTGAATTAACTTGGTAACACTTTTTCATAGTCAAAATATATGCTCATTTTTAATGCTTTAGAAAAAATGCTGCATTAAAAAAAAATACAGTAATATTGTGAATTATTACAATTTTAAGTAACTTTTTATGTGAATTTTGGAAAATGTAATTTTTAGTGCTGTCAAACGATTAATCATGATTAATTGCATATATAATATATGTGTGCTGTGTATAATTCTTATTCATATATATACAGACACATATATTTCAGAAAAAAATATCTTTATGTATTAAATATATTTATTTATAATATAAATTATATAAATATAAATATTGACACGTAAAAATGTCTAAATTGTTTAAATTGAAGGACTAAAATTACTGGAAAAAGGAGATAAAAAAAGAAAAAAAAAGAAACTACAACTAAATAGTAATATAAATTATCGAAATCCTGAAAATAAAATGAAAAATCCTAAAAGTTAAACTATTAGTAAAATGATAATGAATAATTACTGTAAAAGTATATACACAAGATATATATATAATATGTATATATATATATATATATATATATATATATATATATATACATATATATTACACACAAACCTTGTTATTAATATTTTTCCCCTTGAAATTTATTGCAGAATGCTGCCGTTGAGTTCTG
>JAUCMU010000063.1:2025475-2036052 GCA_032275025.1 Enteromius treurensis | reverse complement strand
CTACATACCTTCTATGTACATATCAGAGAACAATTTAAAATATTCTCTCAATGCATTCTATGGCACCTTTAAAGAAAGCTACATTCAACAGCTGGACAGGAGAGTGTTGTGTTAATCTTGACTCGTTGATAGAAATCAAGCTGTGGTGCGTTCATGAAAATTAAACAATTTGGGTATTCTGAAATGTCCACAAAATTGTGCATGGGAATTTTAAAGGTATAATGTATTACTGAATATCGACATGTCAAAGATACAAATAGAGATATACTGGCGTGTTGCTAATATAACATTATTTTTTTATATTAAAATATGTACCATATAAGCAATTAAAGGTTAATTCCTTTGGCAAGGAAAAAAATTGGCAGTTCCAGCTACTAGTAGTGGCACTGTTAAGCTACACAAGCATATACCTTTAAGGGATAGTTCACTCAAAAATGAGAATTCCGTAATTTATTGCTCACCCCCATGTCGTTCCAAACCCGTCTTTTATCCTCAGAAAATAAATTAAGCCTTTTTTTTTTTTTTGGTTACTACCATGTTTAAGGCACATGTTCAAAGTACAGAAGTAATGACACTGTTCAAATAGTCCATGTGACATCAGTGTTTCAACCTTTTTATGAAGCTAGGGAACTACTTTAGAGCAAATAAAACAAAAATAACTTTATTCAACAATTTCATCACTTATGTGTCAGACTATGACATGTACATTCCTCTGCTTGGAAACAAGGAAGAGAAAAATTGTTGAATAAATTTACTTTGTGCACAAAAAAGTATTCTCTGAACCACTGATGACATATGGACTACGTTTCTGGGCCTTGATCATGGAAGTAGCCTTGCTGTCTGCAGGGTCAGAAAGCTCTAAAATTTCATCCAAAATATCTAAATTTGTGTTCTGAAGATGAACGAAGGCCTTGTGGGTTTGGGGCGACCCAAGGGTGAGTAATTGTTGACAATTTTCATTTTTTGGTGAACCAACCCTTTAATTCTAAAGCATGCACATTAATAATGTCTGCATCATTAGGTACAAGATGTTGATACACATCCGTACTCACACCAATGAGAAACCTCATCGCTGTCCCACCTGCAATAAGAGCTTTTCCCGCCTGGAGAACCTCAAGATTCACAACCGCTCGCACACAGGTCAGTACCAAGTTAAATGTATGGATAGACACATGAAGATTGCTTGGCCTGGCTAACTTAATGGTTGTATTACAGGAGAGAAGCCCTACATCTGTCCCTACGAGGGCTGCAACAAGCGCTACTCCAATTCCAGTGACCGGTTCAAACACACGCGCACGCACTATGTGGACAAGCCCTACTACTGCAAGATGGTGGGCTGCTTGAAACGCTACACAGACCCCAGCTCCCTGAGGAAGCATATCAAGGCTCACGGGCACTTCGTAGCCCAGGAGCAGGGAGGTCCTGGTGGGGTGGGCTCTCTGATGAAGCAGGGCCAGATTGCAGGGGCAGGGAAAGAATCGGAGCCGACTTACGTCAGTGGGGCCCACATCATCATTCCTGGTGCTGCCGCCGCTCTCCTGGGCAGTCACTGTCTGCAGGGTCTCAGAGGCTCCCTCCCCTTGTCCCCCCTCAGTCCCCGCCCCTTGGACTTGAGCACACTGGGCTGCCCGAGCTCCCCTCCAGCTGGGCTTGGGGGGGCATCCATCCTGTCCTTCAGTGGTTCCCCGCTCGGCCTGGGCAAGTCACCCTTGCTGTCTCATACCTTCTCATCTACCACGTTGGGGTTGCCCATGATGCCGATTTTGGGCTCAGAGCGCAGGGACCATGGCAAGGGCAAGGTCAGAGGTGAGGAGGGTGAGGACGAGATCCACGGTGGAGTGCTCAACTTGTCTACGGGGGCATCCCATGACCCCCTGTCTTGGGTTGTCATCCCTTCTGGCCAGGTGGTGCTGAAGCCAGCTGTGGTCAACTGAGCACCACATTCCAGAGGAATGGCAGGGGACGGGTGGGGGTGGAACAGGGGTCAGAGGTTAGAAGCAAGCCTATGGGGGTTTTTCTCAAAGCAAATGCGGTTCTGCTTGGAGGTGACACCATCTTCAAGTTTTAACGCTTCGGTTCTAATTTGTACCTTACGGTTGGACACCGTTACCTGTTTCTTGTGGTAATTGGGATGGTATCTTGAAGCAAAATGATCTAACAATCTAGAAAGTGGCCAAACGCTCACCTCCATTCCATTCTCGTTCTTTCTGGCTTATCTTATTAACAATAATAGTGTTTAGCTCCAACCTGCTCCAACACACCTGCTTGAGTTTAGAGTAAACCCGAAGAGCTTGACTAACTCTGTTTAATTAGGGTTGGGGCTAAGTAGTGGGGGGCAAATATGGCCCTAAAACGTACACTGTTCAGTTACAACCCTCACTAAACACAAAATAATCAAAGTCTTCAAGATTACTAGATAAATTACAGCCAAGCAAGTCTGTTAGAGGTCAACTCTGCAGGACAGTGGACCTTAAGGGCCAGGGTTGCCCTCCCCTAGTCTGAACTGCAGGAAGGTGGCCCTCCAGAAGCAGGCCTGAACCCTAATATAGTCTTATACACTTTGTTTTCTGTTTTTTGAGAGCACTGATCTTAACCACAGACTTCATAATCTGTGCCCTTGCTTCAAGAGACAATTGTATTTATGCGCAAGAGAAACTTTTGGACGACAGTGTACGCAACACACTTAAGACACAAATGTATGCCATTATTCTTCAGGAACTGACCTTTAAGCCATTCCATGCGTTATGAAAAGAGCTCTGAGCATAGCAAGCAAGAGACCTTTGAGGCTAAATCGCATGGGCTTGGTCAGATTTGCAAAGGGGTGCTGAGGTCGTAGGTCAGGCAAGAGCAGCTCGTTTACTTGCCGTCAATCAACATCTGTTGTACCCTTTAGACCAATAGTGTCCGGTTCTGGCCCTGCGTTGCCACTTTCCTGCAAAGTTCTGCTTCTAGTGATCCTAAAGACTTTGAGTAGCTGGTACAGGTGTGTTTACTTAGGGCTAGAGCTAAACTTTCCCGGACAGTGGCCCATTAGGAACAAGAATGGACACCCCTTCTTCAGACTGTCCCTAGTCCCACCTCAGTCAGTGGGTACCCTCTGCATCCCTTGCAAGTGAACTTCCTTAGCTCAATGCTATTGCAAGCTATATGAAAAACCTTGCGTTTGCTGCTAGCTGTGTCACTGCAATGTAAGCATACAGACAAAGTATGAATGACAATCTGTCCTCTGAGGAGGAGGAAATAGAAACCTTGAATAGCTCTATTTTGTTGAATAAGAAATTTACAGACACGAAGCTCAGACTGACTGAGTTTTAAGTCATACAAGGGCACAAACTCACCAAGCGGTCATGCTAACGCCCCATTGGACATGGCACTGTTGTAAATAGTGCCATCTTATGGTCATCACTTGCACTGCTCAGTACTGAACCAAGGGTCAGATTTAACAGTATTGTCCTGCTTTGCGTTATACTGGCACTGCAGGGTAAAACAAAGGACCTTTGGCTAATGCATAAAAGTTGAATGTTAGAAATAAACGTTATCCACAACACAGTGGACAAGCTGACACTTGCAATACAACAGCATAGTTTGGTTAAAATAACTTTGTTTTCACAGCTTGCTCCATGTTAAATCACTGTGCTTAAAATAACCCCAGAGATTAAAGTAGGGACTTTAATAAAGTGTAGAAAGCACTATGCAGGTAGCCAAAAGATAGCATTTTTTGATTTAAGACTCTTTAATATGACCCACGTCAACATTCTCCAATGCATCAAACTCTAGAGAGAGGCGTCAAGTTTCAGAATCACCCCTGATGCCACCTTATACAAATGGAGTTGAGGGCAATGCTCCTAGTACAAAAAATTTAACATTTGGCCCCATTTGGCTGTGATTTCCCCCAGTTGCATGTTGTGTAATTACTTGGTACATCATACAAACTGAAAATCATAAACTCAAAAGACAACCTTTAAGGCAGATATTCACGTTGTGCATTTTATGATGCCATCTACGATTCTTGTGTTGACAGGTGAATTGAAGTTCTGAAGTGGGTCATGTTAGAGAGACTTTACGCGGTCAATGATGCAAGAAGGATCTCAAAACGCTCTTGATTAAGTCTTCTCTCCTGAACTCAGGCGCGTAACAGTCTCTGTCTTCAGTAATGTCCATTACAAAAATATATAATTAGAACAAACAAATGTAATGTAAAAACATTCCGACTGAAATAATCGCACTTCCTTAAAGCATGTACCCTGCCCTTGCCTCCAAACCATTTTTACACTCAGAGTCTTATTCCATAATTATTTTTGTTTATTTGTGGAAACTATACAATTAATGCTGTTTTGTTTTACTGACTTTTTTGTTTTGGACGTGACATTTCCTGATGTTGAAGTTGCTTCATTTCTGCTATCGCTATTCTGTGTACAGCTTTCTCCAGCTGAAGAATTGCGTGGAAACAGGGAGAAATAACAGGAGGAGATGACAGAAGTAAAAAGCTATATGTCATAATTAATCAGAGTTTGAACTTTACATACGGTAATGTCTTGTATAATGGACATTCAACCAAGTTGCCACTGTCCTCATCTTGATCCTGCGCCAAGTTTCAAAAGTAGGCCACGACCCTTACACGGCCCCAGATTATATTTGTTTATTCGGGTAAAGCCAAGAAAAGGTTAACCCTTGTGCTTCTATAAAGCCTTTTAGTGGAGATAACATGCAAATACATGCAGTAATCAAACACAATCCCCTTAGGTTTAGAGAGCTCTGACATCAGCATGTATTTAATCGGTAATGACGTTGATTAACCCTTGCATCCTTTAAACAAGTTTGCCCACATCTTTGCCCATCTTCTCCTATTCCCTTTTCTCATGTTGTTGGCTGGAGGAAGCTGATACTGACACAGACCTATCAAGGTCTACATCAATGTTCAATATCAGATAAGCTGTTTGAAACTTTAACCCTTTGAGCACTCTGAACACGGCCACACTGTTTCACACAGGGGACTCCAAAGGCCTTAACAAAATGATGGTGCATCCCCAATGACTCTGAATTTACTGTACGTGAAAGAATTAAGCAATAAACTGAATGGCAGGGAAGATGTCATTGCTAGATATTTAAATTTAGATAGTCACTCCAGTTAAGCTCCAATGATGTAAAAAAAACTATATACGGTACAAAAATTAAGCACCATTTTAGAATCTAAAAAAAAAAAAGCTCACATTAAAAGCAAAAGTAACTAATATGACACATTCTTGAAGTGCCACAGAGATGCACAAAGGGTTAAAAAAAAGACTATGGCCTGGAAAGGCCAGTATCCATTGTTATTTTTTTTCCTTTTTTGCACATTTTTTTGAGATATTTTAATATCAGTATTTTAATTTTTTCCAAGTGCCTTTTATCATAGTTGAAATGTAGATGTAATACAGTATATGAAAATAAATATATATATATAAATAAAATATATATTTTTTCCCAGCGTCATGTTCTAAAGCTGAACATGCAGAATTTTAGAGCTGTAAAAGTCTCCTGTTCGTACCACATAGGTGTGTGCTCCTGTTTTAGAGGATTTTTATTACGATATTGATAAGGATGTCAATGAAAACAAAAGAAACAAATGTTTAATAAATTTGCATTTGATATATTGCGCTTGGCTGTGTCTTTTTTGCTGCATGTTTGGGATATTCCTACACAGAGGGCTGAAATGTTTACAGTATTAACTCAGATCAGGGTCTTAGCCTCGGATGAGATGGTGAACTATTTTTCTTGGCTCTTTCATCCGTTTGCTTTTGTTGGACGCAACTGACTTACCCCTGTTAGAATAACTGAAATATACATAACAGCAATTTTTATGGAAATACAGTGTTTGTGAGGAACGCAAAACAAATTTCAGTAATCAGTGTTTATGACCCTGTCCTCAGTATCATCTGATATATAATCCTGAAGAAAAACACAGTAAATTTGAACAAATATGTTCAATATTCAGTGTAATTAGTTTGAAGCTCTCATTAATTCATGATGCATATTGTGCTGTCTTTAATGTACAGACTACATTCATAATACATACACTAGAGTTGGGCAAAAACTGAAATAAATAAATAAATAATAATAATAATAATAATGTAGCTATACATAATTATATTCACATTTAATTACAGTAAAAACCAACCAGTGAAAATTCATTGACTACTCAAATAGTCCAAATGTATGAAGATTATAAGGAAAGCTCAATAAAAACTTCATCTGCTGCACGCTGTTGATAACCACAGACAAGCATCATCTCGATTGGATCGTGTACAGCTGCACAGAAGTTTATGGGCATAATATTATACTGGGATAAAAACAACGTACTGTTCATGAAGTACAGCCACAAGACATGTGATACAAGAACTTTTTACTGGAGAAAATCCATCCACAGTTCTTATATCCAAGGTTTTGCCTACATTTTCCTAGTTTTAACAGTGTTAAATGACTTTATATTAAATCTAGATCATTCCTTTCAACATGAAGAATTGGATGGATACACTACTTTTCAAAGTAGTGTTTGAGGTCACTAAAAAAAAGTTAAAAAGTAAAACAAATTAGCAGGGATGCATTAAATTGATCAAAAAACAACACCAAATACATTCACATATGAATGCAAAAGCTTTCTATTTCTTGAGCAGTAAATCAGCATATTAAAGTGATTTCTGAAGGATCATGTGACACTGAAGGCTGGGGTAATGACGCTCAAAATTCAGCTTCGATCACAGAAATAAATTACATCTTACAATATATTCAAGTTGAAAACAGTTGATTTAAAATGTAGCAATATTTCACAATAGTATGGTTTTTACTATAAACGCAGCCTTTCAAAAATACAGACACCAAACTTTTGAAAGGTAATGTACAGAGAGCTACTGGATGAAGTCCAACAAGACCTTCAGAAAATACCCTCTGACCGATGAATAAAGAAAGGATTGACATTTCAATGTACAAAAAGATGAGGTTTTATTGGGGTCATAATTACAGTGGAGGGGTGTGTAGATGGAGCTCATGTCTGCTGCTGCTTGTGATCTGGTGGCTTGGTTTGGTGCTGCTGTTCAATGGAGAGCTCTTCATCTAGACGCTCTTTAGCCCGTACCACCTTTACAACAGTCCAAGACAAACACATATTATTATCGGATCTAAAGATCTGGGCTCAGTGGGATGAACATCAACGAGTGACCCTGAATCAAACGTTTATGCGAGCACAATCCTGCTTTATCATTATTGTGATTTTAAGAAAAACAACAACACCAAACGACCGAATGATTGTCTCATTGCTTACCTTTGACTGAATATAGAATGAACCGCCAACAGCCTTGTCGTTGACTTTAAATAAATGCTCATAATTCTGAGGAGAAGCACATTTCGTTAGAGGGTGAATACTGCAAGGCTGATGCCAATTCTATTACAGATTGTTAATATGGATGGTCTCTCACCTTCTGGATCTCCTCTGGGGTTAATGTGGAGATGTTCAGTATCTGTTGGGCTTCTTGCAAAGTCATTCCTGTGAAACTAGACGCAGCCGCAGACTGTCTGCCCGCTTGACCCCGAGCCTCAGCGGCTGCCTGACTGGCTGCGTTCACAATCACACAACATGCTACAGTCATATTTTCATATAATACACCATTCCTCATACTGGAGATCATTCACAGGAAGACATGCAACGCTGTCATATCCTATGAAGACTATAAAAATAGAAGATTTAGCATAATAACTATAAGTACATTGTAACATATAATAATGTCATATAAGAATGAATAAATAAATAACCATCTAAACGTATTTAATGTATGCATCAAACAAGAACAAATACCATGTACCTAATGGTGAGAAATTGATTAATAATAAGCGCCACTAACATTAATACGCTATAAATTATTAATAAATGAGCATTATATAGCATTAGTTTGAACTGACCTGCAAATTCTTGACGTAAAGCTCTTGCAAAAGCTCGTCCGACCACCTGAGCCCCCATCACAATGATCTGAGCCAGATACTTGGCCTATGGGAACAGAAAAACACGAGACAAATATAAAGCAGAACGTGGCGCACAGTTAAATGCGTGAGGATGCAACGTTTGAAAGGTACACTTGTAACGTAATAATGTCATTACACGAGTAAAATACAGTAAATATTAAATAATAAATACATGCATTCGAGATAACACATTTGAGTTGATTCAGTGCTTCACAAACCGATTCTTTGAAATCACTTCTATGGTCATAAGATTTATTTCAACCATTTTCGGTTCATAATGTAATATGACATAACTTTCTAAGGTGAAAATGAAATGCAAGGTCGTTGCATAAAATCATCTGATATGGAATGATCCGTTACTAGCATTTCTAGAGATGAAATACAGAGCTACCGACATAAAATCATTGCAATCGATAAAAAAATATAAGAACATACCATACTGATCTGCTGTGATGATGTTAAACAGCTCGGTTTAGGACGAATGTTTTCACGTGTAACTCCATGAAGGTTGATGAAACCGGCGAAAAAACGAGTCCGACACACACTGACACCTGCTGGCTGGAGGACACATGCGCGAGCCTCTCACGTTGCGTCAATGGAGACGTGCGCCCGTGACGTCATCACGCATGCGACAGTCGGGGTGATGAATAAGAAAATACTTCGTAGTATTTTTTATTATCATTAATATCAAGAAATGTTATATAATAATTATGTGTATATATATAATTCATTTTATGTAACATAATTACAATTTGATAGAGATGATCTTGAATAAATACACCACTTCGTGTTTCCTGGGTTTCAAGGTTTTATTTCAAGGCAACATTCCCACAAGACCGATTCCATTCAAAAGAGAAGTGAAAAACATTATTGCCTGTAAAGTATTAATATGTACGCAATTACGAGTGCTGTGAAAAAGCATCCCAAAAACATTAGATTGGTAACAAAATGAGCTCACATTTAAAAAAAAGACTTAGCAGATCATTACCATATCTATTAACGACTACCATTTATGTGTGATTACATGATCACATGTCAAGCACTAAACATCACACGGTAAAAGTGCCATAACATGCATGATTCATTACCTGGCATATGTAAACATGTTCTGTTAAAAAAAAATTAAAAACACAATCACTTGTATTGCCTTGTGATAGACCTGATTATTGGAGAAAATACCCTTGAGAAGTAGATTTGTGCTAACACTGTTAGTGAGGTTGAGCAGAAGGAAAAATATCCAAAAAGGAGTATTGTCCAGTTTTAAAAGGAGTGTTTTTTTAACAGTCTCCAGATCATTCATTTAGAGGTACACAGACATTTTTGTTCAAGACTTATTCAAGGACACCTAACACTGCAAAGAAACTAAAGTAGGTGACATTTAATCCAACAAATTACCACAATTTACATTTAACCATTTCAATAGTCAAATGATTGTATTAAATGCACTTTTCACCGATGAAAATATCGAGAGAGGTTTTGTGTTACCGATTGAGAAAGGCATTTGCTATCATGCAGCCATTATACAGTCAATTACAGCAGTACAAAACTGATGGCCATAATTAAACTGTCATATTGTAAATGTGCACCATGCATCTGAGATGAACGTCTGAGCTATGCATAGGAATGTGTTTAATCTCCAAAGAATCATGTTAACCGCTAATAACAGACATTAATACTCCAGTTAAACTAATGCAGACAGATGATGGGTGGATTGAGAACATGTGTGTGCGAGAGAGTGAATCAGCAGGCTGCATGGAGCTGAAGCCGACGGGATGAGAAGCGTATCGGAGGTTCAGTGGTACGTTGGCACCCTGGAATGGCAAGATTCAAATACAGCAGGCACGTCCCATGTCTGCTGCTGGCACCCTGACTGGACCGTGAGGCAAGGCTTGTGTGTTAGTCATCCTGAAACACACACACACACACACAGACAGGATTTAGATGGTTTGCAGTGTGTTGTGAGTCATTTGGTGAGTGTGTGTTTGTGGGATCGGTTCTTTACTCACCCATTCGTCTTCATCCACCCCCTCATATGACTCCTGTGGCAGAGGGTCTTCCCTGCTTCCCAGCTTCGCCACCATGGCACTGAGCAACTGCAAGAAACACACAAGAAAATGAGACAGATACTGTAGATTAGACAGAAAGAAGAAATGACAGATGGACAGATAAATAGAACACAGAGAGAATAAACAAATTTCATACACAGAACAAACTACAGATAGGATGAAGGAAAAAACAATTGTCAGACAGATAGATAGATAGAGAGACAGATAGATAGATAGATAGACAGACAGACAGATAAATAGATAGATAGACAGATAAACAGACAGATAGATAGATAGACATATAAACAGACAGACAGACAGACAGATAAATAGACAGATAGACAGATAGATAGATAGATATATAGACAGATAAACAGAGATATGTAGATAGACAGATAAACAGACAGATAAACAGACAGATAGAGAGATAGATAGATAGATAGATAGATAGACAGACAGACAGATAGACAGACAGACAGACAGACAGACAGACAGATAGATAGATAGATAGATAGATAGATAGATAGATAGATAGATAGA
>JAUCMU010000063.1:2010223-2022290 GCA_032275025.1 Enteromius treurensis | reverse complement strand
GTACTGTACTACTGTTCACTTTGTTTGGAATCTGATCATGTAATCCATATTACATGTAACCAGGCACTCTGAATAGCTAGTACTATATACTGTAACATTACAGCTGTAACTCTGTATCGACCAATCAGAATCCAGAATCAGAGCCACCACTTTTATGTGGCCATTTTGAAAAGGCTGATGAAAACTCACCCACAACCAGCTTGTGTGTGTCAAAGGGGTCCCAGCAGAAGTCTGCCACGTTGACGGAGTTCTGGATGGTGGGCAGGGCGGTGTCCGGCAGTTTTCCAGCCTGGGACAGCTGTAGAAGCAGACAGAGAGACAAGTGAGATACTGTAAATAAATCAAAGATTTGGAAGAAAAGAGAAGAGAACGCACAGAAGCGCACCTCAAAGACGGCGATCTGCCCTCCGGCGATGGCGAGAGGCACTGCCACGCGCTGACCGTTGGCACAGAAGCCGTCACACTCTCCCGGTGTGGTCAGATGAAGCCCGCGCAGGTTAGTGATGTGAGTGTCCCGGTGCAAAACAGCCCCCTGGATGTGACGAAACTTGGAGCTTGGGCCTGAGGAGCACAGAAAACAATTTTACTACACAGCCTAAAAAACTTGGCATGGTTCAGATTTGGCATCAGTTTTGGGAAAAGTAAGATTTTTAATTGTGTTTTGAATTAAATAATGCTTATATATTTAGAAAGGATGCCTTCAATTGATCAAAACTGACTGAAATGTGTGACAGAAATATGAAGCAGTATGACATTTTTAATATTGATAATAGTGCTGTCTAACGATAATCGCAATTCAATTTTTGTTCGGGTAATATATGTGACGCTGGACCAAATTGTATGGGTCAAAATTATTTACTTTTCTTTTAAGGCGTAAAATCATTAGGATATTAAATAAAGATCATGTTTCATGAAGATATTTTGTCAATTTCCTACCATGAATAAATCAAAACATAATTTTTGACCAGTAATATGCGTTTCAAAGAACTTCATTTTAGACACTTTAAAAGGTGATTTTCTCAATATTTACATTTTTTGTATCTCATCCAAATATTGTCCTATCCTAACAAACCATATAAATGCACAGCTTATTTACACAGTTTTCAGATGATGTATAAATCTTATGACTGGTTTTGTGGTCCAGGGTTACATATCTGTGTGTCCTGTGTATATTTATTGAGTATATATAGCCATTAACTCCAGTTAAAGTGTTAAATGACCCTTCAGAAATCATTCTAATAGGCTGATATATTATTAGAATTATATTTGATCAGAGAAACGTAGCCTTGATGAGCAAGAAACTTTTGAAAGCTAGCGTATATATGTTTTGAGTGTATATGAAGTGAGTCACCGAGCATGCTCTGGATGGCGCGGGAGCTCTGGCTGGGGCTGGGCAGGAAGCCGGACGACAGGCCGCTGGTGGAGGACGGGGAGCGGGACGGGGCCGCGCTGCTGCTGGGGGTGCTGAGGGGACTGCTGGAGGTCGAAGCCTCCTGAAATAAACACACAAACACACTGTAAGACCATCATGTTTGGCAAGTACACTTTTCTCCTCGTGTTCCTCCACAGACCTCTTTGCTCTTGACACGGGGAAGATCCTTTGGTTTTTTCTCCTGAGCTGATGGGGCGGCCGGCTTTGGCCTCTTGCTCGGGTGAAGACTGACTCGCTCCACCTGTAATAGTTCAAGTGTCACAGAGGTAAATATGTCTTAAAATGTTCGTGTAGCTTGAGTATACTTCCCCTTTTTCCTTCATACTTCAGTTTTCAGTAAGAAATCCTTTGCTATGCTTTGAATTTCACATGATTAAATAGCGGTGGTCAGTACCTGTTTGTTCTCTCCTTTCCACCAGTCCTCTGCCGTCATGGCCGGAGTGTGACCCACAGTATCCGGATACAAGTCCGCATGAAAGTCCTGTCCTGCCTAAAACACACAAGCATGCTCAGACTGGCTGATTTTGGAGGACTAAAAAAAAGAAAAAAAAGAAAGCTATTTTTCCTAATCATTCATAATGAGTAAATGATATATATATATTTTTAATTTTAAATAATTTAGTTTTAAATAATAATTGAACGAATAAAAATGCATTTAATAATAATAATAATAATAATAATAATACCATTAGTAGTATTATTAGTAGTATTTAAATTACTAAAGTTCAACAAGGATATATATTACTACAGCAATAATACTATTGTTTTCAAATAAAAAGTAGAATATTATTATTATCAAACTATAAATTATATTATAATTTAATTGTATTATTTAAAATCTAGAATGTAAAAAAATTAATGAATAAAATGATTACTTTTGCAAAATAACACTGTTATGTGAAATTAAATATTTAAAAATTATATTTTATTTAATAAACCAATAGGAAAATTATAATATAATTGTTTATAGTTATATTAACTCTTGTAATAATAACAAAAAGAATAAAAAATGTTTTTATTTTATTTCTATTAAAAATTAAGCAAATTAATAAAGAAATATTTATATTGCATTAATGCTATTGTGATGGAAAAAAACGAATACTAAATAATAGTAAAAAGATAAAAAATAAAAAATATATTAATATTAAAATATTAAAATATTTTAATATTTTGAAATGTAATTATTTGATTTCTATTTAATTATTAAAAATTAAGCAAATTAATAAAGAAATATATTTATATTACATTAATGCTTTTGCACTGGAAAAAACTAATACTAAATTTAAAAAAAAGATATTCGTATTTCACAGTTTCAAGAATAAAATCAAAACAGCATTTTATTCCATTTTAACATCTGACTCATTTCGCTTTTATACACTTAACCATAAAAAAAGCAGAAGACCACTAGGAGGTTCTGTTTTGTTGATATTTGGAATTACTCAATATTCATGTTCGTCATACAGGCCAGAAATCTCATCTGTTACAAATTATCAGCTTATCAATCATAACTGGTGTAAGATAATCAAGCACATTAGGAGCTTGTGCATTCTCAGTCCGTCTATCCGAGCTGGATGTGTGTTCACTCTCACCTTGCGAGGCACCTGGTAGCTGATGGGCACTATGAAGTTATCCGTGAGCTGCATCAGACGCAAAACCTCGCAGCAGCTGACGTCCAGAGCCAGCTTCGGCACCAGAGCCACGCCACGAGTCGACACGTCCGTCAAACAGTGACTCACTGGCAACCACAGAGACAGAGCTGCTTCAGGACACACCAAACAAAGAGCCAGAGCATCCAGAAACAAGAGTGTGTGTTACCTTGAGACAGGAAGGGCTCGCTGGCGTTCACCTCGAAACAGTCGATCACACTCTCACCCTGAAAAAAAACACGATTCATAACAGCATTCATACTCAAGTCAGTACAAAATACATGTAAGTGTGTTAATAAATGCTCACATACATTTCCAGACACAATGAGCAGTCCAGAGTCTGGATCAAACAGAGGCACCAGAGTCCTGCGGATAAAAACAGATAAATAATGAAGCTGTAGGATATTCGGTTTAACTGTTTTTTGTTTTTTTAAAGAAATTAAAATGTTTATTCAGCAAGGATGCATTAGATCCTAAAAATCAAATAAATGCAGCTTTTAACATAAAAAAAATTGCAGATCCAAAACATCTGAACAATAATGTTATTTTTATGTACATTCAACCTGAAAACATACTGTATAAGTTGCCCATAAATTAATAATTTGTATTGTTATATGAAGTGTCTCAACATGGCAGCCACCACGAGAGGGCGACACACTCCATAATTGAACTGCTTTTTTTCTAGACCACTGATTTTAAACATTTACTATCACTTTAGATAAATAAAGAGGCAACGCATTTCTACTTGCTAAGGTGTTCTGGTTAGTTTTTAGTGTCGCTATTCATTTGCAAGGCTCTTGTTACGTGGTTGTTGACTTCAATTAGTGAATTAACAAGACAACCTTTCATTTGAGGAATAATGTCTACGGTGCATTATGCTGCACTCCATTTATTATTAATAAGCACATCTAGCGGATTCAGGAAGACAATGAAGATAACAATGAGGAAAAAGTAAGAAGATCCAACAGGTTTGCGTTTATGAAGTATGCATGTTTGCAGATGGAAAATGATCAGTTGCGAAGAACCCCACAAAATATTGCATTGATGAGACACAACACATGTGAAAACTTCACTTCGGGGCTCATTTAAAATTGTCTGTTTGACCCGGACTGAAATTTGGTCCTCTTTCACACATACAAAGCCACATTGATCATCCCTCCACTGTCTGACGCCCAAGGCACGAGCCGCCGGGGCCGGGGTCACGGCACGAACTCCAGTGTCTATTTCGAGTCACATGCTGCTGGGAGCGGGGCGTGTTTCTGCTTCACTCCAAGAAACCAGATCAAACCTTTCACCCACATCAATCAGCTCAGAGCGTGGGACATAACTGATGATGGCAAACCACAGTATACTACAGAAGAGCAGGACCGGCCCCATCCAGCCCTGGCCAAAATTATCTTATGCAACTTTTATTCTGCCATCATTTAGGCTACCCTCATGTTGCATGGTTTTATTCAGAGTTCTGGGAAAATGTCTAAGCTGTTCATTTCCATATATGAATACAGAAGCACCAAGATAGTTTGTGTGAGGCAACATATCATATTTGATATTTCATATTTGAGATTTGAGAGTTTGTGAAGTTCAATTATTATAGTTAAATTATTATTTGTAATTTAATTATAAAAAATTAACTCACTGTATATGGGTAAATATTCTATACATATTTATGCTATGTAACAATATATTCATAATTAAAACAATAATATATTTACTATTTTTAAATGCATTCATTTAAATTAATTATAAAATTAATTAATATATAAAATTATATTATTATTATTATATTTAATATAAAATTTAAAAAAGACATAAAAATATGGAACTATTATTTTTAATTAACTTTATTAAAAAACTCTCATAGCCCTTTACGTTCATTATATTCATACATGTGTCTGCATATATATATTTTTCTATGAATTACTCAATTCAATTATATATAAAATGATTTAATTATATAACTTAATTATTATGAAATAAATAGATTATGAGATTTTGTTTTAAAAACAGAATATTAGCATGATTTTCGGAGGATTACTTGATTGATATATTTCACAAGTATAAATGATGAAAACCTGACATTTATGCAACAGTGACTGACATTTTGGTCTGTTCCTCACACAAAGCTATGGCTTAAGACTTGATATACACCTCGCGAATCAGACAGTCAACTTTTATAACGCCCCTGTCTACACTTTGTCAAACCTACCGCCCTGTACGAAAGCTTTCATAATCTTTTCTGAATCTTGTGACAGATTTTTAATTTTGGACTGACCTTTTAGTAAGAAGGGCACAGAATACTACACAAAAACGCTACAAGCCAACACAAACGTGACCTTCAGCACATTTCTTCAGCAAACACGCAGGATGAGAAAACACCTGCAGGACAAAAAAACATTAATCCTGGTGTTTGTTCACTAATGAACGACTAATTTCTCATCTCCCCCACAGAGTGTAAGCAGAAGTGAGCTAGCGGTGAAGACATCGACATGTCGGGCCATGCTGGTCTCCATCAGCTGAAAGGCATGCTTGGATCAGAGCCCTGCAGTGGATCGGCAGGGTTTTTCTCCGGGCTGCAGTGATTGGTGGGATAGTGTTTGACAGTTGACTCCTCCCTCCCCCGTCGTCGCCCCGGGCCTCTGAAGTCGGTAAGGGGTTGCCACGCTTTGTTAGCGCAACTCTGCCTTCCCATGTCGAGGTTTCTCTGCAGGAAACACACAAACACCTCCTGTGTTCCCATACCGCCACACATCAGTGCACTTCAACAACGTCCCTCACTGTTTCCATCTTCTCTGATAAACACAAATACATTTCAGCGGTTTCTCATCGACAGCCCGTCAAGACATCAAACGAAGACTTCTCAGATTAACCTCATCAAACAACCGTCTTGGCAAATCTCTAATATTTCTCATTACTTTCTTTATACACCTTTTTTATTCATTTGGTGCTCTATTATGGGTTGTTTTTTAATGACCTCCCAGCTAACAAAATTACGTAACTGCAAAGTAATCTGGCGAACAGATGTTGCATTTTGCTTGAAAATGAAAATCGGGTCGACGTCAGTATTTGACGTATTTGTCCATATGCCCGGTGATCAGTTGTGGAGGCGCGCGCTGTCCTTAATTTAACTTTGTGTAAATAAAAACATCTTTAAAAACGTTCAATCGTGCGCCCGAGGTTTGCACACTTTAAATAGCATTCGCGATATCAGAGAGAGAGCATATAAAGAATCTGTAAATGATGATAATGAAATTATGTGCATACGACGTCGTAGTTACGTTGCAAGTAAATCATGAAATTACTAATATATTACGACTAGAGTACGAATCTGGGATGTTCTTGGTTATCTTGTTACATAAGGAGGACGTACTGACGCCGTCGTGAGTCGGTAATAGGATGGTATCGGAATTGCAAAACTATTAATCCACGGCGTCGACGTTACGAACTGGCCACGGAACGAAGTTATGTCGTTTTACCTCATCAAACAACCGTCTTGGCAAATCTCTAATATTTCTCATTACTTTCTTTTTACATCTTTTTAGTCATTTAGTGCCCTATTATGGGTTGTTTTTTAATGACCTCCCAGCTAACAAAATTACGTAACTGCAACGTAATCTGGAGAAAGAGTTACGTCATGGCAACCGGAAAAGTGAAGGGTGCCTATACGTCGCCACGACATAACTTCGTTCCGTGGCCAGTTCGTAACGTCGACGCCGTGGATTAATAGTTTTGTGGTTGATGATTGGTAACCACATAAACACAGCGTAATGCGTAGCGTAAGCTACATTTAAAAACATAGACCGCGCCGTTAACTTCTAAATGAAAAACACAATGTAGCCTACAAAAATATGCCGCCAGTTGTGCTGCTGGCCGTCAACTGTTTCATCGCATGCCTGCGTGATACCAATAGCGTAGAGAAACTGTGACGTTTTCTACTACTTAATTACACGCATGCGCAGAACGGATCATGCAAGTGTAACGGATCGTGTACTGGCACACCCCAGAAAAGCTCCCACCCGGCACTGGACGTCCATATAAAGTCAGATTGACATTGGCTATGACGTCGAACAGACGTTGCATTTTGCTTGAAAATGAAAATCGGGTCGACGTCAGTATTTGACGTATTTGTCCATATGCGCAGTGATCAGTTGTGGAGGTGCGCGCTGTCCTTAATCTGACTTGGTAATAGGATGGTATCAGAATTACGTGCACACAACGTCGTAGTTGTATTGGTCGTATTGGTAAGTCATGAAATGACCAAAAATGACCAATATGTTATGTAACTGTTACGATGTGTGTTAGCTGGGCTGTCATGCAGTGTGTTACACACGCTAAGGGAAGTTTTAAATCTGAAAGTGCACTGTATGCCAAGCATATTGCCCGATGCTTACGCGTTGGTCTGAATGAAAATGCTTATTCATTCGCTTTTGGAGCGGTTAAAAAAACAGCGGTTCCATCTCCATAATCAACATCTCCATCTGTGCCCAGATTTGCCAAAATACCAACATCTCAATACAAGCTTCTCATTAACTTTCTAAGCTTCTTTAAAGGTCACCTGCTTTCAAAATCTACAAACAAAAGATATTAATAAAAACACAAAGATCTCATCAAAGTCATTCTATTTCTCAGCTGTTTCTCCTAGACAGCAGAGAAGTTCTTCTAAAGTCCACTTCTTCTCAGTTTCTCCTCAACAACATCTTAAACCGTGCTCCGATTTGCCAAAATAGCAGTTTTCAATCAAAAGTCTCATCAAGTTTTCCTAACAGACCAAATGATCATACACAAATTGATATCTAAAGAAGCACATGTGAGAGTTATTATGAAGCCTGAGCAATAAAAGAGGAGCCTCTGTCCTGTGAGAGGAATAACTGCACACATAAAGACGGATACGCCTCACTTCACCGCTGTACTCAAGTGGGGCTAAACCCAGGACAGATTTTCCCACACAGGATGCCCTGTGAGTGTTTGGAGCTCCAGACAGTAGTCCGGTCATGAATGAATGCTAAAACACTCCAGGACGTCATTCTTGAGCGGCTAAAGCTGTAAGCACTCACACACAACGACACACACGTGTGCTGCTGCTCTGAGGACCGGAGGGACGTCACGCATGACCAAACCTCTAATCCAGATGTAAGCCGTCTTTGCACACAGAGAAGAACCCATGCACACACAGTACACATTTCAATTAGCACAGACTGTTGGCTTTGTTTAAAATGGAAAACTATAGGGTTCTGCTTACTGTATATCAGATCAGATTTGGGAACTGATTGTTCAGTTTCGAGTTCCAGCTGCTCACAGAATGTCTGGAAGCCCTTAATATTCTGTTTTACTTTATCCTATAGTCATACTCAAAATCTTATATTTAGCTGTGATTACATTAACAGTATAACACAGCCTCTTGTAATTATACTGTATGCAGTGCACTTTCAAAGAAATGCGTTGAAAAATGTGTGATTATTAAAAACATTGTGTTAAATACACCGTCTTCACATTACGTCACTACACTGTTTATTTCAATGTGTGCATACAAGTAAGCAAAAAATCTATATAAAATAATATAATTTCAAATAAAACATTTCCTAGATATTTAATTATTTTGCTGAATGGATGACACATTATTAAAGGTGAAAAATAAATATACATATTTTTTGCTTTCATTTTGTTTTACATTTAAATAATAATTTGTAATTACATTAATAATAATAATAATCTTTATTTAAATATTAGTACATTTGTTTCTTTTTTTTGCAAACTGGATGCCACATATTACAAATCCAACATAGTGAAGTTATTTGACAATTAACAATTTTTGCTTTAATATTTATTTAAAATGTATATAATAATTAATAATTACTTTATTATGATGATATAGTGATAATATTTATTTTATTTATTTATGTTGTTTGATTTATTTTTTTTTTTGGCTAATTAGATGCCACATATATAATACTTTATAATAACTTTATTATGATGATATAACAACAACATTAACACTTTTAATAAAGGTATAGCTATTATAATTGCAAAATTATTCATAATAAATTAAGACCTCTTTTAATTTTATTACTTCAGTTTTGTGTAAAAATGCATTATGCTATTATATGTTCATTGAAGTAATCTGTCAAGAAGGACATAAAAATCAGAGCTGAAATTATGGTTTATGCACTGTTGCTGGAACAGGAAGGTCAAGCTGAAAGCTGAGCATTATGCATCTATATACCTGGGAAGTGTGTGTGTGTGTGTGTGTACCACAAACTCCAATGTCATAGGTCATCTAGGTATTTTTGGGTGTTTGTTCAGAAAATTTGCATCCTGCCCACCACAAACCACGAAACGGTATAATAGCGTGCCAGCACAGCCCTTTAGATGTGAGCGTCAGAGGGTGAAATTTGTTTCTATACAGCATTCCTATCAGAAAGGTGCAAAAGAATTTGGCAGGAACATCCAGCAGTGGCCTTGGGAGCATCATAGCTGTCAGTAAACTCCAATTCAGCCTTCAAACAACCTGCAGGTGCGTTCAAGATCCACAGATAAAACCACATTATTACTCTCATCATGATGATGGAGGCTGGGATTGTATGATTACAGGCTCTGAGATCTGAACACAGACGGACACAGCTTCTCTGTGGTCAATATTAATAATGAAAAATACAACTATTATGTTACTATTTTCATCATCATTTTTATTAATTCTTTAGCAATTAATTATAATTAAGAAAAATAAAAATAAAAAAATATATAAATTAAGTATTTAAATAAAGAGCATTATTATATTTATTAATTTTAATATAATAATTATTATTATTTTAATAATAATAATAATAATAATTTTATTATTAATAATCATTTTCATTAGTTTAATAATATTTGTTTTTATTGTTAATAATAATAATAATAATAATTATATACTTTAATAATGCCTTCAATTGTTTAAAAGTGACAGTAAAAAATTGATAATGTCACAAAACATTCTATTTCAAATAAATGTGATTCATTTGACCTTTCTAGTCATCAAAGAATCATAAAAAAATATGAAGTGGCGTTTATGGTTTAAAGTAATATAAAGGGTATTTAACGATGTCAAATCCATATCTCATTATTTAATCAGACTGTGAAAAGTTGCAATTTTTACACTAAATTGGACTATTGTGCAACATAACCTTACGATAACAACTCACTGAATTACATGTGTAATATTTGTTGTTGCATAAAGCGTACATTTAATTCACTGTGTAAAAACAGAGCGGGCAGTATACAGTACACACTGTTAAGTAAATAGTATGCAAGTGTTTCATTCCACAACAGCCAAGCCCTAAAGTGCTGTAGTATGCATGAGTAAGCACAGTAACAGAGGAAGTTAATAAAGCTGGTCTGGAGGTTATACAGCACTGAAGAAAGTCACTGCCACACTCCACTGCCTTCAGTTCCGGATCTCAACCTGTCCCATCACACACACACACACACACACCTCTCTGTAACTCAACCAAAACACAGCAATAAAGACGACAATACACAAAGAACACACAAGTTGTACAAGTTCTTCTCTCTTCTCAAATCGTATTTGCTGTAATGAGTGCTTTTCAGTATGATTTAAGAGCTGGAGCCTCAGGGCCCATGTACATGTGTGTTTCTGGGAAGGACGTGGGCTGTTGAGTGCCGCGTGTAACTCTAGTTCAACCGCATCAGTCGCTATCAGCAGTAAATCCTCACATTTCTCTGCATTCTCCCACAACACACACACACACTACCGGCAGTGTGAGAAACAGCAGCTTTATGAGCATCAAACATGACAACTTCCTCTTGCACGAGCTGGAAGACCTGGACTACTTTACAGAGTCCTGTAACGTGACATATTTGCATGAGAAACAGAATATTGAGCAGGAAATGTGAGAGGAATTTAAATTAAATCCACTGGGACAGACGAGGGTCAGTCAGAAACAAAAAGGCTCCCTGAACCCGTGATTCTCTCACACGTAGCATCAGTCCTGCCAAACAGGTGTGTGTGGGATAACCAGCACAAGACTTCTGATACGAGAACAAACAGCCCACCTGCAGCCTGGGACAACCCACCCAAACCTGGCCAAAGACACAGTACCACAAGAACTGTTCATTCATTTGTTTATACCAAACATAGTGGTGAGTAAAATGATCAAAACACTGACAATACCGAAAACGAACACAATTAAAACGGTTCTTATAAAACGGATGATTCTGATTGGTTGAAACTGTTGTAAATTACTCTACAAACATACACCTTTGTTTACATTTGTGTGTTGCTCGGCAACCACTTTGTTGGAACCACAGCTGTTTATGAGGAACTACACTGTTTGGCAGAAGAATAATGGGTTTATTAATATCGTTACACTTTATTTGGTCTGTTTTATTTTGTGAAAGCTTACTACTTATAACATCTAAGGGGATTGGAGGCACGTTGCAACAATAGCCCTTAACTATTATAAATTCACTGTAAACCACGGCTTCTTTGGGCTTATTGCTTTATTATAATATTATATATATATATATATATATATATTTGATATATTTATTTTATTTTATTTATACAGAAGTTAAAATAACTGTTTCTATTTGAATGTGTCTTATTATGAAGCAAATCTAAATTTTTGGCATTAAAGTGCCCCTATTATGCTTTTTCAAATATCATCGTTCATGCAGTGTGTCATGTAGCTACAAAGTTGTGACGCTGACAGTGCACGATAAATAAAGTTATTGTCTATCAAAAAATAAATAAATCGGCTCACATTCGCCTAAACGAGTCGTCAGCAATTCAAATTTCTTTCTGTTACGGATCCACGTCACTAAGTAACATATTTGCATAATGTCCGCCCACATACTACATTGCAAACAACTTGCCCCGCCCCCAAACAGAACAATTTCCATGTGGATTACATCATGTCAAGAAGACGCTGTATCCAGTGAGAGTTAATTTGTTTTATATGCCCTTCTGAAAGATGAATCTACAAAGAATGAGTGA
>JAUCMU010000063.1:1975096-1997981 GCA_032275025.1 Enteromius treurensis | reverse complement strand
TGAAGTATAGCTCCATTGTTGTTCAAAGTAAAAGAAAAGGGGGGAAAAACAAGGTCATATTATGTTAGTTTTAATAATTAAAAAGGCAAAAAAAAAAAAAAAAATCTAAGAAATTCTCTTTTTTTATTGTATTTTTGTCGTATCGAAAACATAACGAACCGTGACACTTCTGTATCGTATCGAACCGAACCGTGATTTTTGTGAACCGTTACACCCCTAATATAAACATAATAAATATACACAGTACACACGTTATGTAACAAAAACGTTAATTTTGGAAGTGATTAATTACGATGAATCGTGACCAGTGCAATCCAGTGCAATGTATTGTACCCAGAGCACTGCTTATGTTCAGCTGCTTAAATGATCTCCGAAAACAATGAGCGATTATCAGCACACGAATCAAGCTCTGTCACAGCTCATTCATCATGTGCTATTGCTGCATGTGCGTTTCTTAATGCATCTGATGAATCAAACTTAAACTTGGCAGGTGAGTCAATTATAAATACTGCCGTGACAATGCGGGGCATTGGAAGATTTTTTCAATTCTTTTGAAAGAAGGCTCTTCGGTGTACCAAGGCTGCATTTATTCGATGCAATACACGGAAATTACAGCAATATTGTGAAATATATTTACAAATTTAAATAGCTTAATAGTTTTCTATGCGAACATATGTTAAAATATAATCTATCCCTGTGTTTAAAGTTTAATTACCAGCATCGTTACTCGTGGTCACGTGGTCCTTCAGAAATCACAATAATACGCTAACTTGCTTAAGAAACATTTATTAATATTATCAACGGTTGAGCTGTTTGAAACTGATACATATTTTAGTAAAAAAAAAAACTTAATTTTTTTTAGAAACACTGTAAAAAATGACTGAAAACCTGTGAAAATGCTACAGTAAAAACCTGTTAAATGGTTAATGGTAAATTCCTGTAAAAATGTACAGGGTTACATTTAATGTTGTTAAATGAATGTTTATAGTTTATTTCAGTTTTAAACCTACCCTAACAGTCTACTCTGAGAGTTAGTATACATGCAAACGGAAATGAATGAGAATTTGTTGATATGTAGTTGGCATGCAGTTACAAAGTTATATGCCTAAACTGGACATGTGTAACCTTTATTTGAAACTGAATCTTTTGTAACAACAAAAATGGCTTTAAAAATACTTGTTTGTGTGAAGTACAAATATGCTACGATAGGCTAAAGAGTATTATATTAGAGTATATAACGTAAAACTGACAGCAAATGAGTCAAGTCTTCTGTGTGGTAAATCCTGTTATTTGAGTTCCTGGGGGCCACACAAAAGAGGTGCCCAGCGGTGCCTCCTATAAGTGCCAGTCAACATGTGCAGTGACTGAGAGCTGAGAAACACTGAAATAAAGAAAAAAAAAGCTGAGATTCCCAGCCTCTCCCATGAGAACTCTCTCTCTCTCTCAACCTGATATAACTCTTCTGACTGTCATCACAGTCTTTCTCTCTCAAACTCTCCCCCGTTCTTTCACACCAGTCCTATCCACACGGATAAAGGGCTTTCTCTCTGTCAGCCTAACCCATCCTATCAGCTTCAGCGTGAGTCATAAATCGCACCAAACTCCTCAAGAACATGTCCGGCTCATACTTCACACCAGAAAAAGATCACCTGTATTTTACAGAAAGCCTATTTTCAGGAAATTTTTGCATTGAGAGTTTGATATAATGAAAACAATTAATGAAACAGTTAAACTTAACAAATTTATAGAGGTCAAACGAATAAATACATGTGCTGTTTTTAAAGCAACATTAAAAAGATCAAATATATTCAGCAAAAAGCCTATTTTTTATTGAAACATTTTCCCATGTTTTCATGATAATTAAGTGGATTTTCCAACAGCCACATTCCAAAATATATATGATTTAAATTACATAATTCATTAAAAAAGCACAGTTTTATGGGTCTGTCATGCCATGCTTAAATCATAAGAAATAGATCAACCATATTTTATGGAAAATTTATTGTGACGTTATTTTCATGATTAAGTACATTTTTCTTTCATTTCCGAAAATATTTAAATCATGAAATAATAAGTGCAATTTTAAGCATGTATCATATTTGCCCAATTTGTGCATATTTTAAATCAAAATAAACTACGCCAAGATCCTTCTTAAATTAGGATAAAGTGGATTAGAGGAGGAAATTGCCATGCAATCACAAACACTTTATCTTAAGGTCTTAAAGTTGCTTATTAGCATGCATATTACTGTAATATTAGCCATTTATTAGCACATATTAATGCATTATTTTACATGACTACATCTCTAATCCTATTACCTAAACGTAACTACCTTACCAGCTACTAATAAGGAATTTATCGAGGGAAAAGTCACAGTTAATAATTAACAAGTGTTACCTATTCTAAAGTGGTAACGATATTATTAATTTTCTTTAAACATTTCAAGTAATTTAAATTTTGTGATGAAATCCACCTTTTTTTTCATGAGGTTCTCCCACTTACAGGCATCAACTCTAAAAGGGCTGTGGGAACCCTGCGTAGGTGAGATCTCATGACATCTGACACATCCCAGGACAGAAGCGTGGTGTTGATTCAGTGGGCTCTGGTTACGGGGTCAGGGTCTGCCTGTGTTTAAACCACTTCTTCTTTAACCATCAGCACTTCACAGGCTTTCCTCAAGCTCTCTGTCTGAGCTCTTTATTTCGCATTTATCAATGAACGCGCCACGGGAAGAATCGCCAACAATCGAGCCGTGTCATTATACTGTATGAGCAGAGAGGACCAGGTGGAAACGTCATTATAGGAGTCAGCTCTATAAATACTGATGTACTGTCGTCTTCATATGAGCGAGTGAAAGACAGGAGTTTGGCATCTGGACATGAACACATGGTTTTTCCAGTCCAGTCAAACTATGGCAATAAAAACCAAATGAATTTCTGTCACTCATGCTAATGGCCTTCTCTGAAAACACTAAATATGTTTCAGCACATCCAAACTTTACCACTGCATGTTTCCAAGCCTCAGACTGACTCTGAAGAGCCAGGTGAGCAGAGACGAAAGCAAACTTCATCCAGAAACACTGATTAACTGCTACATTTTTTCCTATACGCTACTGAGAGCCTTGTTAAGATACAGTTAGTTAGCATCCAAGGAAAGTAAGTATAGCAAATAAGAGTGATTTAAGGAAGAATGCGAGTAAAGCAAGTAGAAATAATGTAAATATAAGAGTTACTAAATTTAGATGAAGCAAACTAGAAATATTTTTTATTAATATGAATTAAATAATTGTTAGAAATGTCAAATAAACAAACAAAGAGATGTACAATGAAATACACTGGTATTTTATTTTTGTGCTGTTTATTTTATTTTTTGTATTTTTTGTATTTTTCATCTTTGTATGAATATTCTTTAAATAAATAAAAGGAAAAAGGAAGAAAAAAAATTGTGCAATGCAAACTTGCTTATGTTTGTTTGTTTTATTTTTGCATCTTATTTTTATATTATTTTATTATTAAACAAACACACACAAAAATTTAATAAACGAATTTACAGTGAAAATTTATAAAAAGGAAGAAAAAACTAAAAAAATCTTACGGTATGTTTTAGCATAAGCACATATTTTTTATTTGTCCCCCTTTTAATGAAATAATAAATGAACATTAAAAAAGAACAATTAAAGTAAGAAAATAAAAAAAACAAGTAATATTAAAAGCCTACTTGCAGTATTTTTGTATGCAAATTAAAAACTTGATAAAAAAATAAATAAAAAAAAAAGCTGAGGCTGATGTAGCGGAAATGCGGAGAATGGGAGAATGATGTGTAGGAAGAAGGAACCTCAAATGTTTATTTTAGTAATGAGTAATGAAAGACGAGTGTTTGGATGTGAATGTGGAAACAACACACACACGCAGAGCTGATAAACACATGAAGTGTTCCTCTGTCCCGCCGACACCTGTCACATACTGAATCCTTCAGTACCATCAACAGCCTGTCTGTGCAGTCTAAACTTCCCCTGATCTTACCAGATTTACTGCACCTTAAACCCAAACCAGCGAGCGCCGAGAGCTTTCATCTAAGCGCTCGAGACGTAAACACACCTTAAACAGGACACGAGTGACATCAAATGGACATCTTCTGCTTAATACTACATACTACTGTTAATAAATAGCATGCGACATTACAAGATTTGTAACACTGAATTCAAACAGTACACTTAGTTTGAATAGTATGGTATAGTTTGCCATTCGTGAGATGCTCTGTTCTTCTGATAATCTGCCTAAGGAGGATTTATTTTGTGTGAACATCGGATCCGTGCTAAACATGCATGAAATCGTTTATCTGTTCCTGCCGTTTAGTGTAACGTGTCACAGATGTGCCGTCTGCATGTCCGCTTCATACACTGCAAATGCACATCACAGAAAGGACATATGGGGTGGATGACATACTTCTGTGAAGCTAAAACTCGGTTAAATAGCGTTCTACTGTTTCCTCGTTATACATCCAGCTTTTGTGTTCAAATTAAACAAGAACATTTGACAACTACATGGAACAAGACAGCCGTCTCACCACTGCGATGGAGATCTCAACAGAGTTACTGTTACTATTGTAAACCGCTCGCAAGCACACAGCAGCTGATGGTTTATAGCTCAGTTACTGGACCATCAAGAGCTGCGAGGGAAGATGTCAGCATGAGAAGAGTCTTCAGAGCAGCTTTCTGTGGTTTTGAGTTCATAACACATGACCTAAGCTGCACTGGCTGTAATGAAGACTGCAGAACTTTAACAAGGTCATTTAAATCCATTAAAAACAACAAAGAGATATTCATTAAGAGCCAGAAACTACTGAACTTACCATAGATAGATAGATAGATAGATAGACTATAGTAAGTAACACATTTTAAAACATGGTGGATTTTTCACACTTCACAAAGATGTAAACCAATATTTCGAAAGCTTTTAAATAGTGTGGTATATTTTTAACACACTAAGCACTACAGCGATGTAAATGAAGGGTATGCAAAAGCACAAATGTCAGCGCGTGTCTCTGCGCATACCGGTCCGGCGAGTTGAAATGCAAAAAGAAAAAAAAAAGAAAAGAAGAAGAAAACGCCGGGAGCGCGTCCATAAGCGTCGCCTCGTTTGACGCGCTCGCGCGCTCCCGCCGCTCCTCCCAGAGTGAAGTTAAAGCGCGAGGCGAGCGCTGCGCTCCGGATTTTCTCCGCGGACACTCGGACTGAACTTTACAAAGAGACACTCTATCAAAACCACTGCATATCAACTCCACTCCAGCATACACGAGACATATTACACACCGTTCGCAAAGAAACGCGAGTTGCTGGATAAATAAACGCAGGACTGACGGAACGCGCTCGGTGCGTCGTTTATCTCCAATGAGCCGCTGATGCGCTCGAGCTGGTGAGTGAAACTCAGAGTTTAAAGAGTGAACAAGACGAGACATAACACTTGTGTCGTGTTTTAACACATTTGGAGGCTTATGTCACAGCGTCAGTGTAAACCTCTCTACAATTCCGATCTCAAGTTCACGCGACCAACTAATATGTATTACAGCTCGTGCATAAGCGATGCATATATTCATTTAGCAGTCAAAGGAGTAGTAGCCCTGTTTCTTTTTAGACACAAGAAACGATCTATAAGACCTTTCAAAGTTAGACATTGATCTGTTTAACAGACAAACTGGTTCGGAGCGTTTCAAAAGGTTTGATGCTGGTGCACTTGAGCGAAGTGAAGTGCGCGTGCTTGTGCATGTGTAACGTAATCTTGCATATTACTAAAAAGTCTGTATTTAAACGCTTTAAACGGGCTGCCATAAGGAACTAAAACAAGTTCTTAATGCTTCAGTACTGCAGTACTTTGGGTTTGGTTTTTTAAGGCTCCAGTAGAACCTAAAACAGTTCTTCTGCAGAAACCCTGTTTAGTTTAAATAAGGACCTTTATTTTTAAGACTGTTTGTGCCTTTTATACGCATGCACGCATTTTCAAATGCTATATAATCACTGTGGAATAAATGAAAAGCTTTGGATGACCGATGCAAACGCTGGTGACTTCAAGTGTTTTGACCGCAGCAGGACAAAAGCGTTGCGTCTGGACCGCGCCGGCTTCTATTTCTCTCAGAGAGAGCATATTTCGGTGCCGTTTGCTTTTATTTTAAGAGCTGGTTCCACATCAAACTCTGGCAGTGGAAAAGTTCAGCAAACAAACGGCCACAAACAGGTTTATTTTGGTCCGCTCGACAGGAGTTCAAAGGTAGTGCTTCGGCTCAAACGCAAATCTGTTTAGTCACACGGGCGTAAAGGCGATTAGATGCTATTATTTAACGACTTTATTTCATGTTTCTGATTCTTACTCAGTGGCGTGTCGGTGATTAGTCCAAGAGTGAGTGGAAGCGATCAGCTATCTTGTCTGGGTCATAAAAGTGTCATATAATAAATTATAAGTGATTAAAAAAATAATACAATACAGAAGTGAGGGCAGAAGCAAAAACGGATTCTCTTCCTAAGAGCAAGTGATGCATTAAGGTTATAAATACATAGAAAGGCAACGCACCCATAAATCTTACAATTACATTAAACACACTCAGATGTTGGCAAAATATCTATTTTTTTCCCTAAAGAGCAAGTCTTTAAAACACACATACACATCGTGACATATTAGAGATCTTTCCATGAAGAGGTTGAAATGTGAAACACATGTCTGTTAGTATTCTGTATATTTATCTCTGCCGGTGTAATTGCAGATTTCAGCTCTAGTTTATGATAGCAAGCTGATATGGAAAGAAGGCGCCTCGTGAGCCGTGTCATTCAGACATGTGATAATCATCTATGCGTTGCTTGAAGCAGGCACAGAACGGCGTTTAGTGTTTAATTGCATTTAATTAAGTTGAGCGAAAAGCTCAGAAGCAATAAAATCCTTCGAAAACACAACTGAAAGCCCCATTCAATGCCTTTTTTGTCGTTTGTTTGAGCACCCGGCTGGATTTTGAACTTTGCTTTCCTTTTCTTGCGCAAAAATTAGAAGTTTTGTTTTGATTGCATCCTCATTCCTGGCTGAAGGCTTTTTACGGATCATACATCAAATATCTTAATGCGTATTTAAATCCGTGTAAACTAATACGGATACCTTCCTGTGTGCGTGCAGTTCAGGGCTTCATCATTTCTAGTGGCTTCCTAAATTCCTTGGCACTCGCAAATGTCAAAGAGAGAAGGCCAGAAGAGAGGAGATTGTGTAGACGTTGAGAAGACAAAGCGGAAGGTGAGAGGATATGAGAAAGGATGAAACTACTAGAGGGGAAAGCAAATATTCCTCTTTGTGAGACTTTATTAAAGGAACAGCTCACCCAAAATTAGCTGAAAAAGCACTCACCCTTTGGACATCCTAGATGAGTTTTTTTTTCCACGGCGGAACAGATTTGGAGAAGTGTAGTGTTACATCACTTGCCGAGCAATGGGAGTGAATGGGTAGCGTCAGAACAGTGTGCATTTGAATCATTAGGATTTCTCTCATTCTGACAGCACCCATGCACTGTAATAGAAACTATTAACTGTAAATTAGCTTTACAAGATCGTTTTTCCGACATATGGCATCATGCAAATAAATGTGGTACGCTTGAGGCCAGTTTTGTGTCAAAATGAAAATTCGCTCATCATTTACATAAACAACGATGATAAAACCAGCATTTCTTGTTGTAAATAAAAGTCTGTTAAACCTTTAACTAACCTTGCATGAAACAATAATGTAAAACAATATAAGCTCCTGTTGTGGTATCAGCGGATACGCTGCTAGAATTTGCGTCTGACAGCAGACGAGGCTGTGGATGTGGCAAATCAAGCTCCTCGTGCCAGCTTTCCTCGCAGTGTCAAAATAACATCCCTATGGTATTTCCCTACCGTTCTGTCCAAACATCATCACTCACAGCTCAGAACAGAACCACAGGCCTTTTGTGCTAAACACACACACACACACACGACTCTGCCAAGGCAAACACGCACATCTAAAAGTTATCTTGAAGACCACCTCCTTGTGTCTGTGCTGCAGTATTTCTTAATCGTGTCATGAATGCAGGACATAATACTTCTGTCTACATAGTCACTATTACTGCTGCATTCATTGCCAAGTGCTAAATGTCAGTATGTAACCCGTCTCATAAAGTACTGACATGAATAAATTCTCATTGTGCAACTGGATAAGGACTCAGAAATCAGGTTTATTAAATCCTTATCTAGGGATATCAAATTATAAGAAAGACTAACAAGCTAGATTTAGACTGGTACTTAGACATATTGAAATATGACACCGTTTCATAGTCATAAATATTCTTAAACACAAGAATTTAAAAGATGCTTCATGTAAAAATTCTAATATAAGGTTCTAAATGATTCTGCATTGAAACGTGTTTTTAAAACATTCTAAGACTCTAAGATTAAGATTCTAAAATAAACGATTCTAAAAGTGCTCTTAAATGATAAATGGCAATTAATTGCATACAAAATAAAAGTTTTTGTTTGCATATATAAATATTTTTAAGATATATTTAATATTCAATGAAATTAACATTCAGTATTTTATTAGATATAAATATATCTAATACATATTTTTAAATATTTTAAAAGGTCCTATATTAAAAGTTTCAAAATTTAAATATTCCAAAAGATTCTACGATAACATTGTAAAATAAAAGATTAAAAAGTGTTACCTTAAATGATTCTACAATCAACTGTAAAAAGATTTCTTAAACTGTGCATTGAAATACTGTAAACTACTCTACAGGGAAAGATAGTGACAGCAGAATAATAAACCAAGGCTTTTTTCAGCAGGACTGGCACTGGGCACAATCTGAAGGGTGTTTCGGTGCTCTTGTTCCCACATGATTAGATTTGTGGCGTCCTGCTGATTTTGGTTCCCTTTTACACCAATTATCAGGCCGGCCTGTCAGTCACAGTGCTGGATTAAGAGGTTAAAAGGCAGGCAGGAGGTGACGGCAGGGGAGGGGGTGAAGGGCCATGAAGAGGACGGAGAGTCGGGGTTACTCAAACAGCGGGCGGCCCGACGGAGTCGACAGGGCAGAAAAAGCAACACTTGTGAAAGAATGCACAGGGAAAGCAGCGTAAGGCCAAACCTCATCTCTAATTGCATGCATGCAGCATGGCATGTCTGATAGGAGCTTCTAAACAGCAGCTTCCAGGTGGCTCTTAAATCAGTCCTCTGGCTTCAAAGAAGCGCAGAGCAGTGCTGAGCAAGCAACGCGGCTCTGCCAAACCAAACCCAAGTAGACCTTGATGGATGGAGCCAAATGATGCGTTGTGAAGAGCCACATCAAACCCTGCTATGAGCACACACGCCGCGGCTTCGGGCCTCTCGGCTGCAGCTCGAATCCCCCAAAATGTAAAAACACATGCAAATCCAGTAGTCGCCAATATGGCAAAAATCAGAAAAATGCAGAAGAACTATTTCCCCTCATAAAGCTGAGGGTGAAAGGGGGAGCGCATCCACGCGAGCCGCCGCAAATTGCTGCATTTTCGGCAGGCAGTAAAAACGACTTTAATCTAAGGCTGCAATTACCTCCTGACTGAACTGTAATTAGGAAACGAAGCGGAGACTCGGAGCAGCAGCAGCTCCAGCGACCGCGGCCCTGAACTCTGCGCCAGGTCAGAGACGCTATTAATGACTAATGCCAGTTCAAACACAGCGTTCTCGATAAGTGCAGAATAAGTGTTAGTTTAAGATGCTCTGCTCTTGTTTGAGTGTTTAGACTCGGGCCGTGTGTGTGTTTGAGGCCGAGGGTCGATGGCGAGGCGAGGAATGTGTCGATGGACTGTGTGTCCGAGCAAACACACATTTATCCTGCGAGTCTGGCTGCAGCGCATGCAGACGCCGGGCCGTGTCTCTGAGTGTGTCCCGTCTGAGCCTTTGCCCGGCAGCTATTTCAGTAGAGGTTAACAGCACTCGTATCTGCTTTCAGACGGCACTCTGGATCTGTGTGTGTTTGCAAAATAGTTAGCATAAGCAGCTTCATTCATGTTACACGATAAAAAGAACAAAACGTTCATTCTGCGGTTATACTGTAGTACTTGCAATGAAGTGACATTGTATTAGCTTTTTTTGTTTTCAGTACCATGCCAAGATATGCAGGTATATAGCTTTTCAAGTATCATGCAAGATCTTTTTTTTTTCAGCTTATCAGTTGATTTAAATAATGTCAATTGTGTGTGTGTGTGTGTGTGTGTGTGTGTGTGTATATATATATATATATGTGTAAAAATATAAAAGCACTGTTACGACCCTTGACGTTTGAAACCAAGTAAATAACAATTGAAATTATTGAAATAAAATCAAAATATGAAATAAAGTCTCTTTAACTAAATAATTAATAATTAATTAGATCTATCTATCACCTATCGATTTCTAGACACATTATTAAATTACATAATTGGAAAACTTAGTATTTTATTTATTTTACATATGAAATTGTTCACACATTTAGAATTATTTTAATAAATAGTAATAATTAAATAAATTACATTTTATATTATATTAACATATCTATATATCTATAATTATTTTAGAGACATAATTAAATTACATAATAAAAACACTTTATGTATTTTATGCATGACATTATGATCTATCTGACATATATAATTTATGCATAATATAATAATATATTGAAACGATTTAAATAAATTCATATTAAATATAATATTTAATGTAATTTATTGAAACTGTGTTATTTTCTGTGAATTATTGCCATATGTAAGACTACAGAGCTACAGATTTAAATTGTTTGGTTCTTTTATGATTTCATGAAAATGAGTTTGGTTTGAGATCTCTGACTTCTGTCTGCAGGATCTCGGCAAATCTGAGTGCAATTTGAGGTGAAATTGTTGAGAAATCACACAATGCGAGGTTCTTTACCCGCAGGTGAAACATCTGAGGAGCAGGAGACATACAGTAAACACTGCAGAGGTCTCTATTTACTCTCATTGCTGCCTTGGAGAAAAACGAAAACCACAAAACTGAGATATTAAACAGACTCCCGGCAGGATAAGAATCTGTAAACACAAGTTAGCGAGGTTAAGTTGTCTGCATCTGTAATTTTGTCATCTTGTCAGTAATGGTTTAAAACTCAAGGCTCCTGCTCCTCAGCACGAACTGGTGCGAGTCTCTGACAGATACGGCTGATCATACAGTATGACCTAGTTAAAGTGATGAAGAGCGAGTGTGCCTGACGCGTGGAGTGTATTTTGGTGCCGAGTCAGACACACTTTGCGCAAATATCGAGTTTCAGGTGTTGCAGAAGTGCGAAGGCATGTCACAGACTCATATTTAATACTCGAGGCACTGAATCACCCAGACACGCGTTACTAAGAAAACGTGTTTGTGCGCAACTGATCATCAAATAACAATCCTCCTTAAAATACCACAGTGAATCACGGCCTGTCGAGCTGTAACATTCATCCGTGATCATTCATTTATGAGATATTTCACAATCATGTCTATCATAAGTCATAAAACGGTGTTAAAAAAATAAAGGCTGAGAATGATGGAAAAAATACTGTGGTTAAATTAAATATATATCTATATATATCTATGGGATGAAATATGACCCAGGCTTGTTTTGTGAGGTGCTGTTCCAAGTTACTTCAAAGAATACCATGTAAGTGTGGTGATTACTCAGAAGCTGATAAGTCTTCTCTAATTGACATGTAGACAGAAGAGCAGGGATTTTCTGCATCATCTGATCAAACCGCATCCAAAACACACAAACAAGCTGTCGAGCACCTCAGTTTTTCCTCAGGGTGGGACTTTTCAACACATCTGTAATGACCAGAGCGTGTGATTACTCGCATACTTCATGGTGTGTGTACACACAAACAAATCAAAAATGAATATCTTCATGATAAGGAGTTTATCATGGACCTCATCTATGAAAGTTGCAGATTTCCCCAAGCTGGCAAACATCAAACGACTTTAGGTGTCGGTCAGACAGTGAAGTACAGTACAGGGAGAATGATTATACTCAGGGCTGGCAGGATTTTATTATTTATTTATTTTTTATTGTTTTAGGAAAGTAATACTTTTATACTTAGAAAGAATAAAAAATAAAAAAGCATTAAAAAAAACAGCTGTTAAAAACATTAATAAAAAAAAAAAAAAATAATTCTCAACAGCAATTCAGCATAGTTGATTTCTAAAGGAACGTGTGACACTAAAGACTGGAGTAACGATGCAAAAAAACTCAATAAAATACATCTCAACATATAGAATAATAGAAATAGCAATTTTAAAATTGGTATATTTTTTTTGTGCAAAATATTATTATTTTTATGTTATTTTTTTATTTTGAAGTTACAGCCTTGGCGAGCATTAGAGACTTCTTTCACATAAAACTAGGTGAAAATTATTCATAAAGTAACATTTTTAACACTTTAGAACAGGGATCACTTATTCACTATTAATACGACTTTTCCTGTTTATTAATAGGGGATGTAGAATAAGACATTAATATGTGCTAATAAATGACTAAAGTTCTAGTAAAATGCATGCTAATAAGCAACTAGTTAAGAGACCCTAAAATAAAGTGTTATAATATTTGTATTTATATACAATAGATCCATGTCTCCAGATTTAGCTCACTTCTGGAGTCAATACTCTAAGCCAAGTCCAGTGATGTGAATGCAAGCATGAAGAATAACAATAAAACCGAAGCTGCTGAACAGAAACGAAATGAACACACATACTTTGACTGGTCTGAATCGATACTGCAGGAGAGAGACTTCGAGAGAAGCCGTCAGCCTGCATTCCTGCACTAAGTGTGTGTGTGTGTGTGTAAGATAAACACGCCGGACAGCCTGCAATGCTTCACTCGACTGCATTCAACACCTCTAGAATCTGCACTAAAGACAGCTCGCTTTCTTTCCATAGCAAACACAACACTGATGTTGCCTTTACCAGCAGAACGCTCCAGTTTAACAAAGGTGAACAAAACGAATCTGTGCTTTTGCCGCCAGTTTTGGGGAAAGTACTGTTAAAAGCACAACACAAATGAAGCACACATTGTCTTTTTTACAAGAAAATACAATTTCAGTTTGTTCTTCTTCAAAATTAATTCATTAATTATTTGTAATTGATTATTTCTTAATAGAAATGGTTTGTACACCATTTTATTTCAGTGCATAAAAAACAACTAAAACAGACATAAGGCAAACATGCCATTTTCATCTAGAAGCCTAATTAGAATTTTTGGCTGAAGGATCTCTTTAAGGTTAGAGGCCTGTTTACATCTTGTAATAATGATAAATAATAAAGCGTGGGAGGTGGGCTCAAGCGTGCAGACAGGCCAGTGCATGCTCCCACACTCTCCTCCCTTATAAACACACTTCCTGAAGCATTCAGTCGGACGAACAGCTGCGTGACGCTTACTGAACCTTTGGCCTTGTCCTGTTCTTACAGAGCCTGTGGAGAGAGAGAGAGACGAACACCAGCAGAGAGGAGAGACCAGACAGCGTCCCGTCACACACTTCGGTGAGTCTCACATCTGCACTACCTGTCTTGACGTTTGGGGACGAGCTGAGGAGCCAGAATCGAGGAGATGCATAAACGATCTAGCCTCATCTTCCAAAACCACAAGTTTGGCTTGAGCTCGAGCAAAAAACCTCAAACCATCCCGTCTCAATAAAACCCCCTCTGTTTGAAATCAGATTGAGAGCTTAATGAAAAGCGCTCTAGTGCGTAAATGTGTGTTTGCGACTGTAAGCGATTGAACTCGCAACGCTCCAGCTGTAATTGAACACACCTGAAGCAGCCGGCCCGGGGTCTTTGGGTTTGGCGGAAAAATACCGCCTGCTCAATTTGCATATTTACACTAGGTGCTAAAAGTATATACTCTGCTGGTTATGAAAGTGCAAATATTTGAGCACGTAACAGAAATATGTTCCAATAATGTTTTGCTAACGTACCCATTAAGTTATGCAATGTTATGTCTTATGTCCAGTTTGTTTGAAATTGCTTTAAAGATGTTTTTTTCTTAGTTGTGCAAAAATGAAAAAAAACACTTTGTAAACATTAGGCGAACATCAATCTAAACGCTATTTTTGGTTGTTTTCGTTCCTTGAACGATGTGTAAACGTTTTGCGCTCGAGTTTTGAGAATGTTATTAAAGACAGGAATGTTAATAGAACGTTTAATGAACATTCTATTAACGTTACTGGAAAAGAACCAATAAGTTTTGAGAAAGCCAGGGAAACCTTGTAAATACTGGGACTAACTACAATGGCATAAAATTGCACATCGATACCACAAACTGGTGTTAACTTCTAAATTCATTATTATCCATTGTGCACTTTAATTCTTACATTTAATATTGCTTTCCTCTGTAATTTTCTACAGCTTAATATTACTAAATGTCTTGTAACTTAAACATTAGAGTGCTTAGACCATGACCGTGGGTTCAATTCAGTTCAGTCTAGACTTCCAGAAACTTCTGGTGCACTGGAGCTGTTAATAGTGAAAGCTAGCCATAATCGTCCCTCTCTGCCTCCAGCTGTGGCTGTGTTTGTATAAAAGGCGAGTGAGTGTCTAGTCAAGCATACAAGCGAGTGCAGAAGAGGCGTTACTCGGCCTGGTCGAGCGTGGAGCAGCAGTCAAGCCTCGAGCCCCTTTAGATGATGTGGATTTCTGTATTGTACTGCCTGAGGTGGGACAAGGGCTTATAAAACAACTAACTCCCCTCAGCCTGACAGGGCCTGTCCCAACAGCCCCGGGGGTCCCTCACTATTGTGTGTCCTTCATTCCATTAACTTCCAGCAAAAGTAGGTTTATGAATTGATGGAGTGTGTATATATATATATATATATATAAAAATAAAAAATATATTGATTATTTTTAGCAAATATGAAACTATTAATAAATACATAAAACGTTTTTTTATATTAACTAATATCTTAAAATAACTACAAAAAGTGTGTAAGTGCAAAATAAATATATAATAAAAATAATACTTTTTATAAAAAAAATATATTAAAATGTTCATTAAAAATATAAAATATTTTGTTGTAATATATTTTAAGCACATGCTATTATAATCAAGTATATAAATATATAGACATAGAAATATAATAAATATACTATTGTTGACAGCATATAAAAGTTTGTACAAGAATATAATAAATAATAGATATAATATATAATAAATAAGACATTTGAATAAAACAACTAAATAAAATAATAAATAATTATAAATTTTTAAAATAAATACAAAAAGTTGATTGTTGACAGTATATAAAGTTTGGGTAAGTATATAATAAATAAATAAATTATATATAATAAATTATATATATTTAACAAAACAATTTAAAAAAATCATTTTCATTGCATTTTGCTTTAAGCACCACCTGTATTCTAAGCAAATAGGAATAAAAAACTTTTTAAAAGTTTGTATACTGTAATAAATAATTCAATTTTATACAACAGTTTAAAAAACAAAAGTTATAGACTGTATTCTATTATAACCAAATGTAAAAATGAATAAAAATAAATTAAAGTGAAAATAATGCCCTGTAAGTGAAGTGTGAGAGAGGGACATGTACAAACACTCAAATATTCCTGTAACTAAAGGAATTCTGTCTCAAGTGGTCTGAAATTCTTCCCTTTCTGGAAGAAGCATCTGTGTCAACAGGACATCTTTGGTTTAGCATAAAAGCTGAAGCAGCATTACTCGATACTCGGGCACATAGTGACATCCTGCTGGTGTTTGTTTTACACTAAGCCTGTGAGCGTTCAGCTACATATCCAGTTCCTCTTTGTACACGAGGAGTGTGTTGGTGTTTGGAGAAATTGCTTGAGCAACACAAAGTTTGTCTTGATGCATTACCGCTGTTTGCGCAAGAGTAGAGTAAAGGTGTTGAATTAGACCAGACTCACAGCACAATGAAGACTGACCTAACCTCAAAACACACAGCTGAGCCGTGCACGTGAACACACACCCTGCTTATACGCTGCAATGTTTACTCTGTCACAGACCTGCCACAGTGACGTGTGACAAACACATGAACCAGCAGAGCCAGGGACCATCGTGTGTGTGTGTGTGTGTGAGTGTGATGATGGATGAGGGGGCTTGTGGGATTGCTCAAATTGAATGTTTAAAGCAGAAGGTTTATGGAGCCCTTGGTTAGCGTGTCTGAGGATATTGGGAAGGAAGAGAACCCCTTTTTCGCTTTATATTAAAATTGCAAAAAAATATTTTATCACTTATTCTTTGCAGAAAAAAAGCCAAAATGCTAAAATACAAAGTTCTATTATTTAAGGAGAATTTACATAATATATAACGTTGTTTATTTAAAAAAACAAACAAACAAAAAAACCCCGGAATATTATTTAATTATATAATATAAAAAAAAAAAAAAAAAAAAATATATATATATATATTCCATATAATAAAATAATATTAATTTTCATTTATAAAGAAGAACATTTATACATCTATACATATTTATTTTAAATATATTTTGTATAAATATTTATGTATGCTGTCAAATGATTAATCGCGATTAATCACATCCAAAATAAACATTTTGGTACACATAAGTGTGAGTACTGTATATGTTTATTATGTATATTTAGAAAATATTTACATGTATATACACTTATATATTTATATTCTTATATTGTTTTATATTATATATAAATATATTTAATTCATAAACATTTTTCTTAAATGTATACATGGATGTGTGTTTATTTATATAGACATAATAAACACAATACACACATATATTCTATAAACAAAAACCTTTATTTTGAATTAATTGTTTGACAGCACTAATATATATATTTTTCTTCTTTTAATTAAATTTATCTGATGAAATTAGATGATTTAAATTCATTTGATTTCAGTCATTTTGCATCTCGAATAAATGTTTAGCTATTCGTACTGGGAAATGAAAATCCTGTTTTTTGTGGTTCTGCAAGCACTAGAAAGTGTTACAGGTCGCAACATGTTGATAGTCCTGATGTTCTGCATGGATGGGGAGCACAGTCCGTAGCTGGTGCGCATCTATCATCTCTCTCTGCTGTCTGTGGGGTCTCGCGTCAAACAATGCCATCTATTATAACTCATGAGGCAAGAGACGGATCCGCATGGCATGTTTATCTCTTCCTCATGTATAAGATGTTCGCGCGCGCGTGTGTGTGCGTGAGTTCTGGAGAACAGCCTCAGGGCAACCAGGCTTGAAAAATTACCAACGGAAAAGAGGCAGGTCACAGAAGCAGGTTATCGGTGGCCAAACATCACAGTCGACTAGAATGAGGAAAAACGCAGCCTTACCAAGGCTGTCAACAGTAACACATAAAGACATTCCTAGACAATTACATGTCGTGATGAGCTGCTGGATTTCAACATGTGCTGGGGCTACGTGCTACGTGCTTGTGATGGCAATCTAGAGAATGACAAGTCTTGAGTGTGGTCTTCATACAGAGTTGCCAGGTTTTCACAACAAATCCCCGCTCAATTGAACTAGAAACTTGTTTGTTTTCGTGGGGGTCCCCCGGTATAAATTGTGTTATAAGTGGTAAAATATGCTTTTTTGGCAAAATTTGAATTCCAGGGGATAAATATCACATTATTGGGGGTCGCTTAAACCTGAGGACTTGGCAACCCTGTCTTCATATCTGAGATCAGTGACATTTATAAAATAGACAGCAAGTAAATTTCCAATGACTTTGTAAATCTCATGAAAACCTAGTGCAAAAATAAATAAATAAATAACATAACAATAAATATATATATTTTTAGAAAGTGTATAATATAACAACATAACATAAAATAAAAAAAATCACAGATATAATATAAAATAAATTTAAATTATGGAATTAAAATGTATTTTTTATTATATTTCTACATGGTTCAACTTTTAAGGAAATTCTATGCATTGTGATATTTTTTTCCAAGACCTTTAAGCTCATATAATCACCGTTACACAAAATATTTTCATTAGGGTAACATGATAAGGGTAATTAATAATAACATTTAAATTATGTATACATCATGGTAGCATTTGTTGTTTAATTAAACATTAATATATATTTTTTTTTCAAATTATATTTTTTACTATAATAATAAAATTAAATTAGATGAAAAAAAAGTATTACAAAATAAAATATAAAAAAACAATATAATATTATAATAATAATAATAATAATAAAAATAAAAATTATCCTTAAAAATACATGAAAAAATTTATTTTTAAAACAATGAAAAATGTCCTTAACTGACCTACATAATATCAAACATCAAATGATCTTTATGCAAAATTTTATTTTGTAATTTTTTCCTGTTGATTTTGGGGCAAAATGTATAATTATTTGCCCGGAGATTGTATTAACATTCACGGCACACGCAAAAGGCCATGCAAATAGACACAAGAGACGCTAAATGTAGCGCATCTGTCACGTGATGCAGATAAAGCAGACGGTGGGCTTATGATGGTCTGATAGAGGAGCTGTCAGTATGACAGATTCAGACGCTTGTGCACCTTCAGATTCCACGCATTCTTACCCGCTGCACCAACAATAAGTGTGTATGCATGTATAAACCGGCACGCAAGACATCCACGACTAGGAATGCCAAGCGCTCACCTGATGGCGACTTTTTACGATCTCCATCACGAGTGACATTACAGAGGAAGAGCTGACAGTTCAGCATGAATTGTGTGTTTGCAACATACAGAAGCTGCAAGCCGCAATCTGCTCAAGAGATGTCATCAGAAAAACAATGGCTACACAGGAAGCATGTGCGATGGCTTGTTTAAATGACAGAACAGGTCCAGTCACTTCAAACGAATGTTTGGAGTTGCGAGGAATTTAGCACACAGCGGGTTACGTAAGTTCAGCCTCTGTTAACTTTCTAGCTGGCCGTTGTCTCTCTGTATTAAAGCCATCACAGCTGAACAGCGTCTCTACTTCCTCTCCAGTCTAGTGGGGATCATTCAATGCGGCGTCTATAACTACAGATGGGCTAAGAACACCAAACTGTCTTAATCTGCCCAGTTTTGTTGCTTCGGTCACGTCGCCCTGTTTTCAAGACTACCTGCATATCGGCGCTTCAAAAAGCTGTCAGTCCTTTAAGAAAGCAAGCTAGCTAGCTGTGCACTTCAAAGGCGGTAACCCGAGCAATCCTGAAAGGTCTTGTGTTTGTGTTTGTGTTTTGTGCTAATGACTTTTTAATCTCATAATTGAGGTCGTCAAATTTTGGACCTTTAACCTCAGTTTCAGCTTTCGTTATAATTGTGACCTTTATCTCAACTGAGTCTCTCCCATAATTACTGTATAACCTTTTACCTCAATTTCATTGATCATCTCACTTTTTAATAAACCTTTTATGTCACAACAACGACTTTCTATTTCATAATTCTGGTCCACCAAAGCATGCCTTTATTTTTAAAGAGGCAGAAGTAGTCTTCGACACATTCCATATGCGGCAGACTCTTAGAGAGCTACAGTAATCTTACTGAAGAATCTGTGTGAAACGGAGGCGCGCTGACAGCAGTTCTGGGAGATCATTGATCAATCAGTGCTGACGGAGGACATCAGGGCCAGGCATGCATCAATAGAAAGTGTGTGCGCCTGCTAGGAGCCTGACATCTGGCCTCAGCGGCAGACGCAACGCTAATTCCTCCGAGCGAGCCGCTTGTAAACCCATTTCCTTTTGGATTGCTCACTCAAAAGTGTAGGGCAGACATCTGCAGTCTGTCCGTCCCTTGCTTTCCGGCCGCCCACACACGGCTGGTCCCGGGAGAAGCACGTGGCGCTGCGGCTGCAGTCAGGCACACGTCTTGAGCGTTGGGTTTCAGAGCAGCCCGAGGGCAGCAGCGGCAGACTCAGAGCGCTTGCCCGTGCTCGGGATCGTACCTGCAGAGAAACATCTCTCGGGTGTCGGAGGCATCGCTAACAAAAGGGCCTGATGAGATCCGGTTGCAGCCAAAACACAGGGTCCAGACATGCCTCCTGATTGAGCGGTGCACACTGTCGACTCTTTGTTTCTTAATTGAGTGTGTCAGGCTGAGGTTGTGGGTAAAGATGGTTATCAGCACCACCGTGAAAGATCTGCAGGACCGTTTTCAGTGCAATCACTATGACTGAAGCTGGTCTAACCGTTAAGGGCTCATGCAACAATTTAAACTCTTATGAAAGTGTCTTTATGTCTTGTGTAATGGTCCCTGTCTGGGTAATTATAACTAAACTAGATTTAAGAGGAACTGCTCACTCAAATGTGGTTATTCAATTTAAGAATCTATAATTTTGAAGGTTTACAAATATTTATTTAAAATTGTATTTACTATTTATTATTTAAATAAATGTGACTACATATAATTTTAATAAATGAAAATGACATTTAAAATATAAGTAATTAAATGATAAAAAAGATTGATAGTATTGTCAATTTGGCTTATATGTCACTATAATTGTAATTAAAGGCAGTTATGTTTATTTTAAATGTTAGTATTTTATTAAATGTATCAATATTTAATGTTGTAACATTCAATGTTAATGACTAACATTTAACCTTATTAGATCATTTTGTGGCATTTTATTATATTTAAATGTATTTATTATTTAGGAAAATTAAATTTCATAGATATTACAAATATTTAAAATTATATTCACTATTAACTCTTACCGTAATGAAATATATGTGACAAAATATCATTTTAATAAATGAAAAGGACATTCAAAATGTAAATAATTTATTGCTTAATAAAAATGATTAATTTGACTTATATGTCACTAAATATTGTAATTAATGGCAGATATTTCTTTATTTTAAATGTTAATATTTTATTAAATGTATTAATATTTAATGTTGTAACATTTAAAATGATTTAATATGATATTCCTTATTACATAATAATGTGAATGTGACTACATTTATTTTTATTTTATTTATTATACAGGAAAATGGCATTTCGTATTAATTAAAAATATTTAAAGTTATGTTCACTATTTGGTCTTAACGTATTTAAATATGTGACAAAATATCATTTTAATAAATTAAATCTATATATTTATTAAATGTAACAATTTCATCAATTATTTAATATATTATTTTTATTTTTATAGCCTACTGTATATTACTAAATAAAATTTTAATACATTTAAACTACTGATTTAAAAAATATTTTTACTGTAATTAATTTATTTTATGCTATAATTACTATCAGACCTTATTTGGATGTATTTTGAATCACATAAGGACTTTGTTCGGTCACACCAACTGTGAATATATGATTTTAAGTCTTCTAAGGCCATGTCATCAAATGAATCCAGCGAATGAGTCATATGAACTAGTTTTATGATCACTGTATAATCGTCAAGGTACGGGAAACGGTAAACACAGACAACATCTCCGTCCACAGGAGAAAGTCAGCCGTGTGTGTTTAGAGAAACATGAATTGAATTTTTGAGTCAACTACTGCTTTAGCTCTCACCACAGTGCAGTAAAAGAGCACTTTTTATTCAGACAGGACAGGACCGTCTTTTATGTTTACCGCAGATAGTAATGGCAGTGACAAGCTCTTATTCAGGTCACAGCTGTAAATCCTGAACCAAAGGAAAGCTTTCTTCGACTAATGATAGCCACGGTTCACAAAAACACGGTCGAGAGAGCAGCAGAGCCTCTCTTCTGGTGAAAACAAAGCGTCCTGGTCATCAGTCAGCGCAGATAGCTTCAGCTTTGATGTGTGCTGTTTTGTTGTGGTCGCATGAATATATCAGAGTAAGTGTTTAACCCACTGAACTCATAGCTCTGTGCTATTAAAAACACAATACTTTCCACGCAACTGAATTATTACACAAGAAACACACAGCATCAGGTTTGGCAGGTATAGTCACATTGCATAACACTCGCACTCTTCCTGTAGTGGTGCATTGTGGGTACGGGTCCCAGCTGTGAACAGGTGAGGCGGTTAACAGGAAAGGTTTGTTTGACTTTAGAGACTGGGATGTTAATCCTGAAGTAGCAAGCGCTCAAGGGCAGTTTCCCGAACAGGGTTTAAGACTAGCCCTAGATTAAAATAAATGTCAAGAGCTGTCTAAACTGGAAAAGGCTTGCACTGAGATATCTCAAAATACATCATTGCCATTGTTTGGTCTTAAAATGCTCACAGATAATGCATTTTTGTAAGACATGCTTCTAAAAATTCTTAAATGTCCTAAATTAGCAAAGGTCTAGTCCTGGCTTAATCTAATACAGTACCTATCCGGGAAACCGGCCCTCAATGGCTATAAACTATAAAAATATCTTTACAGTAGCTGATGTGCAAGTCTTGTGCAATATCTGTTGTGAAGCAAAATGACACGAGATGCTGTCACAGACCAAAATAAATGTAACAAATGAATGAAGCCTTAGTCAATTTCTTTGCAGTTTAATATATTATAGAATATTTAAACATATGAAAATTGATATATATATATATATATATATATATATAAAATATAAACTGGTTTTCTAATAATTTAGGTGAAATTTAGTCCTGGGCATTCAAAGGTGTTTGTGTACATAATATATGTACTGTGTATATTTATTTTGTATATATACACTGTGAACACACACATACAGTATATATTTACGAAAAATATGTGATGTTTATATATTAAATATATTTTTATGTATAATTTAAATTATATGAATATAAACATATACATGTAAGTATTTTATTTTAATATAAACCATATGTTTGTGTCTTGATATATAAACATAAAAAATATACACAGTACACACAAAATAACTTTTAATTTTGATGTAATTATATATATATATATATATATAGATATATAGTAATTATAAAATATAAAATCTGTTTTAACAATTAGAATTA
>JAUCMU010000063.1:1953991-1974596 GCA_032275025.1 Enteromius treurensis | reverse complement strand
GAATTAAATTATATATATATATATATGTATATATATATATATTAAAAAAAAAAAAAAAATATATATATATATATATATATTTTAATATTTGTATATCATTTTATTAATACAATTTTTTAAACTTCTATTTCATATATATTACTAATAAGTGCAAAAAGTTAACTGAAAAACGGCCAATATTTATTCCTAGTTTTTGCCAAGTAAGTGTTTAGGCTGCTGTAGCATTCAGTACTTGTTGATTCAGGAGTGAAGGTTCTTGATCACACGTGATAAGTCGTTCTCTCTCTCTCTCTGGTTTGTTCTGATGATAAGAGCTCTCGATGTGGGTCTGTTTCAGTCCGCTTCACTCGACTCTGCTCGTTTCTCACTTTCAGATTATGAAGAGAGCATGAAAGGCAAGACTTTTGTTTGCAAGCCTTGAGCAATAACGTCCTTATCACCAGCGTTTATCAACACATTTTCAAAAGTCATTTCTTTGAATGAAACATGCCCATGCGGGGATATACAAAGCACGAACGATGCACCTGACAACCAAAAGGGGGAACTCGAAAAAGATGTTGAGAGTCATCACTAGGGATGCGCAAATTTTCAACTATTATTTTTTTACGACTAGTAAAACTATCATAGTCTCCACAAAAAATAAAAAAAATAAATAAACAAAAAAGAGGCCTAAGAAATATCCCTAGTAACGGGAAAATGCCTCAATGCCAGACGCCAAATGTTTTAAATTAGTTAATAATAATAATAATATGCCAAACAACTGATTAAAAGTTTGGAATTGTTTGGAAGTTTGGAAAAGTTTGCTGCTATTTTTAATGCTTAATATTAAAATCTGCTCATGTGACACTGAAGACTAGGGTCACCTGTATCAGACCCGACAGGTCTCTCTCTTCACATGTAGATGAAGCTGTGAAACACTATGCTTCGTTCTCTCAAGAGACGGAAGTGGACTTCACCCTTCCACTGCAAATCCATCACAGAAAGCCTCTTTCATCCCTCAGTTGCTGTTTTTCTTTCTTGTATCTTGTATCGACTTTCCCTCCATGTATGAAAACACCACCCTGATGTTCAGCTGCCTTATCTGTGTGTCTTCCCCTGGTTTACGCCTTATTTTCATCACTTACACACTCAGACTTTCAGCTTTTAGTAGTGCCGCAGTCGTCTTCTTCAGTGGCAACATCTTAGTATGGATTCTTAACATTATCTTGGTTCTTGAAAACTTAAATAAACACTTAAATAAATAAATTTATACTTTTTAAATAAAAAAAACATCCTTAAATATACAATTATATTATAATACATAAATTTTATCATTGTAAAATATAAATAATAGTATAATAATAATAATAATAGTAATACGTTGTATTATTAGATTATAATAAATATTATAATAAAGATTATTATTATGTTGTTGTTGTTGTTAAAATAAAATATACTATTGTAAAATAATTGCATATATATATATTATATTATATTATATTAATTAAGTATAATATATAACAATTATAATATAATAAATATATATATATATGTCAACAATTGAAAGTTAACATATATCAATTTAATTTAATAAAAATACATAAATAATAAATCATATAATTTAATACTAATTAAATTACATTAAAATTAAATAAAATAAAAACTATTATAGCAGTAGTAATAACAATAAATTATTAATCACTGTATACAATTTTTATATATAAATATCATAGTCCCTTAAAATGAGCAACAGCACTTCTAAAAACATTTCTGCTTTCTTCATTTATTTGGTCCACCTCTGATATCACACAAATTGAATCGAGTACATTCCCACGGTGCTCTAAGAGCCAAACAGCATGGGACAGGGGTGACCTCTGACCCTCTCATGATTAACTGCCCATAAAGCACTGCGCTCCACCTGTTATCGGGTTATCTGGAAGGTCTGCGTGTTTTTTTCCCATCACTACCTCAAGTAAAACAAGTAATCAGCTCTCACGGACTGTGAAGCGCCACGCATCGCTGAATGGAGAGCCACGGGGGCATGTGTTACTCCTTCATTCGCCCTCTGTTGTACGTCTTGTCGATTCCAGCATGATAGAGCACAGCTAGAGATCATTACTTCGACAACAGCAGGTATACTGAGTGCCAAAACTCGCCAGAGAATCAATATCAGTGAACGAACATAACAAAACACGTAGTTCATGCCCTTCTGAACCTCATTTGATCTTCTGTCCAAGTACTGACATTTCAGACACATTTTTTCGCTTTTGTGTAGAGAAGACGTTTCACTAAATAGGAAAAAAGGCATATGGACCAAAACAGCGCACACGTAATAAGCCGAGGATTAGTTTCAGAGAAGTATGCGTGTGCTTGGCTGCGGGCCTGAGCTTTATTTGCACTGCGCGTCAACTAAAGCCAGTGTCAGAAGACAGACGCTTGCATCACAGCCAGCGAGTCAATGAAACGCAGCAGCAGGAATGTCTCAACCTGCTTCACTGCGTTTTAGACTGAGAAGGGGGAAAATGAGAAAGGACAAGCAAATCATCTCTCTCTCGGGATGACTGTCCCTGGCTGAACTTGTGCTGCTGGAGGTGATGATGTAAAGAGTAGAGTTTCCTCAATGCTTATCGAGCCATAACTGCATATAAATACATAAATGTATATAGTACCATAAAAGATATATAGTACCATATTTTTTTAAATTAATGGTTACTTAATAAATATTTATTTATTTGTTTTAATGCTTATTTTATGAAATATTTTATTTATTATGTATTTAATTATTGAGATAATATTATAGTTGATTATAGATACCCGACAATAACCCTCCATATATATATATATATATATATATATATATATATATATAAAATATTTTTTAGAGTTTGAATAATTGTGTAGTGTGTTTTTGGTCTTTTTATTCGTGTTTTTGTTTATTTGTTTGATTGTTTGTTTTTACTACATTTTTGTATTTAAGTCTTTAAGTTTACGCTATTTCAGTACATAAAGTTAAACTAAATTGATTTAAAAAGCACCAAGCTGACAATTTAACATTTTTATTTAACATTTTTTAAACGATCGTTTTAAACGATTGGTTTAGTTGACTGTAATGACCCTGAAACTATTTAAAACCACAAAATAAATAAATAAAAATAAATAAATAAATATTACGAAATAAAGGGGAAATATTGTTATTTCGAAATATTGATTCTGAATGATACTAAAATAACACCAGAAATGGTCACTGTCCTTCATGTCACATCTAAGAGTCCACTCTCATTAAAAATGCACAATGTCACTCTCTGCATGAATGCACCTTGAAACAATAAAAACATATCCAGATAATACTAAAAAGATCTTTAGAAACTTGCACTGACTTCACAAAACGACTAGCAACTTTCTGTCAGCCAGCACAATATAAAATATGGCTAAAAGAGCGACCCTGATTCTGAGATATTTCCTATTGTAAATAACTGCAGAACAACACTGGGATCAACAGCAGGGCAATGAGAGTGATGCTTCAATAATGCAGCAGGAGGGAACATAATGATCCTGCTATCTCTCTGTACTATCCAATAAAACAGAGTGAGGGAATTTCACCTCAGCATGAACTTCTAATATAAAACCCCCCACACTGTCCTGGAGAGAAACAGAAGAAGGAAAATCGTGAGGGAGAACGAAACGTCTCCACCCCTCCTTTCAAGGCCAGATACAGCAGCGACTGATCTCTCAGCAGATGATAAACCGTTTCCCCTGGCTCACTTCAGTCTCCCGGCTTCATAGCTCTTTATCTTTCTTGTTCTTGCTCTCCTCCCCAAATCTCACATTCCTCCCTAAAGGTGTCTGAGCTCATCCGATGAGCTCTGTGTCTGCCGTTCAGGGTCAAACCTTTATCCAATTTGAGACAGACATGACTGTTACTAGCGCACACCAGTCCATCTCTAGATTTCAATATGAAACTGATGAATATAAAATGACTGAATGTTTGTAGAAATACACTAAGTGTACAAATCACTCCTAAAAAGCCTCTCTAAAGGTCACCATGTGCAACAGTGATTCAAAGATGAAACTAAATGTCCAGCAAATTGTTGCACTTCAAATATCATTCAATTGTGTTCATAATAAATGTAAACGCTAAGAATTACCATCATTTGTTTGGTCGGAAGAAAGGGTCCAAGTTTATTCACAATTGTAGTCCTGGGTACAACAAATGTTTCAAATGTTAATTTAAGCATCATAAATTATAATTTCGTATAAAGCATAATTTCAAAATCTGATAAAGATTAAATCAAATAGCATTATTAAATTATAAAATGGTATATTTTGATTAAGAATTAAAAATTAGGTCAACATCACTTTCAAGTCCAGTATGTGGTTCCAGCAGGCCTATGCGTCACTACCACAAACCTATTGTTTGAGTACAACCATGTCAAAAGACCTTGCCTTTGATCATCCTTTAAAAGCACTTGGTCTAAAGCAAACCTTTTACTTGGCAACATAAAAAGGCTGACCTCATAGATTCAGGAAAGCAGAGAAACATGTACTGCAGTATGCCTTGAACTTGCTAAGTGGAAACAAAAAAGAAATTCTAGCAATCGTTAATTCGTGCCATTTCTAAACTCAAAGTCAAAGTTCAAGACAGGTGTATGTTTAAATGTTTCAAAGTCCAAAAAATATAATACAAATGTTTACTTTTTTTCTTTTTGCATTGCAGGCTTGAACGGGTGAATGTAGGCAGCAATATGAAGCTCTGCCTCCCTCTACTGCTGCCCCTCCTCTTCTATCAACACTTGTGGTCCCCGGCATGGGCCAGCTCCTGTCCGAAGGACTGTAACTGCCAAATCCAGGACTCCATATTCTGCTTTAGCCGAAAAGACACTAAAATGCCCAGCGAAGTACCCATGTTGACTACGAAACTCTATGTATTCAAGAACGGCATTGAGTCCCTTTCCCAAGAAGACTTTCTTGAGTTGGAAAGCCTAGAGATGCTGGATCTAAGCCAGAACAAGTTGACAGAACTGCCGGATCATGTGTTTGAACCCCTGTCCTCTCTCCACAACCTGGACCTGTCTGCAAACCAGATCGTCCACATATCCAAGGACAGCTTTGCTGGACTGGAGCATCTGGAGAGGTTATATCTCTACAGCAACCTCATAGAGAGCATCCATCCTGCTGCTTTCAATGGCTTACAGCAGCTGCTGGAGCTCAAGCTGCAAGGTAACAAACTGACAATAATGCCTGCCCTGAATATGCCTCATCTGCTTCTGTTAGACTTACGGTTCAACAGCATCCCTTCGCTGGGACCAAATGACCTCCAGACACCCAAGCTGGAGTCACTGAAACTGGGTGGGCTTGGGCTTAAAAGTCTGGATAAGGAGCTCTTGGGAAGCTTAAAGAACCTCCACGAGCTTGACATCTCCAACAACCAGTTAACAAGTTTTCCAGGGGTACTGCGGGAGGCAAGGGGCTTGATTTCTCTGAGTTTAGCTGGGAATCCCATGGGACTTGTAAAATGGGAGGACTTTGAGAAACTCTCAGAGCTCCAGGAGCTGGATATCAGCAATCTAAGCTTGCAAGGGTTGCCGGAGACCTTAACCCAGCTCTTTCCTCACCTACAAAGACTGACCGTGGCAGAGAACCCTTTCAACTGCCTTTGCAATCTGGCTTGGTTTCCCAGTTGGCTGCGAACCAAGCAAATTCAATTGAGTAGGACGGAAGAGACACGCTGCCACTTTCCTCCTCTAAATTCCGGGAAGGTGCTGGAGAGGCTCGTGCACCGAGAATTCGGATGTCCGATTACCACAACTGTCACAACTCGGACAGTAAAGACCACTGCAGTACCTCCTGCCCCAGTCACCAATTTACCAAGTACCACTCATGCAGTCCTCCCTGCCAAACCTAGTGATAACCCCTCTACCGAAACCGGCAATAACCCTCCACTTCCCACCCCAAGTTCTACTATCGACCCAGACCTAAGATCAACCTTCTGCCCGCCCAATATCTGCCTAAATGGAGGAACATGTTGGCTGGACAACAAAGGACGTTTAGAGTGCAGTTGTCTACCAGGAACATGGGGGACATACTGTGAAAAAGAGGACATTACAGAGAACCCTACGGTACCAGAACTTGAAATAACAGCAACATTGGTAACTAGCTCCTCGATACTCTTAAACCTTCACCGGTACATGGATATGCGCCCCCACATCCGTGGCGTAAAGTTAACTTACAAGAACCTTTCTGGTCTGGATAAACGTGCCAAGGACCTCAACATTCCGCCCAGGTACCCGGAATACACAATCCGTGGACTTCAGCCAAACTCTACGTATTCTGTATGCGCCAGTCCGTTGGGTGAGCCTGGGGATGTGGACAGAGTATGCATAGAAACCCAGACTTTCAGCCAGCAGCTTACTCCCACTGGAGCACGACTGGAGGACCCCAAGCTAACTACAATGCTTGTCCCTGCAGTGGCCATCCTTCTTCTGCTAGTCCTAGTAGCCGTGGCCGTTGGGGTAGCTTGCTACATGCACAAAAAGAAATCAAAGGGACAACTGGACTTGGAACGTGATCCGTCACAGCTGGAGCTGGATGGTCTGGAAAATGAGGTTCTACCCCAAAAGCAAGAGATTATCACCTGTCCGTCAACAACGCAGAATGGTGGCTATGGCTGCGATGTGCTCCTCCTGCAGGATCACTGTACCGCGAACAACAACAAGAACAGTTTGCAACCCGCATATTGACTTACTTGCATGCTAAAGCATGAACAATACGGCCTGATAAGGTACCACCATGATCAGCTACCAGGTTCTTTGTAAAGAGATGGTGGCATTTAAGTGAATCCTGGTGCAATCCTGTAAGGGCATTTCTGTCAAAATGACATCCTGTGCCTTTTATCAGCTGAAAGACTTTACATGCCAAACTTTCAACCAAAGATTTTGGTGCATTTTAAAACGGCTGCCAATTGTACAAAGGGCATATGGCTGACTGAAAAAAAATGTAGGCGAAATTTTGATGTGTAGCACCTGTGTGCAACTCTTAGGAGCAGCACTAACTGTGAACCGTAAGCTCTACATGTGAGTGGGTAATTGAAGATTTGGACTTAAGCAATGAGGCTGACTGTTATGATGCTTTGTCTAACTGATACGCATTGTTTCTTTGTTTTATTTTTGTACCTTTTTTGTAAATGTTTTTGTACAAATATGTGACTGTTACCAGGCGGCTGCTCTTCCCCCATATCTTGTGACTTAAAAAGCAGACAAAACACCAGATTAAAAACTCTGGAGATTACAATTTACTTGTACCACCAAATGAATCAAAGGCTTACAGTAAGTATGGAAATGTCAGACAGTCTAAGCAGTTGAAAGAATATCCAGACTTGAAACTAAATCCCTCCTCTGTGTTTTAGCCCCTATCCCCCTTCACCCTCAGAAAAATAGACTAAACTACTAAACAGGAACATGGCTGATTCAAAAGCAGATTGATATATATTATGCTCTGTTGTAAACACAAATTAGGCTCGAAATATAGAATTGAAAGCCACAAACTGGTGGGATAAACTTTTGAATTATTTATTTATATACATAAAAATTGGTCGTTTTTTTAAACCAGTCTGCAAAATCAGCCTTTGCACTAGTTACCAGGTAGAGATATCCAGTCACATGCAGTCGACACCATTTTGCCTTACATGTTAAAAAACATTTAAGCGTTTGGAAAGCTTTTAATATTAGCAGTCTACCATATTTATACCAGTGTAAAAACACACACTCCAGCTCCTGATTATCTAGTGTTTACCATTTTAATGAAAGAAAACAACATAAAAACAATTCAGGCAGTCATTGATGACTCTTAAGTTTACCAAAAACTGCCAAACTCAGATGAGACAGTGGGAAGCTGTGCCGATTTACCTCTGTGAGGAAATGTGTTACTATTTTAGCACTTGTTCTATAACCTGTCAAATGATGTTTCCATTTAAAAAAAAGGAAAAAGGAAATTGTTTGAGTGCATCAAAAAACTTATGCTTAAAAGGAGGAGGACTTGCAATGGAAACTATTTTTGTTGTTGTTGGACTGTCCAAACTGGAAAAAAGCAGTAATATCTCAGCAGCATGAAGTATTGAAAATATTTGTGAATATTTTTGATAAGATCTGCCTCTAATTTTCCCTGTTTAATTTGGGAAGCTCTTTTTTATACTTTCTATATGGAGATGTGTGTATATGTATGATATGTATTTTCAAAAAGCTGCAAAGAAAATAAAATTAAACTAAAGTTTTGTGTTCTGTTTCTCGCTCAAGCTAGCTGGGTCAATTAGATTCACTGACGTGTTTCTGGTAATAAGATTTAATAGACAAAAACAGAGGAGTTTGCGCACAGAAAGAGATGCTAGCATCCTCAACACCATCTGCAAGCGCGCCACCCAAAGCAGACTTTTATGAGGAATTTTAGAGTTTGAGTGCCAGGAAAAGGTAATAGATTTTCCTTTTATGGAGAAAGCTTGAAGTAAAAAACGAATGATCGCCAAATCTGGCGCTGTCCGGCTCCATCTACGTCACTGGACTGAAGCTAATGAGCATTGTTTGCTAATACACACATCCTTAGGCTGACCACCCACCTGTTTTACAGGTACATTTGGAAGGGATTGCAACAAAAGCTCACACAAAGTCTGCTTATCTGCAAGCATCCAGCTGCAATCTGTTGCATATTAAACCCATTTAACAACACAAACACATAAAACAGCCCACCGCTGTCCAGCACTAACAGCATTTCCATTTGTAATGAGCGCAATCATGTCAAGCAAGTAAAAACAACAAAAACTCTCACACAGCGAGAGAACAACAGCCAAGGCATCGGATAGAGGCAAGAAAGTGTACAAGCACACATCAAGACAGTGTGTGTGTTTGGACGGCGGTGGGCAGCTGAATGTATGTGTGTGTGTGTGTGTCTGCTTTCCAGCTTTTCAATAAAAGGCCTCCTTTATTCTGTGATTTTAAGAGAGCTGGTCCTCTGGCAGCGCTCCAAAGCCAGACTCAAACTGAGCGGCTCAAAGGGCCTATTGTAGACACCCGAGTTGACTTTTTCAAATTATCTTTCAAAAATTCCACAGAAAATTACTGCTGAGCAAATATTGTTCTGCTCCTGTTTTTCTTTCTTTCTTTTTTTTAAGTCAAGCTGCAGAGGTTTCGTTTCCAAGCTCAGTTCTAGAGTGACGATGCCAGGCCTTAACACAGGGTCGTGTGTCTTATAAAAAGAGGTCCCCCCACATATTTTTGTCCTGGTTTATGCCCCATTCTTGCCATAGATGCTCTACTGTTACAGCAAACCTACAGGTACAAACACAAGCACGAGCCTCAGTCAGGTAGATGGCATATTTCATGATATAGAGGCTGTGAGGGGATGCAGTGATATTGAAATTCTTGCCATATGTATCCAATAAGCCCATAATTATAATTTGTTCTGTAACCATGAAAATACTGCATATATCACATTAAGAATGTAGACATGATGACATTATTATGTGCATTAAGAGAAATAAAGTTTGCTTAAAAAAAAACAAAAAAAAAATTATCAAATATCGAATTATCAAAAATAAGTCTAGTAAAGGTCTAACCTGCTAATGATCTAACCGTTTTAGCATGCTACAGTAAAATGTAAAATAGGCAAGAAAAAAATGTAAAGATTAACAATTAATATTATTATTATATAATTAACTTATTTACATATATTTAATAGTTTTTTCCCCCCATTCTTAATTTTGTTATGTTGTATATATATATATATATATATATATTTATTTAATTATTTATTTATTTATTTATTTTTTTTACTTTTATTTATTTTAATACTTTAACTTTTTGGTTATTGCCATTCGTTTTTTCTTTAGGTTTTTTATTTCTTTTGGTCTTTTTTTTTTTTATTTTGGTTCTTTTGGTAATATTTATATCTAGCTTTATTTTTATTTCAGCTTTAGTTGTATTATTTCAGTACTTCAAATTAAACGTTTTTTTAAAAGTGCACGATAAATGAAGTTATAGTCTATCAAAAAAAGAGTTGACTCACATTTGCCTAAACGAGTCGTCGGCAATTCAAATCTTTTCTCTGTTACGTTCACACTTCACGAAGGAACATTTTTGCATAATGTCTGCCCACATTCTCCGTCGCGAACAACTTTCCCCGCCCACAAACAGTCCAATTTCCACGTGGTTTACATCATGTAAAGAAGAAGCTGTATCCTGCGCTGTCATTCAGTTATGGCAATGGGTGTTTCGTTAATTTTCCGACACACGCTGCAGCGGTAGACCAATCCTTAAGGACTGCACCATCTGACCAATCACAGCAGTGAGAGCTCATAGGAGGGAGGGGTTTAGACAGACTGAGTCTTCGAACTGCTTCACACGAGTCGTTTACCAATCATTTAGAAATGGTGTAAAATTAAATCTATTTTTGGAGAAAACTAAATTGTTTCTTGCATACATGTAAACCTGTTTTAAGAGACTCATAAAGCAACATTAGCCACCTTTAAAATGGCATAATAGGGGCAATTTAATCATTGCTATTATTTTTAGCAACTTTTTTTTGTAAATTTTGTTTTATTTTTATTTCAGTTTTGGTTGTATTAATTTTAGTATTTTCATTTACTTGTTCTTTTTTTTTTTTTTTAGTTAGTTGCCAATGCAGTTTTTTCAGGTTTTCCATCTAATATTTACATTTTAATTTAGCTTTTCAATTTCAAGTAGAGAAAAATGTGTCTCATTACTAAATAAAATTAAGTATTTAAAGACTGAAAACAAAATGCATACTAAAACATACAGTATATGCAACTATGTGTATGTATACTTGCTAATAAACCAAGTTCAAAAAGACAGAATCAAGCTTTATGCAGTTTAATGCAAAATAGCTGAAGTTCACAACATTTGTGAAAAGAACACATTGACTGCTAACAGGCTTGGAGTTTGGCCTCAAAGAAAGGGAAAGCGACAATCACTATCTATTCTGTCCTTTGTGACCAGAGTCTGTTGCCTGATGTGTGTGATACAGTAGCGGGAAAACAGGCGGTCAACATCCCACCACATCACACGACTCACGGTTACGCTGGAGGAGGGTCAGAGCAAGTCAGGGAGCAGATTTTGTTTTTGCACTTATCAGATTTCCTGCGGCAAAACCATAGGCCAGTTCATCAGCAGTTCAAGCTCTTCTGAAGATATCAGAATAAAGACATCTCACAAATAAAGACATTTTCCCCAATGTATACACACTGAAAGGCGCTTGAGTTGTGCAGATCGTCCTCTCGCAGGGTTTGAATGCAGCCCCGGGGCCACAGACCACAGGAATGCTGACGCTAGCATTGCAAATAGAGAAGATGGGGACTAGGAAGACTGGAATGATGAAGAAAAATAGAGAAAATGAAAGAAGAATGACAGAAGAATGCAGTGAACACTGAGCTCCGCATGAGGCCGGTGAATATCATGAACCGCAAATGTGAAAGAGAATGATGGAGGGGGATTTAGCTGAACAATAAGAGGAATAAAGGCATGAGAAGAAAACAAGCTGGGATACTAATGCTCAAACCTCAGAGGTGCTGGTTCCTGGAGATGTTTCTGGAGGGACGTCCACTTAGCAGAAGGTTTCCAGCTTCTAAATGAACAATGATTTTACAATGCTCCACATTTTTGGGAAAGAAAAGTGATGAGCAATAACTGCATTTGGCCCACATTGGCCTACAGTGTGAATCCAGCCTGCACTGAAACCGGATCACCTGAAACCAGTAATCCAGACTCGGGTAATCTAGTGAGACTGGTAAGACTGGATCTGGATCTCCTGAAATCGGATCACCTGATACCAGATCTCTTAAAAAAACGAATATACTTAAACTGAATCTCCTAAAACTGGATCACCTGAAACCAGATCACTCGAAATGAGATCACCTGAAACCAGATCTACAACTGAAACGGTATCTTCTGAGACTGAATCTCCAAATATCAGATCACCTGAAACAGGATCACTCGAACCCAGATCACTCGAAACCACATCTGCAAATCTGCAACCCGAATTGAAAATTGGATCACATGAAACTGGATCACCTGAAACCAGATCACTCGAAACCAGATCACCTGAAACCAGATCTGAAACGGTATCTTCTGAAACTGAATCTCCAAATATCAGATCGCCTGAAACAGGATCACTCGAACCCAGATCACTCGAAACCAGATCTGCAAATCTGCAACCCGAATTGGAAATTGGATCACATGAAACCGGATGACCTGAAACCAGATCACTCGAAACCAGATCACCTGAAACCAGATCTGCAACTGAAACTGTATCTTCTGAAACTGAATCTCCAAAAATCAGATCGCCTGAAACAGGATCACTCGAACCTAGATCACTCAAAACCAGATCTGCAAACCTGCAACCCGAATTGGAAATTGGATCACATGAAACTGGATCACCCGAAACCAGATCACTCGAAACCAGATGACCTGAAACCAGATCACTCGAAACCAGATCACCTGAAACCAGATCTTCAACTGAAACTGTATCTTCTGAAACTGAATCTCCAAAAATCAGATCACCTGAAACAGGATCACTCAAACCCAGATCACTCGAAACCAGATCTGCAAATCTGCAACCCGAATCTCTTAAAACCGTATCATCTGAAATTGGATCACATGAATCCGCATCACCTGAGATGGACATTAATTCCAGTTAGTCTGGGTCAATGTTGACAGTTAAACAGTTCTGCTAAACGTACACAGCTGCTCTAAATCACTAACACCCGTCTAACATCTTCCATACGCTATAAAGGATGACTTAAAAGTGATGTGCGGGTGTTTGTTGTCAGGATACAGAGCAAAGCACTGCTGGAAAAGATGCTGTGACTCAAGGAATAAAAGCATTAGCGGTCCACACATAATAAAGCTCAGCGCTGCTGCCAGATCCAGGCGTAGCCCGTCTGAAGCCCAACACACAGCACTCTCACCTGCAGGAGCGCAGCGTGTGCAAACGCATGTTCATGCTAGCGTGGGAAAGCCTGCTTTTCGTTATCAGACATCCGTTCTCAATTTGGTTACGTGTTTGGCCCGAAACGGAGAGGCTTCGATGCACTGTCAGCCAGCAGAACGTGACTTAGAATAAAGACAAGGCAAAGAAGTACAAGAGCTGAATTTTTCACACATCAGCATTATCTCACAGCCTCTCAGAGGTTTTGATGCAAATCAGCGCCAGGCGAGATGAAGCAAGCGTGAGCTCATGAAGTTGAACCGAAAACAAATGGCACAAGAGCATAAGTCAACGTTTAGAACGTCTGGCGACCCAACGGCCTGGATCTACATCAACAGAGCCGTCCGCGCCGAGAGCTGATTCACACACCACACTCACAGACCGCTTCTGGCCCGCTTCGGTTTTGGGTGAAGAATGTGGTCTTCGCAGACCAGAAGTTTAAACATCAGCTAATTGCCTCTTCTTTTTCGCTTAAGGGCAGAGAAAAACAACCTCCAGAATAACAAAACCACACTGTTATAGTCGAATGTAGTGCAGTTAAATAATAACAACTATTAGTATTATATGTAGTACTATTTCAATTCATTAGGGCCCAGGTTTCAGCTTAAGCCAGGACTAGGCATTAGTTCAATTAAGATATTTAAGCCACTTTTACAAAAATGCCTTTTCAGAGAAAATATTACAGGTGTGCATCTTAACAGAACAATGACACTGACATGTTTACTGACACTGACAGAGCAAGATATTTTCATCTGAGACAGCTCAAAGATGCAATTTAGTCTGGGACTAGCTTAAGCCTTGTCTGTAAAACTGGGGGTAGATGTATAAATAAAAAAAAAAAAACAATGTAAAAAATGTGAATAAATATAGATTTGAATAAATTAACAGAAACCTAGATTATTTTAGATTATTATTAAAATGCCTTACATTTCTATAAATAAAAAGTCGAAATGTTTAATATAAAATTGATAAATGAACATTAACCTAAATGTTTTTTGAAGTAACAAATACCAAATGAACTAACTAACTAATAATAATAATAATAATAAGTTATTGTTTTCATAGTCATTCAGTCATTACATTTACATATTTATTAAACATATAAAAATCCAGTTATAAAATACATAAATATAAATGTTAATGGATAAATGATCATTAACCTAAATCAATAAATCACTTATTGTTTGATGTATTCAAATATTAAAAAAGTTAATTACTTGTTTATGAACAAAGTTTGAACATGCAGTTTTGTATACAAATGCACTATTTAATGTATTATTTAATTTTACCTATTTAATTTTAACATTATTATTTAAATTCATAAAACTTACTTGATAAAGAACATTTACCTAAATAAATAAATCTGTGATTAATAAATAAATATAACAGAAATTATTAAATTAGGATTGTGTTTAATACATATTTATATATATAGGATTTTTTATTTTTTTATTTTAACCATTTAATTTTAACATTATATAAATTAAACATGTACACTTATCAAATATAGGAATGGATATAAATGTCAATTGATAAATATTACATTAGATCAATGAACACTGCAAAACATTTTTTGATGATATTAATATAGCATTAACAAATCTGAACTTACAGCACATTACATAACATTTGAATAATAACAACTATATAGTTGATGTATTTTCCTTTTTTTTTATCAACTGTTACACAAACAGGTGGTTCGTTTCTGCTGTACAATGTGTCCTTATACTTTTTTTTTTGCATGACTAGTTAATCACCAAATGCCAGCTTCAGCCAGTTCTAGTCTCACAGTGAAAAATTAATAGACAAAGAAACGCTGTGAAGGGCAAGAGGATGTGAACTCAACGCTGCTGCCTACCTTGAATTACAACAAGGAGCCCGAGGACACGCATTTTTGCTCTGCGGGTGACTTGAGGAACACAAATACACACACACACTGTGTAGAAGTGCAAACACAGGCCTCATAAAGCAGTGCAGCTAGAGGGGCTCAGAGCGTGACAGTAGGAGCACAGCCCAAAAACACAGCCTGCAGTCATCGCTTCAGCTCATGAAAGAACAATATCTTGTGTGTGTGTGTATACTCTTGCTTCACTGTCCCTCGCAGACAAAGCCTGAGCAGGATTCAGAAGCAGCTGTGTCGGACCACACAGACACTAGTTTGACAGCAACACAAACACAACTCTGCTCACCTATGCCCAAGACTGGACTCACCCGGGGGAATCACAATGGGTCCGTTCTTCATGTTTCTACTGTCTTCACCTAAAGGGCTCTTCTCTTGTGTGTCAAAACAGAAAACATCCAGGAAGCCTGTGAAATCATTAGCTTTGAGAACTGAGAACCAGGTCTTATTCAGAACCAGTACCATTCTGAAAAACAATACTAGAACCGAACACACACCGAGTAGTTCAGAAGATTCAGAAATGAACGAGGCTTCTGAACTGGTCCTTTTTTTGTAAATCAAAAACATAGCGTACAGGGCAACTGGTGAACTTTAACTCCTAAACAAATGACTCTTATGAGTCTTTTTAGTGATTCAAAAACGTACACCTCAATCAGACTAGACTGACTCTAGAACAAAGGACTCTTTTGAGCTGGTTCTTTTTAATGATTCAAAAACTACAGCACAACCTGTGTAAATGATTCATACGGACTACTTCTTTTTAATGAATCAAAATATAATGTATTGTAGACTCTCAAACAAATGACCAATGAACTGGTTCTTTTTGGTGAATCAGTACAGTCCAATTCCAGGACAAATGACTCTTATAATTAATAGATTCAGACTGCATTGGTCCATTTTTAAATGTCCAAATCACTAAAAAAGAGCCAGTTCGTAAGAGTCATTTGTTCAGGAATCAGACAACAGATGTTCAGTATCAGTGACAATTTAAGTATCGCCCATACTTCGCATAACAGTTCAAAGGATCTTCGCTCATTTCGAGCAAAATGAATTCGAACTAACCCCGCTAACACATCCTTGGGTGGGCCGTAACACGAAATCTAGTTAAATCCCAAACTCAACCAACGCACGGCCCTCCCACGCCGAACTGCTCATAAAGAGCGTCTTATATAGCGCGAGCCAGGAGGAGACGTGACCCCTGACCGGCGTGACCTGGGCGAGCGCTTCAACAAACAGACGCTCACATGCTGTCACAGAGCAGGTAGTTATTCAGAGAGACGCATGAGGCGGACTTTAATTGCAGGAAGAGTCTGGACATTGACATGTTGTCTAAGTCTGATTCACACTGAGAGTCTGAATGGCAGCTCAGGAAGCACATAAGCTTTAAGAGATGTTGTTAGGCCAATTAAGAAACAGTTTAAACCAGCAGAGCCATCAAACACAAGAACAGGAATGACATTGATGGGGAAAAGAAGGAGAAAGAAAAAAATTAGGCGAAACGCTACCGAATTGAGTTACTGAATCACCCGTATGTTGATATTTTCTGCATGAGGCACAAAAAGAATAATCTTTATAAAGCTCATTTCCACACAACAATATATTTGAAGTCTTCTGAGGTCATACGATAGCTTTGTGTGAGGAGCAGATGAACTGTCTGTGCTCAAATCTCATTCTCTGAACTGACATGTCATGCACATGACAAAACCAATGCAAGTTTTAGCATCAACTGCATCACAACCAGCCATGTTTTAACTGTGAATGAGATGTGACAGCTTAGGTCGGTGTATGAATATAGCGAGCAAACTTATTTAGTTTCCACACGTGACTTCTGACTCTACTGTAGCACATGAGTCGTGTGGAGTACTTTTTAAAAGCACTTGATATCTTCACTGTTGCGTCATTTGTCTTCTTTTGATCTGCTAAAGCATGCAACAGTTTGTCCTCTGCTTAAAAAAACAGGGCATGGATCCCAGGCCTATTTCCAATTTGTCGTTCACTACAAAAATCTTGGAGAAAACAGCTCTTGGACAACTGTAAATGTTTCTAGCTGATAATATGATCTTCAAGGGTTTTCAGTCTGGTTTCAGAAAATATCACTCAGCTGAGACTGCATTGTTGAAGGTTTTTAATGATATACTATTAACATGTGACTCAGGCAATTATGCTGTTCTTGTGCATTTAGATATTTCTGCCGCATACGATACTGTCCTTACTGATCGACTGGAACATTGTGCAAGTATTACAGGCAGTGCATTAGAGTGGTTCAAAGTGCCCCTATTATGCCTTTTCAAATATGATCTTTCATGCAGTGTGTCATGTAGCCGATATATATATATATATATATATGTATACATAAAAAAAATTAAATGAGAGTCCATATTTTATAAAAATGTAACCAAGTGGAAACATATATATATATATATATATAAAGAAAAGAGAAGAATAGGAGCCAAAATAGATCCTTGGGGAACCCCGCAGGTTAACATAGCATTACTAGAAGGAAGCTCTCCTATCTTACCATTTTGTTTTGTTAGTTAATTTTTTAAATTGCATATATACAGAAAAGTTATCATTTTTAATGACTATATGATTGACCTCAAGAGCGAACGCTATATCATACACTTGGAAAAGTGACTATTTCAGCGCTTAACGACACTAGAGCTGTGACAAAACGCTTGGATCATGAGAAGAGACCAAATGCAGAGACTTGGTTCACTAAAACAAGACAATATTTTAACACTATTTTTAAGACATTTTAAATGACAAAATATTTATTTTAAATCACCAAAAGGAAAGCAATGCAGTTCTAATGTCTTTTTGTGTTCAGCGCACACCGAGCAGTCCTCTCTCGAACATCTTCAACTCTTAACATTGCAAAACCGCCAAAAATGGCAACCGCTATCCAGCTTTAAGAGGATTTTTGTTCACGACCTCAAGGCCGTGTGCTCCACCAGCCCACAGCACGGCCTGGCTCATGAGTATACGGTTCAGAGCGTCTGCTCTCTCTGTAATAAACCTGCCAAACGCAGCACTGCGCTACACAAATACCAGCGTCCACTCGCAGCCTGACGCCGATCCACTCCCCAGTGGAAAATGCAGATCAGCCCTAATGCCCCTCGTCTCACGAGCACACGGACGCTCGACCACAACAGCTTCTAAATCCATCTCCTGAGAGAGAGAGGAGGGCTGGGGAAAATCTGCTCCTCGCCACAGCATTTTTACCTCTGAAGAGATGTAATTTAAAATGAACCGCAGAAAGGTCAACACTGAAACGGCCGGTGCCAGCTCCTGCAGCCAGCTTTTTTTCATTTCCCGTCCTCGCTCGCATGGATAGGTGTCTATTTATTCGGGGTCGCTTCCAGAAAGGTGGTTTGCGAAGTATGGGTTGAGATGCGTGTTGTGTTGGTTTCTCTGCCGCTTTAAAAAGAAGTCTTTCTTTTTTAGGCTCTTATGTTTTTCCATCGCGCTAAAAATTGAGGGGGAGTTTTGCTCCGGTGGGCTTTGAGACGCTGAGGTTTCACTGCCTGCTCGCACACAAGAAGAGCGTTATGTACGGGGAAAAGTCCCAGAAGAAGACCAACATTCAACAAACGAGGTAAAGGAGCGTCAGAGCGAGATGAACGACGATGAATGCCAATCTCAGCAAATCGCTGCGGCTGGAAGACAAAAAATAATACAGATTAAGACGTCAAACCGTACTTTAAAAAACAAAAACCTTTGTTTTCTCAGAAAGTACAGCCAGACAAATCAATAGTCCCTAAGAAAACCTACTGAAACTTCATTACTGGAGTAAAACATACATTGAAATTATATTTATATATTTTTGATCCAAGTTATATGTAATGAAAAATAAAGAATAATATATATTTAATAAAAAAAAAATAATAATAAATTATATATATATATATATATATAAATTAATATAATAAAACAAATAATAATGCAAATAAAATTAAAATATTATTAAAATAATAAATTGCATTTTATTTTTTATTAATTTTAATAATAATGTTATTTTAAGTTTATTCTAGTTTTAGTTCACTTTAGTTTTTGTTTACATAATATATGAGTGTGTACTGACACAAATTAAGCATGAAAATGCCACTAGAAAGAAATATCTCTAAACTCTGAAATCTTTGAAAAATCTATTAAAAGATGGTAAAAATGCATGAGATCTTCTGAGAGACCCAAAGCATGACTAAAAAACCACTGAACAGGAGTGAGCAGAAAGCTCAGACTTACTGTGTGCTTACAGGACAAAACACAACAGAATCCAGTACAACACAAAAGCAGTTTCTGCAGATCCTGAAGAAAGGTGTGAAATAAAGCTACTGTGCCTTTGTCTGTGCGTGTGTCAAAAGCTTACGTGTGACGCAGGAGCACAAAGCGCTGATGAAGCATGATAGACACACACTAAGAGGTCAAACACTCTCTAAACCCCACGCAGTCAGTCATCTTCCTCACCCAGTGACGGGGAACACTCACACCGGCAAAACTAAAAGAGTGTGATGAGCGACTGACCACCAATGCAACCATTTATAGTCCAACATTATTACCTTTTCTTTTTTCTGCAGAACACACAAGAACATATTTTGAAGATCACTTATGCCCAAACAACACTGGAGATCAACCATTTCTGTTGTATGGACATCAAAAGATAGAGAAAAAGATAATAACCGTCTTCTTTAGAAAGAAAAAAAATCATACGTTCAGTACAGCTCACTTTTGGGGGGTTTTCCACTGGGAACAGTACCTGGTCCTTTTTTAGTACCACCTCAACCGAGGGTCCAAGCGAGCCTTACCGTTACCAAAACTAGATTTAAACAAACTGTTGAAAACATCCACATGCCGAGAATGAAGAACACCATTCCGTCAATATGCCCCATTGTTGTGTGTTTGTTTGTGGCGCGTTCACGATGATGTCACGGCAGTAGAGGCGGACACGTGAATAATCCCGCCTACTCTAAAGCGGTACTAAACTGCAGTGGAAACGCAAACAGAGCCGAACTGAGCCGTGCCGATCCGAGTCGTACCACGCAGTGGAAAAGCTCCAAACTAGTGTTTGCTATAGTAGAAACCCTTCACCTTCCCCAGCTCCACCTGTATAGATCTGCTACAGGGGAATGTCATGTATATTATATATGGGGGTTGTATCGTACTATACTTATATCATACAGTATGTGCAGCAGCAGCGTTTCTTACACGCTCACTTTTTTACATGGATGTATTAGCAATAGCAAGTCTTTATGTACATTACCATGCGAAAGTCTGCTGTCTTGTAAGAAATGACATTTCTCCAGTGTTTTGATGTTTTAATTCAGTGCGGATCATCTAAAAATAAAGATTCAAAGTCTTACTCAATCGATGCTGCCAACAGCAGGAAATAAAAACGACTGCGAAAGCAAAAAACACACTTGGCAGCATGCCTTCGGGTAATAAAACAGGAGTGAAAACTATGATCATACAGGAATGTGGTGCTGTGATTTGTGTTAGTCCGCGAGTGGTATATTGCATGTACAGGGGTTAAAGTAAAAAAAAAAAATCCTGAGCCTGAACTTTTTTATTTGAAAATACTGACAATAATAACAAAAATAGAGTAACAAGAGCTTAAAGTGCCTAAACTTATAACAGGCATGAAAATGGGTCAAAAAGGTGAGGAAGAGGTGTTGGGGGTTCAAATAAGTTGAATGGAATAATAAGCCAAGCACAGGTTCTGAAAAAATACTGTATTGAGATTTG
>JAUCMU010000063.1:1934127-1945878 GCA_032275025.1 Enteromius treurensis | reverse complement strand
GAATGCTTTCAGCACCTTGTTGAATCAATGCCACGTAGAATTAAGGCAGTTCTGAAGGCGAAAGGGGGTCAAACACCATATTAGTATGGTGTTCCTAATAATCCTTTAGGTGAGTGTATGTATATATATATATTTACATGTTAATAATATATTGACAAAAATTCATTTTAACAGCACTTAATTTATTTATGCAGCACGTATTTTATGTTTGACGCATGGCCTAACCAGTAGCTGGAGAAACGGAGATTTTCAAACTTAACGATTTTGTTGCTAGATTTAGAGACTTTTCAGACCGCTTTAACAACCTTTATAAAAAAATAAAATAATTCAAACAAAACAATGTGACAAAACCATAACACAAAAACCACTAGATAGACTGATGCAATACAAAAATAATACCAGTTTAAAGCTTCCAGCTTCACTGGCACCATATTTAAGGAGAACTAGTCACTGGAAGCATTCTTTTTAGGAGTGAACTGAAGCATTTACTGCTGTCTATGCTGGTGTTGACATAAGAAAAACGAAAGAATGCTGGACAGCTTGACACCAGATGATCTGTCTCTGCTCTGTCAACCAATAACACAACAATGGCAAATACTTCATCCCTCTTCCAACCAGTCAAGAAAAGAATCGCAAGCGGGCGGCAGTTCAACTGCACCACATCTTTGGGTCCAAGCAGTCAAATAAAATCCCGATCTGGCTGTTGAAAAAATCTCTGCATAAAAATAATCATTCTTTATTAGCATTGATGGTCCCATGAAGAACCTTCAACATCTATGAAACCTTTCCACTGTTAAAAAGGTTCTTTATAGAGGCAAAGTTTTCTTTAAATTATTGAAATGTTTTTTAAACTAAGACAAATGCCTCTTTTTAAAACGTTTTATTGGAAGATTCACCAAAACTCTACGGCATCACAGCAAAAACCAAAACTTTTTAAACATTTGTTTTTAAGATAGGGAAATCTTTCCATTTCATAAAATGTTCCTTAAAGTTCTTTGGAACATTAAATGTTTTTATACTAAGAAAACTGATTCTTGTAATAATTCAGGGGAAGGCTTTAAGTTGGTTTAAGTCATGTTTGACTGCTAGAAGCATGGCAGGAAAATTTGGCACATATGCATCAAGCTTGACATCGATTATATGTGGTGTGCCTCAAGGCTCTATTCTGGGCCCCACACTTATTTCGCTGTATATGCTTCTGTTAGGAGACATCTTTAAGAAGTATGCCATGATTTGCAAATATATTTACCATCAATAAATGGAAATGCCTCTATGAACTAGAAAAACATGGCTGGTCTTTCATTTTTAAATCTCAACGAGCACAAGACAAAGGTTGCAGTGTTAGAAACTTGAGTGTTTATATTGATAGCTCCCTGAAGACAAACACTCAGAGTAATCATGTGGTAAAATCATTTTTCATTTGAGGAATCTGGCCAAGATGAAATCATGTTTGACATTCAAGTCTTTATATAACAATTAATGCTCTCCTATAATCAAGACCTAATCAGTGTAATTCATTATATAAGGGTATAAAGACCTTCCTGATGAGCTTTTCAATAAAAGGTTCGTCACTGCAAAAACTGAAGTCTTACGAAAAAGCTTTGTTTAAAGTTCTTTAGTACATTAAATGTTATTTATAGTAAGAAAATCATTCTTTTAAGAACTGATCAATACATGACCTGTTTCTGAAAAGAATCGTTCTTCTATGGTATTTCTGCAAAACCCCCTAAATTTTTAGAGGGTAGTATAAGTGTTTTCTTTACGAGGAGGTTTTTCTCCACACAGAGGGTCTGTTATCCGCCTGACCAGAGGAAAGAGAGCTGGGTGTTTAAAACCCTACTGTGTAAAACTCACGCAAACAAAGCATTACTCTTAGAGAATAACCTCAGTGTGTTCCTCTCGGCTCGCCCCATACGCACCTCTACGGCTGAGCGGCGGTGCCGGACCACTGTCCAGAGGTACTGCTATAGAGCTGCCACAACAGAGCCGTGTAAACAGTGTGTTTCACTGGGTTTCTACTGTAAACGCGGCTGCAGGATCCCTCACACGAGCACTAACCGCATCACAATCAGAGCGTATAGACACACTTCACAAATAAGCTCCAGAACGCAGAAACTGGAGAAAGACTTCTGTTTCCTCAAGAGCTCACACAACCAGCTCCATCAACAACCACATTCACAAGCATATCACTGAATCAGTGCTAAATTGTACTTCATTACATTATATTTTAAAATACATTGATTAATGGTTGTGGTTGATTAATCAAAATTGGACTGTGTCCTATTGGTGTGACATAGCAAAAATGTAGAAAAAAAAACTCCATCAAAGGGTTTGCCGTGTTTGACTTACGCATTGGAGGTGGCCAAAGACACAGAGCTAAGAGATGAGCTCAACTTCCTGCTGTCCCAGAGTCTCACTTCCTGCTGCCTCATCTGCAAACACAGACCCAATATAAATTAAATAACTATTACATTTGCATAAAGCATAACTGTGTGTTTTTAACTGTATGTTTAAGCATGTAGAATGACCTGATTAAAGCCTGTCGTGAGTAAGTTGTCATCTTTCACCCAAAGGACACGAGAGTCTCTGTTACCCTGATGACCCTGGACACACTGTGGGGACACAAAGAGACACATTATACGAAAAAATATTTAAGCTGTTTCCTAATACAGAGATAGAACAGAGAGATGAAGGTCTTGTGTTAAAAGCAGATGTATGACTGAACGATTGACATCTAAAATACCTCCTCTTCCTGTCCTTTAAAGTTGACTGTGATGGTGAGCAGATCAGAGCCTGTCTGTGATGTGAATGACAGACGGCTAAATCACTCTGACATCGTAACAACGCTTTTGAAACAGCGCTGCCATAATTGCTAGCAGCAAAAAAAAAAGGTTTAGAAGCTGGGAAGAGATGTCTGTATTTGATACAGAGATTTCTATAGAAGTGCCATCACTCTGAACGGTCAAAGGTCAAACTCTGCCAGTCTAGATCGTGGACTGAGACAGTCATAAGCTGTATAAAACCATGTACGTGTTTATCAAATTCAAAATTGCAAGTTGGACTTTTACCTTACTTTTTCAGTTCTTTATTGTCATTGATTGTTCAATGAACATCGATGAAGCTTTTCAAAAATACTAAACGTTCTTTACAGTGGATAAAGGTTCTTTGGATTATTAAAGTGCCTGTTATGAATTTTTGAAAGTTGTGTAGCATCCTGAAAAAACCCTGCAAAGTTTTAAATCTGAAAGTGCACCATGAATAAAGTTACTGTCTCTCAAAAGAAAGAGTCGACTCTGGGTCATTGAAAGGAGTCGTTTTTTTAAAACGAATCCGAAGCCGTTGCATGTTGAGTCAAAATTGAGTAAATTGAGTAAGTTGAGTTGAGTAAGGTCAAAATAAATATATAGTATAAGGCAATGAAGGTGTTTTTTGAAGTTGCATGCAAGTCCACATGTTGTTGTTTTTTCATTCCTGTAAATAAATGAACCAGTGTTCTTGTATTTATCCATTTAACACCTTTTTCCAGAATTTTCCCTTCACCACACACATTTTTTCCTTCTTTAAACACACCGTACCACAGAAAAACAGCATGATAAAGCCAGACGTGGCCCCTGACTGATGACTCTGAGAGCACTACACTATGTTTTTGTAGCTGGAGTATTGATCGGACGGGTTGAAGAGTGACAGAAGAGGAAGGAGGTTAGTGTGAGTTTGGGTGTGGAGGTGGAACATCTGAGTTTGGACGTGAGCACTTATTGATTTCATCCGAATGGAATCTTATCTCTGCTCGCATTAGCGCAGGAGGAGTCAAACCACACACATTCACATGAATGAGAACCATTTCCTGTAGCCGAATCACCAAAACTGACTCAGTAATGTTCGATCCATTTGTCTGCTAGGCCCAAACCCACATCTGATTGCTCCTATACTGGCATTAATAGCATTATTTTAATGTCACTGAGTTCTTTTTTTAAATATTTTTTTACTTTTCTTGTTTTGATACAAGAATTTTGATACAAACACATATGTATATAACTAATGAACCTTATAGTAAAGTGTTACAATTTAGATATATATATAATATCATTAAGATATTACACTTTTTATTCAAAAAAAGAATCAGTTTTTATTGTCATATTTTGCTTTCATTCTAATCTTAGTCATTTTGTTGGGATTTTTTTGTCATGTCTATTGCTTGTTTTTCACATACTTTTATTAGCAATTTTTTTATGTTTTAGTTAACTATAATAACTTGCCATTTCAAGATGCAACTAAAACTACATAGCGTTTAACTTAAGCAAATTTGGCCAAAATTATCCTGTGCCCTATGAGTCTTGAGACAGACTCAGGTTTGCTCCTTGAACACCCGACTTCACAAAACAGGCGTTCACGCCAACCAAACGATGAAGCGCTGACGTCAAGCGGGGCGAGAGCCGCCCTGGATCTCTGGACCTCATGGATGCGGTCTGGAGTTCACAGGCATCTATCAGCCGTGCACACGCCCAGCACATAAAACCACTCTCAATATATGTCCCTCAGGGGGGACGTAGCTCTCGGGCCATATTGTGCTCCGTCGGACCTCATCTGGAAGGTATGGAGCTCTTGGTTCACATCCAGGAAGAAATATGGTTGCTGGAAGAGGACCAAACATCGAGGATGTGCAAGGAGAGAATCACAGAACATGCCTCAGATTCTAGTAATGAAGGGATTTTGTTGTAGCTTGATACATAAGATGCACTTCGCTCATTGTTGAACGGACTTTACATAGTAAGCTGTGAAAATCAGGCATGCACCAGTTTTCTGCAAACACCGTATAAGTTGGATTACACTTAGGGCCAATAGCTTTTATATAATGTTACGTTAATACAATAAGCTATCAGATATTTTGCATGTGTTTCTCCATTTTAACATTTTTTTAGTCATCCATTTCTTTCAAATGCATGCTTACCGATTGCGAAAATGCAGAAAATAAAACCTGAAACTCCCTATCCATTAGGCCACGACTGCCCCTTAATATTATTCACCTGCAGCATTTTTCAGGTAGAACTTTAAAACCAGTGTGTCCTGTTGAGAATATGAGTCTGAACCCCAAAGAGCGACAAATCAAAGTTAAAAGAGAGAGAGAAGAAATGAGAGATGAAGACAGCAGACGTGGCAGGGGTCCCTAGTCTGTCGTTGGAGTGTGTTGTCTGCAGATCGATGGCTGAGAACACACACATCCATCAGTCTGACTGAACTGTGAACCTCTCCCTCTCTCCGCTCCCCCTCTTTTCCTTTTGTCCTTTTCGTCCTCCCTCTGTGATCTGCTTTGGCCGAGACACCGAACGACCTGCAACAATGTGTTCGCAACGCTTTGAACAAACACTGGCAGGAGAGAGGCTGCTGGCACTGAGTCTGACTGCAGCGCTCAGGAAAAGATAAAACTCAGGCCTGGAGATGGAGCTGACTCACGCCTAACAGCCATCACCGTCCTGCCAAACCAAACCAGAGCACACGGCACAAACATCCCTCAGCAACAAATCCACCCGCGATTACAAACGATCATTTCCCACGCATTATCAAATATGATTACCTTTCAGAGATTCACTTAGTGTCTGATCAAGTTTCTGTTTGATGTGACTGTAACAGCACGTCTGATTTTAATTCTAACAATATGAATTCAAATGTGGATGCTTTCAATTCTTCATTCTGATTGGCTGACAGGCACTGATGTATCAAATTAATTTTGTTATTGAAATATATATATATATTCATACAAATACACACACACGTGTATATATATATATATATATATATATATATATGTGTGTGTGTAAAAAATATATATATCTTGGATATTTGTATTATTTTCCATGCAACCTATATTTAATATAATTATAGTTTCTATTAATATTTAAAATATTCTTTAATAATATATCTTTAATTTTAAATGTAAAGTAGCATTTTTTAAAAACTTTTAAATTGTTTTAAAACTTGATTTCTTTTCTTTTTTTTTTAATTTCTAATAATTAATAATAATTAATTTTTAGTTGTAGTTATTTTAGTACAGCCAGGTAAACTATTTATATATACATATTAAATAAGCTTTAATTTTTATTAATATTTTCTTAATTAAATAAATTAATTTTAACTTAAGAGTAACTTTTTTTTTTTTTTAGTTGAACAATTTCACACGTTTTCCATTCAAGACACTTCATGTTCCTTAATTTCTTGAACACTAACAACACTACAAACAATACACTGTAAAGCACTTTAAAGTATTCAAAAGACAGTCTGTCAAAAGAAGTGTTAATATCTTATGCAGTATTGCTTCTCAAGCGGTTTCTTGTTTTCATTTATCAAGCGATTGTTTTTCCATTGTAGTAATGCCAGCTTAGGCTGCTTTAAAGTACTTCCTTATGATTAAGCATCTATACTTGGAGACAAAAACCTGGAAAATATCTTTGTTACCACATGCACATGTGTTCATCTTGTGGTACAAAGTGAATAATTGATGCCAGCCTGCTGCATTCGTTCAGAGATGCTCATACGCAGCACTTCCCTGTAAGATGCAAAATAATGTACCTGCTAAGAATATAAGCATAAATACACCCATAAGATGTTTAGCAGATGAAGACGTTGGAGGATGATGTCATGGCGAGTGTTTCTGCAGCTGCGCTCAGGAAGAGAAAGAGCCATTTATCATCCCGTTTGGCTTTATGCAGCAAATAAACAGTGGTTGACGTGAAGGGTGTGAGGCCTGTGCCGTAAGACACCTCAGCTGGAGACATCTGGACTTCAAGAGAGTGTGTGTGTGTGTGTGTGTGGGTAAACTATTAGCTCCTTCACATGTGCTGGCATCAATAACGTTACAAAAATCAATCAATCACCAAACTGTCCCTGCAGTAATTCATACTAGGGTTTCACTCACACAACAACAACAACAAATTAACTACAACGAATGACTTATGCATGGCCGCCAAAAGAAACGGTCGCTAATGAGGAATCTACAGAATATACAGCTATGGGTGCAACAGAGTGGTTGCCAAGCAACACGCAAAGTAAACAAAGGTGCATGTTTGTAGAGTAATTTCAAAGACCATAGAATACCCAGAGCCGAACACCCAAGACGTGTCACTCGTGTAGTTTTGAATGGGGAAAAATTCAACGCTTAATAAGGCCGATCAATCACAAGAAGCCCCGCCTTCTAAATCAAATAGCCAATCGCTGATTTGATCTGTGAAGTCAGCGCATCAACGGCCGCATCTGCCGTTAGAAGTTCCGGTTGCTATAGAAACAGTCAGCATTGAGAAATAAGCTTTTTATAACGCTGAAACAACATTTATTACACAGTTGCTGTCAGATTTCATTGGTGATTTTGAATATGAAATTTAATCGTAAGCTTAGGGAACAGTTTTGAAGAATTTTATGTTTCCCCATTTAAAGAGATAGGAGCGGCACTTGGATGTGACGAGTGACGTGAGAGACTTTGGTAATTCACAACAGCTTCAAACGCGGCTCAACCAATCAGAATCAAGGGCCGGAAATATCCATTTTATAATAATAAATAATACTTTTGTTTTGCTTTCATAACTTAATTTATAGTTGCATTTTAACTGCATTATTACAGGTCTCATCACACGGTGAATGCTTTTAGACACGACATGCTAGATCAGCTTGCACATCGTTAAAACAAAAAGATATCGAATTACATTTCTATTCAGTTCTATAAGATAAGATAAGATAAGAGGAACTTTATTTATCCCGAGGGAAATTATTTTGTCGCAGACATGCTCAATGCAGCAAAGGAACAAGAAAAAAAAAATATATATATAAATAAGTAGTACAGTAAATAATAACAATAATAAAACAGTATACAATAAATACTGAAAATAATAATAACAGTGGAATAGTGCAAATAGATAGAAATATAATAAAATACAATAACATAACTATTAGTGCAACACATAGTTTCACATAGCTATCGCAAAGAAATAAATAAAAAGGATTAAATATTATTAACATTTGATATTTAAAAAGTATTTTATTCTTTTTTTATTTCGGCAAGGATTAATTAATCAAAATTGACAGATTAAAAAGGTCCAACAGATTTCTATTTACTATAAATGCTATTCTTTTGAAATGATCATTTCTGAAAAATTAATCAATTAGAAAAAGATTTATTATTTGCAATCTCCAAATTGCGAGAAAATAAGTCATGTGTGAATTGTGAGATAAAAAGTCACAGTAATCTTTTTATTCAGTGGCGGAAACGGGCTTCCATAAACAGTGACAATTACAAAAATGACTCCATTACAAACTACTCTGATTCATCTTCAATAGCGAGGCCCTTCGGAAACACACTCACACGTGAACCAAACGGCCCGAGAGCAACGTGTTTTCTTTAGCCGAGGAACAAAGAGCAGCATCCAGAATTCAGCTCGCGCTAAACGAGCCGAGATCAAATAAAATCCTTCAGAGAGCGTTAGAGAAAACACACAGGAGAACCCGAGATGATAAAAATAACAGCTAAGAACACCTGAGCACCGGGAGAACGCCAAAGCTCAAAGTCAGCTCCTGGCCGAGCGGGGATATATGTAGAGCTGCGCTCCCAACCAAAACAACCTGAAGGCCCGCTGAAGGGCTTTTTTTTTTGCTCTGCGAGGTTAAACAGACGGAGAGCGCAGCTGTGTCACTGACAGAGAATGTCAATCCGCCCAGCGAGAGGACTATCAGGTGTCCTCCAGCACATGTGGGAGCAATTTGGGCTTCTCCTCTTCTCCCGCACTTCATACGCTTGTGGCAGAGCGATCAGCAGGACTCAGAAATTTAGTGCGACTTCGTATTTTCCCCTCTGTGTAACCATCTCGCTCCTCTCGTAGCTTTTCCAGTGGTGCATTGCATCTGTCATTGATGCTGCTGCTTCTGCTGACCTCTGTCAAAGTGATTCAGCGTGAGCTTTCCAAACAGCTCCTTTGTGCCGGTCTTGCCGAATGCCAGCGTAATGGGGCTGTTTGACATGTAACAGTAGTACAGCTATTTCTGCTGCTAAATAGCCTGTGTTTTTGAACCCTAAAGTCGAGATGAAAAGAAAAGCAATGCTATTCACTGTCTTTATACGCGTTTCCGGTTCTATTGTGATTTCTCCATGCATGCTTTTCACTAACCCTTAAACGAAACGAAACAAAATTTTATTTTATTTTATTTTATTTTTTATTTTATTTTATTTTATTTTATTTTAATTTTTATTTTATTTTATTTTTTTTATTTTTATTTTTTTTTTTTATTTATTTATTTATTTATTTTTTTATTTTATTTTATTTTATTTTATTTTATTCTCATTCCTGGAAAAACAAATATACAAATTAAGCAGCACAACTTTTTTTTGAACATTGAAAAGCATATAAATTATTTCTTAAGCAGCAAATCAGCATATTAATATAATTTAAATTAACATTCATTACATATAATATGTACATACATATTTTTGCATCACAGGAATCTTAAAATATAATAAAATAGAAAACAATAGTTTTAAGTGATAATTATATTTTACAATACTACTGTTTTTACTGTATTTTTGATTAAATAAATGCAGCTTTGGTGAGCAGAAAAAACATTTTAAAAAATAATAAATAAATAAATCGACAACCTCAAACTTTTGAAACTTGAGAAGACTTCAGAGGTTGTTTAACTATAAAAATAAATGAGTTTGAGATTTTCTTTTTTACTTGGTTTAAGTATAAACCAAAAATAAATTGAGGCAGTAAGACAAATATCTACTGTATCTTGTTTTATGGACCTTCGACATTTTTATAGGAAAAATGACATAAACATGAATTAATAGCTATGTTATGCAGTAAATTGCTTTATAAGACAGCAGACAAGTGTTGTTTTTTTGTGTGTTTTGAAGCTTGATGGCATCCATCCTCATTCACTTTTATTCCACAGACATATTTTGCCATCTCCGCTTGCGTTCCCCAGACAATGTGATTATTTCTGGGACTGTAACATGAGCGCGTGCGAAGACAGGGTTAATGAGCAGAGCAGGATTTATTCACCTGATTAAAGAGACTCGGTTTCCTGTCTCGGAGTGATTTGGATGGTGTGTCTGGTGTACGTCACTTGCAGGCCTGTCCTTCCCTTTCAACCTGCGCCTTACTCCGCTGCAACCATCGGCCTCTCTCTCGTTCTTCTAATCAGACGTCCTTGATGTTTCCTTCAGCGTTTGTTGTATAATTAGGATAAAGCTGCTCTCCGGCTCTATTTGCAGTAATGGCGACCCTTTCTCTCTGTAAATGTTCAGCTGGCGTAACACGAACGGAATGAAGAAAACCCAATTCGAGAGGAACGGACAAAATGCAAACCATCCATTTAATTCCTCCATTTCCTGTACAGTCTACTGCTACATCGCCTGATGATTAAAACCATCTTCCTGCTGTCCGCTGCTATTTTTCCCCAACCAGAACTACACTGTCGAGAAAGATGGCACAGATGGAAAACTCAGGAAGCGTAACGGACTACAGGTCTTTCCAGGAGTATCAGAAACTATGGCAAACATCTCCTCGCTGTAGGCCTCTGTACAGTGTATGGTGGGTGATTTAGGTTCAAGGAGTGCGTACATACAGTACACTCACGCAAACACAGCAGGATCTGAGCTGGAACAGAGACGGCTTTCTCTGAGCTCCAGCGCCTGTGGCAGAAATGCTTGACCTATTTGTTTAGTAAGCACACGAAACACACACTTCCTTTAGAGAACATAGAAAGTAATTACAAATAATAAATATTAATGATAGTATGTGCATGTATATACTGAATTTTTTTATTTTTTATGTTTATATAAAATACTTATTTCGGATGCAATTAATTGCGAATAATCGTTTGACAACACAATACGAAATATTTAAAAATAAATATGTTTTTATATTTTATAATACAGACATAAATAATAATTAATTAATTCATAAATAATATATTTATTGATGTAACAGAATGTAAAATTATATCAAATAAGTAAATATATTTGTTTTTTATATATATATATATTTTATTACAACACAACTGCTCTTTGGTCTGATTATAGCAAAAATCTAAATAAAACAAAAGTTAGTTCATACATAAAGACGTATTGATTTATTTTAAACAACAATACATAATTCAATGGTATTTAATATTTAAATAAATGAATAAATAAATAAATATTAATTTATATTTAATTTAAAACTAGACATAAATGTTAAATAATTTAATAGCACTAAATAAATACATTTTTGTTTGTTTATATTTAATTTTAATACAATTAATGAATGACATTTAATGTCTTCAAACCATTTTTGATGGTCTCTCATTGTATTTAACTAAGAGCAAAATGCATGACTGAACATAAAGCTATTAAGGTCCTTGTATCAAATTCGAAATCAGCAAGCACTGAATTTGAACTGCACTGTGTGCACTTAAATAAGTACTGACAGGTTGTTCATATGGCAAAAAAAGCACATCGAAATGTTACCAGAAGCCATTTTTTAGCTTTTACTTACAGTATAGCAGTATAAAGCATTGATACTTTCTCCAGAGCACTTTAGTATTATAACATGATTTAACTGAATGATGCTTTATGACTCTTATCAGGAAAGAATGACTGACGCTGATTATAATATAAATAAACCTACACTGTAAAAAATTTGCTGTAGTTAATGCAGCTATTTGCCAGTAACTTACTGTAGATTTAAATTTATGTTGTTTACTGGCAACAGTTTGTTCAAAGTTAAATGA
>JAUCMU010000063.1:1915861-1934030 GCA_032275025.1 Enteromius treurensis | reverse complement strand
TAAAGACTTGTTAATGTTTAATGTTCAATTAACTTTGAACAAACTGTTGTCAGTAAATAACATAAATTTAAATCTACGGTAACTTACTGGCAAACAGCTGCCAGTAATACTGTAATTTCTATAGATTTTTTTAACAGTGTAGAATTAGGGCTGAAAGAATAAACGTACAGTACGAGAGATGGAAAATAAAGATGGTACAGCGGAAAAGAGAAACCCAAAAGGAAAGACTTTGGGATAACCATCATCCCAGAGAGATCAACGGAGAGTCCCGGGACGCCAAACCCACCAGACAGCTAGACAGATGAAGCGGCCAAACGAGTCCATTTAAACACTAAATTGGATCTCCTGGAGATGAAGAGGCACATTATGAAAATACATTATTTTGCTGATTTATGTCAGTGAGCAAAATGAATACTGCAGAAATCAGAAACTCATATTTTCATATACACTCAGTGTGGGCAATAGTGCAGATGTGCATGTATCACTAGCATATATTTTCATAAACCGCAGCAGCCAGGAATATTTCAGCACGTCCCATCAACTTATCTGTCATAAAAGCTCATTTAAGATGAAATCAGTACAGAGCTGTTTTCTATATTCAAATTATTAGGGAAGAAATGTCTAGTAAAAATACTCAAAGATAAAAAGGTAAAATACTCAAAGGTAAAATAAATAAATAAATAAAGTTTCCCACCCTGCTGCTCTTGGATGACTGAATTTCCCATGAGTTCGCATTTTCATTATGGGTGTTTCTTCAACTACAGGCACTTTTATGATGTTTATTATAAACAACAGATTGTTAAATAAAGGTCATATTAAAACGCTTTTGGAAGCTTTCTACCATGCCTTCATCATTTATTCAAATGCCTTTTATGTTTAGGTTTATCCACGTTCCAGATCCAGGTGGCGGGGGGTTAGGGGTTCCACTCACCATCGTTTGTGCAAAACAGTTGGACACAGAAAGTCCGGAACATACACGGATAATGTGTCCCGAGAATGTTTTTAAATGTACTACAATCATTTTTCTTACAACTCAGAAAAATCTTTTTTATAGCACAGGACGTGTTCAATCTCTGAACGTCCACATGATCAAAACAGCTGAAGAAGCAGTCCATAAATAAACAGCAGTCTCCTGTACACTGCTGATCTTAGTTGGAAACGACTAATAATTGTAGAGAAGTAATGGCTGTGCACATGTGTTGCTGCAGACACACCTACAGCAGGAGCCGCTTCAGGACTATTTTGAAAAGGCATCTTGTGTGGATTAAAGGTCTGCGCTCTTTGACTGACACAGGGCTCAATTTCTCAGCTCTGCTCTTCCTTTGAGATTAATCGGCGTATAACCGCTCACCACACAGACGTCACTGCCTGCCGTCGGAAAGAAAGACAAATATTGGCATCGGGCTTAATCTGGCAGATGGGAAAAATAAAAAAACAGAGGGAAAAAACGATCAAATGAGCGCTTAAGGAAAGACAGAATAGGAAACCGAAAAAAGTTTGACTAAGAGGCGCAGACAGATAGTGATGGGAATCAAATCAGTAACAGAACCACAAAGAGGCCTAACTAGAGCTATGATTTACACTGATCTACCTACCCAACTATCTACCAACCCACTGTAATCTACTGTCAATCTGTCTACCCATCTACCGATCTATCTATGGATTTCTATATCTCCCACCTATCCCTCCATCCATCAAACTATCGACATACCAAACTATTTACCTACCAATCAACGTATTTATATATACAACTATCTATCATCAAGCTATCAACTAAATAGGTGGATAGATAACTACCTACAGTATCTATCCACATATCTTCCAATCCAATATCAATCCAACTACCTTCCAAGATTTCTACATACCCATGTATCTATCTACCCCTTCCTGTCTACCCATCAATCTACTCATATATCTCATATATATTTATATATGCATATATCCACCTACGTGTCTATCTAACTACCTCCCTAAACATCAACCTATTTATCTAAACTAGAAAAATGCTGGGTTAAATATGGACAAACCCAACAATTGGGTTGTTTTCAACCAACAGCTGGGTTAAATGTATAACCTAACCTGGGTTTGTCCATATTTTATGTTTAACCCAGCATTTTTAAGTGTACCTACCAATCTATCAACAATATCTATCTATCTATCTATCTATCTATCTATCTATCTATCTATCTATCTATCTATCTATCTATCTACCCCATAAACCCATCTACTCATCTACCTACCCATCAATTTATCTTAATACCCACTTATCTAACACTCAACCCATTTATCTACCCAGTTACCCATCTATCTAACCATCAACCAATCATCTACCCATTAACCCATCAACCCCTCTATCTACCCATCAACTCATCCATTCATTGATCCATTCATCTATCATCTATCTATCATCTATCTATCATCTATCTATCTATCTATCTATCTATCTATCTATCTATCCATCTATCTATCTATCCATCCATCTATCTAGTCCATAAACCCATCTACTCATCTACCTACCCATCAATTCATTTTAATACTCACTTATCTAACAATCAACCCATTTATCTATCAACCAATCATCTACCCATTAACCCATCAACCAATCCATCCATCTACCCATCAACTCATCCATCCATTGATCCACTCATCCATCTATCTATCTATCAACCAGTCTATTTACCTATCTATCTATCTATCTATCCATTCATCCACCTACCCACCAATTTGTCTACTTTACCCATCAACCCATCTATCTACGCATTAACCCATCACCCCATCCATCCATCCTATTGACTTGTCAACCCATATATCTATCTACCTATTGCACATTATCTATTACTATCTACTTCTACATCTACTACTAATAAATGGGCATACCCAACCATTTATCTACCTTCCCATACACCCGCATAAATCAGCATATCTATTTATCCATCTATTTATTTTCCTACCTACCCCCTATCTGTCGGCCACGGGGTCAGACGTGAGATCAGCAGGCAGAAGGTTTGCCGTTTAACTAGCTCCATATCTCCTGCGAGGGAGGCTAAAAATACAGAGAGAAAGACGGAGGCTGAACAGACGTTCACTCTCTGAGATGCTTTCTCACCGGTGTTGACTTACATGGCCTGGCACTCGACATCCAAACAACTCCTGCAGCCTCGCTCTCTTCCTGAAGATCTCCATACCTCATCATCCAGCAGCACAGCCCACAACCAATACAGTTACACATAATGTGAACACATGAACACAGAACATATAGCGTCAGCTTCTTTTAAATTACCCATGAAGAGGAAGATACCGATTAGCACTCATGATACTTCTCTGATAACCAACACCGGTGGGAAAGTGGTACTCTGTTAGGACAGACGTGTGCCATTCGCCCGTAAGCTGACGCAGCTCTTTCAGAAATAGTCCCTCACAGGTTGTGTGCTAAGATAACACACACGCACAGAGCTAACACGTCACAAGTGCTACCCTTAAACAGAACAGGTAACCTGAGGATTTCAGAGTCAACCTTTTAAAGGTAGTCCTGGTTTTATTTAAAAGCCGTGTTTCCGGAACAAGCATCGAATCACGATGGATGGACAAGCACTTTGCCAAGAAGAGGTCAGGGTGTCCGGGGCAGCGGGGCCTGACGCAAGCGGAGGGGGAAAGAAACTCAATCCAGGTCCTGTGATTGCTGGGAAAAACGTCACGGTGCAAAAAAGCATTAGCGATCGAGAACGCCAAGTCGTTGAAAGTCATATCAAGTCATGAAAAACCACCGGCGGCCGCAGCATTAATTTTCATTGAGGCCACATTGCTCAATGGCATCTGTTAAGGCGATATAAAAGGCTAAAAACAGCTTTTAAGAAGGGAAAATAAAAACACTACTTTCTCGTATAACTCTTAAATAGTCGCTCGGGGGGGATGAAAACGCTAAAATTGACAACTGATAACTAGTCTGGATTTATTTCTTTATTTATTTATTTGGATCTATTTATCAAAACAGCACATCGCATACCGATGATCATGGAGAGCCAAGAGCAGTTTTTCCAAAACAAGTCACAGAAACAGCAGATCACAACTTGAGAAGATTTGGGGAATTCCTCATTTCAGCTAATTCAAACGAGAGAGGGACAGTCAACAATAAACAAGCTGTTGGTCATTAAATCTCAAATAAATGTTTTAGATGTGTAATCCAGCAGACAAATAATAATCATTATAATAATAATAATAATAATAATAATATAAACTGAAAGGAAAACAATAAAAAAAGAAACGAAAAGAGGAAATTTCTATAATTATTAAATGTAACAAAATGTAATACATAATAATAAAATAATATACATGTACAATTAAATATTAGAAATATCTAGTTAATTATTAAACATAAAGAAAAGACAAAATAAATGTCTGTAGTTAAACATTACATTTTTTAGATAAATACAATTTAATATAATAATACAAATATTATACATAATATTTATATTTATATACAAAAGTATGCAATTTTATAAAGAAAAGAAAAAAGAAACCCGTCATACCATTTTTGGTATCAGACTGAAATGGAAAAACACTGGCAAATATTGTTTTTTAAAATTTGAATTAGAAGAAAATAAAAAAATAAAAATAGACAAAAAAAGAATAAACAGACACATTTTTAATCAGTTCTTCAAAACAAACACACAAGCTGTCAGGAAAGCTTCACTGACTGAAGAATCACGCATTAGCTGTTAAATTTAAAGGTTTAATTGTGTGAAACCGAACGAATCAGTGTAAAATAAAAGAGCACAGAAGTGGAGAAAAAGCCTTTCATTATTTTGCCACAACACTAATTGTCCTGAATGGCTGTGAGGAAGTGTTTGCCAGACTGCGGTCGCCCTCACGACGAGGGACGTCTCAGACGGATGGAGCAGACCGGGTCACTTCAGATTACAGTGTGACAAACTTCTTCCACGTTACTACATTATGACACCCCAGCATGCATGCAGTCGTGAACACAGAACTGATCAAACGCTGTTTTTTTGTTGTAGCTTTTTAGTCTTCTTGACTCCTTTAAAAGTTTTACATTTTGTATTGTATTGTGTTGTGCTTTGTACATTACATATGGTAAATATAAATAAATATTAAGTTAAACATAAAATAAAACACTATATACTAATTTAATATTAATAATTATGTTAACATTATTATAAATATCAACAAAATCTATTACATTAAATAGGAATAGAAATGAACAATTATAAATATTAATTATTCAATAAATATAAATGAATACTAAATGTATATTCTAAAAGCCAATCCCTACATAATTTTAATATAAAAACAATGTTAGCATTAATATCGATATCAACACCAACATTAATAATTATCTGTAAATTAATATCAATTAATACAATAATCAATAAAATAAAAAATAATAAAAGAAATACATTTCTAAAACACAAACACCAATTTTAATGTTTGTACTGCAGAATACTAATTTAAGATTATTAATAGTAGCATCATTCTTAATATTAAATTTTACTAATAAACATTTCATATTTATTAAATCATTTTTAAATATGTGATTTATATTTAAAATATAAAAGTCAACAAACTGTAAGTTATTAATAAATATTTAATATTAGAGTGTATTAATAACCATTTACTATATATGAAACTTTTATTTTATATTAAAAAAGATTTCTTTTTTAAATTGTGCACAATAACAGCAAGAATATTTTTTTAACTAAATCAGTTTAAGTCAAACGGTGAAATGTGAAGAGAAGCACGCGCTCGTATGTTAATCGTGTAAATGAAGTGTCTGGACAGCAGAAATCTGGAGATGTAATTAGAGGGAATCTGGCCAGAGCAGCGTTCACAGATCGAGTCGCTGGCTTTCATTTCCTCACAGCCACATTAAAAGTGCTCCGTCTTCAAAGCACACTGCGCACACTCAGAGCTTCACACACATGCGCCAGCCCTGCAGAAATCACACACACTTCAACTTCCCGAATCACTGCTCTCTGTGCGCTTTCTCAACACAAACGCAATCCCTGCACCTCAACTTCAACTCTTCCTTTAAACACACAGAGCCACAAACAAAGCATTAAAGCACAGGTGCCCCGTCAGCTTCATATGATCACCAGCAAAAACATTCTGAATGAATGAATGAATTGTGCATCTCCTGGTTTAAAGTAAGTAAATACCTGCATCTGCATTTTATTTTGAGTAAAAATAAATAAAAAAATATAAAAATAATGCAATATATATATATATATATATACTATATTGAATATAAAAAAATATATATATGTATTCAAATGTTAAAAAAAACCCTGCAAAGTCAGCAATAATGGAGATTTAAATGAGCTCCCTCCACAGTATGTGACACTAAACATCATCATCATCTTCACTGTATCTGGCTTGAGCACATCTCAGCTCATCAAATTTCATCTGCAGATGGCCTAGTCACCGCCAACGGAAAATCGGTCATATTAGCAGACACTTTCCTATCCAGAACCACAACTAGAGGAGAATATAGCTTTCATCTGCAGTAGTGCTTCATGACGACTTGAACAAAGAGCCTCTATCAGTGCTGGGCAGAGGTTCTTCTAAAGCAAAACAGTCTCACTCCAACTCGTCACATTTTGATGTTTGGTCAGGACCCTTTTGTGTCGCTCTTTGAAGCCCAAGGAACCCCCTTTTAGTTACTTTTCGACATGAAGGGTCCTCAGTTGTTTGGCTTAATGTAATGGTTTGCATGCATATATTATATATATATTTTTTACTTTTATTGGAGCACCGAACCCCACCCCTACCCTAAACCTACCCACCTCTGAACATTATAAAAGCACACAGGCAAATGCAGTCACAGGTATTGATTGCACAAACTAATCCTAAACAAGCCGCAGTAAAACACAAGGTTTTAATCACAAAAAATTATCCTGCTCTGTTAACACGCTGAAAACGCGCTTTCTCGTTCAGAAAACATATTCCCGTCTAGTTTCACGAGATACACAAGAGCCAATGGCATCTCTCAACCAACCTTAACGTAAGGATTCCTGAAGGCATTATTTTAAATCGCTCACAGACTGCAGCAGCGCACAGGAAGTACACGGAAGATGGAGACAGTGACCAAAGATGAGACTAAAGTAGAACTTAACTAAACTCCATTCGCCGTGTTTAAAGGAAGAAGAATGATGAGTGTCATCCCAATAATACCATACCCACAGTGAAAAATGGGGCAGGAAGCATCATGCTCTGAGGGTGTTTTTCTGCACAGGGGACAGGACGACTGCACTGTATTAAGGAGAGGATGAACGGGGCCATGTATTGTGACACATTGGGCAAAAACCTCCTTCCCTCAGTCAGAGCATTAAAGATGGGTCATGGCTGGATCTCAATGACCCAAAACACACAGCCAGGAAAACCACTCCAGAACCTTGATATGTTTCTTACGGATCCACTGCTTGATCGAGCCAGTCTCCAGAACTAAATCCAATTGAAAATCTCTGGAGGGAGCTGAAACTCAGTGAGTTTCGGACAATATCCCTCCTGCAGCGTGTGCATGTTAACATTTTTTGAATCAAGTGAAATTTTAGTTTTTTTAGTTTATTTGACACAGTAATTCCCAAAAGAATTGTCTCTCACAGTGAAAATACACCTATGCTGAAAATTGTAGACCCCTTCATGATTTCTAAGTAAGAGAACTTAAATTATTTAATAATTTAAATAATTACTTTTATACTATATATATATATATATATATATACATATACATTAGTAAACAAATAAAAATAAGTATAGACAAAAAACAATAAATTAAATAAGAATAGAAATAATTAATAACTTAAATCAGCCTGGCTTATTTGCGATTCAGAGCGATGATATTAATACTATTCAGACAGTGATGATGGTTTGTATCTTCGTCTTATTTCCATTCCAGCATCTATGGCCACATTCAAGACCAGAACCAGTTAATACATTCACAGGTCTATCTTATACAGCTCAGTTGTCCTAACCTGCCCCTCTCTGGGCTGTGAGAGAAACTGGAGTGATGGTGTACAGCAGCATGTGCTGTCAGAGCAAAACAAGGACATCATTTCCTTTTCCTAAATTGGTGATGCATCACAGAAGTCTGTCTGAAAGCGAACAGTGTCCCAAAGCCTCGCCCCTCAAAACCTCTCAAAAATCTCAGCTCAACTTCTTCTGTCCAAGGCCACTGAGATCAGGAGATGAGAGATTTGGGAGGAGCTGGAGTTCACACGGACCGCAGGTCTTGATCTGGTCTGCTCTTCTCCTCCGGTTCCCGAGGGATTCAGGGTGATTGAGAGTCCCGGGACGAGGAGGATCCGCCACACAGCCTCCATCTTGGCTCCAGGTGTGGGACACATGTGGGATAATTAGCTAGAAGAGGACGGCTGGGCAACGGCTCTGCTAATGAGACCTCGGCACTGAAAAACACACTCCACTGCTGCCAGCTGGCCCAAACACACACCTCACACACTTCACCGAGCAGCACAGCCCTGTGCACAACCTGCTGCTTCTGAAGAATCTTCTGTACCGATTTTGGCGGGAAAAGCTGTGGAACTCCGTGGAATGGATCGGAATGTTGAGATTTGAACTGAATCCAACAGATTTATGAAGCAGATGTGCTTAGTTTTGTAAATGATTGGCGTGAATTAAGATGCTGACTGCTTATATAGAAGCTAGTATTGAGCGGAACATGTCCTCAGAGAAATAAAGATAATAACCAACACAAGAGAAAAACATACAGAGCCAAACTAATCTATTAAGTCCAAAAAAATGACTAATGGACCAAAACATAATTCAGTCTTTCTGATTTTAGAATTGCTCGAGAATTACTGTGCAAATCAAATTGTTTTAATTATTGTACTGTGCATTCCTAAAAAAACAAACAAAAAAACATTATGAGCAATATATATGAAACTACAATAAATCTAACATTTAATATTACATTTAGATAATATTTTACATGAAATGCATACTTTGTATACTTCTTTATTAATATAGTTTATAAAATATAACATCATGTATAACATGTATAGTGTATTTTATTTAGGAAAATATATTTTCAAATTTAACATATATAATATATATAATATTTTAAATATACATTGTATGCTTTTTCATTCATTCAGAATTCAATTTTATTACATAAAATATATATTTTGAACATGTTTACATGCATACACATTTAGATATATTATTACATTTTATAATTCTTAAAAATATATTTATTATACAAACATTGAATTTGTGTTTGTATTTATATATATATACATATAATAAAAATGCACAGTACACACACAGACACACACATATACTTATATATATATATATATATATATATATATGTATGTATATATTATTTTGGAAGTTTAATTACTTGATATTTTAAATATAGATTAGAACATTAAATGTATCTATTGTTTTGTAAAATGTGAAATAAAATAGTAAATAAAATAAATCAAACTAAATACTTAACTATCCAATCTGCTGGCCTACGTGTAAAAAAATTAAAATAAAAATAGCATTGGTGTCCAAAATCACACAAGACAGATCTCCGATATGTACGATCACAGTGTGTTACATGTGCTTCAGATGAAATAATGGCCGGAAATCATTAGATGATTAGATGAATGAGAAGCATGTGTGTGATACTGCCGGGTCTGTACCTGATGGCCAACACTAACACAACAAACACAGCGGCCTGAGAGAGACCGAAACACACTGACATCACCCAGAGAGAGCAGATGATCAGCAGAAGACCCGCTGATCCAGAATCAACAAGAATCAACAATTAACATAAGTGTGTGCGTGTGTGTGTGACTACGCCGGAGGCAGATAGTTGTAAGAAAGTGATGGTTAAAACATTCTCCACTTATCACATAATTATTGGCCTGGCGGTGGAGAACAATGACAGATGTTAAAGCATGTATCATACATCACCTGCTTTCAATTCATGATATTATATTGTCAAACACTGTGATAACGGCAAGATAACAGCTGATACATATAACATATATGGACACTGACTCTAGGAAAGGAAGTGAGTGAGTGAGACAGTGAGCGAGCGAGCGACTATATAATTAATAAATTATTATTATATATATATATGTAGTAATAATAAATACAAATTAAAAATAAATTAAAAAGTAAAAATGTTAATTAAACCAATAAGTAAAAGTGATAAAATGTAAAAGAGAAGTAAAAATAAATCATAATTAAATAAAAAAAAACTAATAAAAATGTAAATAAATAAGAAAAAACAAACAAAACAAACAGGTTAAGAATACAAAAATACATAAAATGCATTTTTTAAATTAATTTGAATGAATTAATGAATAATTACATAATTAAAAAAACTAGCTAAAATAAAAAAAACGGATTTTTAAAATAAATAAATAAATATTTTTTTAAAAATAAATTTAAAAAGTAAAAGAAAAATAATTAAAAAAAAAATATCTGTTAACATGAAATAAGTATAGATGAACATAAAAAACTATTAAATACATAAAATTAATTTAATACCAATTTACTTTATATTTTAAAATAAATAAATGAATAGGTGAAGAAAACAAATGTATACATAAATAATACAAAGAAATATAAACATAAAATAAACTAAGAAACCATGAAATTATTAAAACATTTAAAAATATATGTAAAAACATAAATGTAAAAAATAAAAACATTAATATTATAATTGTAAAAAATCTGTATTTTTCCTCCCCTCATGTCCTTCATTCATAGAGTGAAGCAAAGATGGTGATGTTACTATAGTCTTTAAAGTGAAACTAATAATCCTAGATCAAGTAAAGGGGATATATTTAATAACAAACATCCCCTACACATAAATCAGCGTCACATTTTTGCACAATGCGGTCAAATTTTCCTGCAGCAAAACAACACACGCTGTATATCATACGTACAAATGTTGATGCTATAGAACGTCATGTTTGTATTACACATCCCTGGACAGTAAACACTTTTTTTCTCTCCATATGAAAGCTGCACAGCCAGGTTCAGTGAGAATGACTCAAGCTGTGAGCGTTTCAGACTTCCTCAGAGAGACGCTCAAAAGCCAGAAACACTGGAGCTGTTGCTCCGGCAAGACTCACGAGACCTTACCTCAGCAAATACAGAGCGCATCTCGCATTCATCCAACATCTAGAGATTGGACATCATACTTTACATACATAATGTATGCTTTTTTTCATTTATCAAAAATAAATCTATGTATTTATTATTTTATAAAACAAAATAATCTATATTTAATGAAATATTACAAACTGTATTCATTATTTCTAAACAAATCTATATTATAGGTGCTATATTATGCATACCATCACTATTTATATAGTATATATACATTTTTACATATTTACTTATATAAAAAGTTAAATTATAAAATAATAAAAAAAATTACATGTATTTATTTATATGTATATACACACATTTATTTAAACAATTACCGTAAAATATAATATAATAAAATATAATATAATTATCAGAAATGTTTATTGAGCAGCAGATCATTAAATTATAATAAAGCTTTTTTTTTAAGTTTTTGCTGATGATACTGTATATTTGATAAAATAGAAGTATATGTATATAAGTCTGTATCTGTATCTCATCGTCCCGCTGAAGCTGAAAGCTGCTTGTAACCCGCGGGACTCATATACACCGCGTCTTTGAGCGTCTCCCACAAACCCCTGCAGTCGGCCAGTCTGTGTTTTCTGCCCTCTCAGGTTTCACAAAAAGCAGCAGGAGTTGAAGCCGAAATCGAGAAATATGGCCCTCGCGTCCAGAAAATATTCCCTTTCCTGTTTGCCCTCGCTGCCAGGGACCACAGCCGCCTCAAACTATGAGGAGTATTTTCAGCTCTGTAATCTGAAACACACTCACACAGACACGTACATCAAGAAAACACACGTCTCCCGAAGACCGTCCTAATGAACGCTAACCGCACAAGACCCGCAGAACGGGACAGCAAAGCATGCTGGGAGTGACCACTCGGAGTTGTGCTCCTGATATTTGATATGAATTACCACAGAAAACCGCTTCGATTCATTCTTCAAATGAACAGTGATGCACTTACGAAGCGGCCAGCATTTAAAAACAGAAACATGAAGCTTGTGTTTCATGAATCATTCAGTAAACGACTGTTTATTATTTGAGCTGTGAAGTGTCTAAATCGCTCTGTTAGCGGCGGGACTGAAGAGATGGATGAATAACTAACAGCCGTGAAAACAGATGCTCTACGGATAGTTTCGTCTCGTCCCTTGCAGGAATACTTGAGGGAAATTACCATGTTATTAGCTTTACACTGTCATGAAGTTAAAGATTCAGTATAACTTTGCTGTTATGGCTATAAGTGCAATACAGAGCGTAATTTTACCCACCCATATGAGCATTACTGTTATGGTGATTTTATACATTAATAAATACAATTCATATTTTAATTTTTAGATAGCAAATAAGTAAATAATTATGATTTTCACTTTTAATTTAAATAAAAAATACAATAAAATACAAAAACAAGAATTTAATTAAAATGTAAAATTTAATTTGACAAATGTATTAATAAATAGATTAATGCATAAATAAATAAATAATGACTACCTATTATTATTAATAATTATTTCATTATATTACATCCTGCATAAATCTAAAATAAAATACAATAAAATTTACATTTTATTAAATTAATAAAATTAAACATTGTTTTTTTTAAATATTGTGCTATGTTGTGGTCTCTGTCAAATATATTAATAAAATAAAAAAAACAAAATTAAATATTGTGATTGATACTTTGTTATAGTGATGTTTGACAAAAATATTAATAAAATAAATAAAGTAATGTTTGACAAAAATATTAAGAAAATAAATAAAGTTAATAAACTTGAAAATAAATAAAATGTTCATTAAACGTTTATTTAGAATTAAATTACATCTAAGATGAAAAATAATAAAGTGTAATAAATAAAACTGAAAATTGTGATTTTGATAAACTGATCAATTCTGACATTTATTTCAGAAATACATTAAAAAAAATAATGATAATATATATATATAAAAATGTGAAGGGCCAAATTACTCAAAATTAAATAAATGGTATAATATGTATGTATATATATATATATATATATATATATATATACACACACACACACACACACACACACATAAATTATATAATATATATATATATATATATATATATATATAAAATATAATACATATAAAATATATGTAAAACAACAGTTAAATACATAATGAAATAATTAAATGCATAAATAAATGCACAAATGCTTAAATATTTAAGTATTTATACATTTATATATATATATTTATACATTTCTGCATTTATTTATACATTTAATTTGGAGTAATTTGGCCCTTCATATAAAGATACATTAAAAATAAATAAATGTCTACTCAAAATTTATTAAAAACAATTAACCAATAAATATGTGGATACGATTTTACCTTTAATAACTAAAATATAAATGCATTAAAATTTTAAATAAATAAATAAAGCATAATATGAACCTGACAAATGATGTGAATGACAACAGAATATTAAAATAAACAATTATATAATATACAATTATATAATTAACATAATAGCATTGTTTAAACAAACAAACAAATAATTTGAAAACATATTATAAATGATAAAATCAATATTGTTTTCTCTAGAAGAAAATGGTCAGAAATGTTGTTGATAGTGTGCATCTTGTTTATAATACCTTTAATTAAATCCAAAACATAAACACGGCTAAAAGTGGATAGTTGCGTCTCACGGTGATGAGGAGGTTAGTGATGCACCAAACCGCAAGCCAGAGTCTAAAAACAAAATCTAGTCTGAGCTTGGAGCGGTTTGGTGCGAGTGAGGCCCCTAAATATGCATTTATCATCTAAAAATCAAGACGCAGCAGGAAATCTCAAAGCGAGTGGCTCTAGAAGCCACAGCTGCTCGTGCCAGCCACCGAAATACAGCTGATTACAGATCGCTCTTTTGCCGTCCAAAAGCACAAATTACACCGTTTCCTAAATACCACGTACAATTTGGCTCTATTTTTACCCCACCTGTCTAAATCGGAAGATCTGTCGAAGGACGGCGGTCGCTGGGTTTTCATCGGACGGCTCATGAAAGCATTGTTTCTCTGGAGTCTATAGACACCAGGGCAGCGTTCAGACGCATCTCCGAGCACATCAGCTGTCAGGAGAGGAGCGTGGCTGTGAGTAAACAGAGGCCCATCAGGCTGGGTTTTGTTAAGGTTGGCCCGGGATGGCTCATTAAAGCCGCTGGAGTGAGTGTGATGTTAATAGAGGCGCTGGAGCCGGCTGCATGTGGTCAGAAAACAAGCTGCTCGGCCAGGAACCAGACACTCGGGGGGGTGTTTAAATTAATTTATTTTCTTCTACGCCTTTAGATAATATCTTATAGATAATCATTTATTTTTCTATCAGAAATCTAACAAAATACTGTGAGGTTTATGTTTGAAACGAGACAATTGTTTTCAAAAACTAAAGAAAACTTCTAAAAAATAACAGTTTTAAAAAAATATCTTTAAAAACTAATTTCTCAAGAAAAAGAAAAAAAAGAAAGAAAGAATGAAAAATAGAATGACAGAATGAGTGAATGAAAGACGTCATGAAAGAAAGAAAGAAAAAAAAAATTGAATGAAAGACAGAATGAAAGAAAAGAATAAAAGAAAGAAAGACAGAATGAGTGAGTGAATGAAAGACAGAATAAAAGAAAGAAAGAAACAAAAACAGAAAGAATGACAGAATGAGTGAATGAAAGACCGAATAAAAGAAAAGAAAGAAAGACCGAATGAGTGAATGAAATACAGAATAAAAGAAAGAAAGAAAAAAAGAAAGAATGACAGAATGAGTGAATGAAAGACCAAATAAAAGAAAAGAAAGATTGAATGAGTGAATGAAATACAGAATAAAAGAAAGAAACAAAAACAGAAAGAATGACAGAATGAGTGAATGAAAGACCGAATAAAAGAAAAGAATGACAGAATGAGTGAATGAAAGACCAAATATAAGAAAAGAAAGAAAGATTGAATGAGTGAATGAAATACAGAATAAAAGAAAGAAAGAATAGAATGAAAGAATGAATGAATGACACAATAAAAGAAAGAAAGAATGACAGAAAAAAAGAAATAAAAGAATGAATGAATGAATGAATGAAAGAAAGAATGACAAAGAAAAGAATAGAATCAATGAATGAATCTGTTTCAATAAATGAAAGAATGAATAAATGTTTGAAAATGAATGATTACTGATAGAGTATGATGTAGTGATGCAGTGATGTAAAGCTCTTACAGTGCTTATATAAGCAGCAGCGCAGCTCAAGTCGTCAACAGATGCCTTTAACACATCCTATCCTAACCTCACCTAACTACCCACACTGACCGACAACATTACACACCTGACAACAACCGGCCGTTTGCTCAGAGAGCAGCGTGGGTAATATCTGACCCAGCAGAGCACAAACAGGAGGACTGTGGGAATGACCCGAACGTCCTCGTTCCTGCTGAACGGTCCGGGATTGATCAGTGCTCAAACAACACTCCACAGGTTTGGACCGACACAGACATCCTACTGTCCACTCTCAGAGATCTGTCACATGTTTGTCCCTAAAGGGTCCATCATTTTGGTACCTTAAAGGTACATATTAGTACATAAAGTGTACATATTTGAACATAATATGTACGAAAGTGTACCTTTTGAAAAGGTACCACCTTATAAGCATATTATTAAGCAGCACAACCCCAACTTGTGAACGGTACTGTACACTTATTCATATTCTCTTGAAGTCAATATTTCTATATTAAATATAATAATATAAAGGAACAACCACCAGAAAGCACTTCTTGCACATCAAGAACGACAGAAAAGGTCGAGGAAACACCTTTTTCTCAGCTCTCCACACGGCGGTGGAAACTCAAGTCAAACATACCTTTTGATATGAAATTAATAACCCAAACGAAACTGAGTAGTCACAAAACAATAAAAATAAACTGACGTCAGACAGTCAGCAGGTGTTTGTTTGTGATGATGTAAACAGTGACATAGCAGGAAACACGGCAATAAAAATAAGAGGCATGTTGTCTCTGAGATGTCTGAAGGATACCTGAACCGCTGACGGCTGGGCCCGAGGGTCGAAGACACGCAGCTTCTTGTCCTGAGGAAACAAAACACAATATTACAACGATATTAACTATATTTGCGTCCACACCAGCGAACGATACCATCAGTTTACTACAAGCTCAAGGTGAGATATATAACATATATATAATTCAGTTTACTGTTAGGAAATTTACAATCATGACTGCTCTAATATCTAGCCCATGACTCATTTTCCCACACTCACGATACCGTTGCATCTAATCTTATTCTAACTCTTTTTTTTAATGAGTAACGTGACTCTTTAAGTGTTGTTTCAGTGCGCTGTGTCTGGATTACGGCTTCATGTGGTCTGTGTTACGAGTCTGTGAACAGAGCTGGCAGCGTTAACCCGGCTACAGACTGATCTCGCCGTCAACATCAGTTCAGTCAATCAGTGACCGTCAGACGACCCTGTCACTCTCAAACACAGCCAATCAGGACGAAGAGAGAGGAAACCAGCGCTAACGAGAGCAGGCTGCGACGAAGCACATCCCTAATGAAGAGCAGAGACCTCTCACACGCCGTCAATACAGACTAGAGCCAGAAAATACACACGCATTTATAATCACCATTAACAATATATGAAGAACTGATTTACAAAAACGGATCACAATCGGTGGTGTTTAACGCTTTTTGCAACGGAACTCTTTATATTTCGCATTTCGCTGGCATTATATCTTTTTAACACAATAAATAAGTGTATTTGTAGCTAGGATGGCAGCTCACTAGTGTGTGGTTTCAGTGCTGAGAGGCGAACACTGGGAATAATGCTTTTTACCCATAATGCACCCGTAAGACATCATCAGTAACCGCTGGCAGCTCGTCTCCAGACACAAGTCATCCAAACCAAGGCTCAGAGCCACTGTTGGACTGTGACCACTGCACCAAACACTACTGTACTCGAGTGATCTTAGTCAGGGTTAAAGGTCATTACTCTACGTCTCTGTTATAACTGGCTGGGGACTTCACGTGTGAAATGGATTTGAGTAAAGTGAAAACTAATGTGACTTGGAAGAGGATACTACCGTACTACATCACTATACTACATATCAAATATAGCTTTTATTGTTTGTATTTTATTAAGTATAAAAAATATTTAGATCATTTTGTTTGTTAGATCATATTATTGTCTAACTAACTCGTTCAAAGGAGAAAAAAAAATCACAGGTTAGGTAGTTTTGCAAATAATAATCATAATTGTGACAGTTTAACCACAAAACTACATTGAAAAGCTTGCTTACTTCATTAAACATTGCAATGCTGAAGTGGTATGACCCACAATCCCCTACAGTCTCCCTCGAAGACATATGACAGAAGACATACGTCTGACCCCTGACGCCCATCACAGAGAGACACAGCACAACCAAACACACCGAGACTGGCAACAGCTTTTCAATCAGTGTGTGTCGTTTCAAATCAAATTCATTTAAACGAGCTTCACTCCGGCTCAAGTAAACTTCCCACAATCCTCTTTGCTGGCAACAAACTGCGAACGGCAGCCCTTAGTCTTCGAAAAACATCAAGAACTGTCAGAAGTTATCATCTGTTTGTTTAGATGCTAGAAACGGCACTAAAAATGACTTCTCAAGGAAACAAGAAGAAAAACAGGCATTTTCTTCTTATAGTGTCCTGTCATGAGATCTTATATTATTTATGGTTTCAGAGAGGAATATAGCTTAGTGTAATATATACTGTACACTCATTTAGTTTTCATCTAAATATAAACAAAAATCTCAAAGACAACAATTAATTATAAATAACTATATACAAAAAAATAAATACAAGTTTCTGCTTCAATGTTTAATAAAGACTTTTTTTTTAAAAGTTAATATACAAATATTTTAAAATATACAAATAAGTGTAAAAAACTGTAACGGACTAATATAAAAATATGTATATATATATATATATATATATATATATATATATATATATATATTTGTTGTCTATAAAAAAAAAAAATCTCTGTAAATATATTTGTTTAATC
>JAUCMU010000063.1:1902227-1915761 GCA_032275025.1 Enteromius treurensis | reverse complement strand
TAATATACAAATATTTTAAAATATACAAATAAGTGTAAAAAACTGTAACAGACTAATATAAAAATATGTATATATATATATATATATATATATATTTGTTGTATATAAAAAAAATCACTTTAAATAAATTAGTTTTTATCAATGATTTTTATTTATTGTGATTATATCAGAAATGGTTATATTAAATTAATATTATTAATATAACAAAATAAATTACATCAAAAGTATTTAGCTGATACAAATAGTTTTTCTCTACTAACTAATCCTACAATTTGTCATTGGCTATATATTTTTTTATTATTTACATCAGTTAATCTTAATGTAATTATAAATATACATATATATTTATAATTACATTAAGTATGAATATGCAAAAATGCATATATATATATATATATATATATATATATGTATAACATATAATATTCAATACCTAAATACACAATAAAAAAGATATTTTGAAATATTTGATTGTTTACAAAATCTTAATAAAATTTATCTAAATGTAAAAAGGTTATTTAATTAAAAATGTGTACATTTTAAAATATATACATTTATTATAAAACTATTTTCAAATATATGAAGTTAAACAAAAAAGAAATGTTGTTATTTAACAATATCATGTATAATTTTTAAAATATATACACATTTAATATTTTTGATCCATGAATAAAAATAATCTATAAATGTAAACATATGTATAAAACTATAAATTGAATATAAAACTTTTCATATGAATAATAATAATTTAATTAATAATATAATAATATATTAAAATGCATGAAGTTAAATAAAAACAATATAGAAACTTTTAAAATAGCTACATATAATTTTTAAGTATTTAATAATTTATTTATTAAGTATTTTGCTCAATATACCTGATGTGTGTTAATACAGGAATGACTATCCTCTAAAAGCAGAGGGAGACTGAGAACAAACTCAAACAGCCTGATTTGTCCTCATGAACTAATGATACGAGCCGTCACGCAGACATACACTCCAGAATCCTCTGAGAGCATTAAACAGACTGCAGCTCTGTTATTATTTCTTTATAGATGACTCCCTGTTTCCCCCTGTGGGCCGGATCCGGGTCAGACTCTGTGTTTTAGGGTGTTAAATCAGCCGCTCGGGGGGTCTGGAGCACGCTTAAACACTCCTCTCACAGAAATACTTCAAATACAGCAAAGTCCAGTGCTTTCAACTCTCATTAACTAATAAAACTAAATAATACAACCAGATAGATAGATAGAATAAGTATAATCCAAGTACAATCAAATAATCAGAGCAAACGACATTCTAAATAATAATAAAATAGAATAATTTCACAAATACATTTAGACAATAACAGTTATTTTCAATAAATAAACGGTAATTAAACTTTATTTTAGTAAGAGTCCATCTGAATTTGATTTGTAAATTAATTAGTCAATAAAAATATTTTTCTCCATCATTTAAATGAAGATCTGGCTACCAGACTGATGTGTATTATTATTTATTATATTATTAATATATTATTATATTATGGCAATTACGTTGTATAAAGAAATATAATAATATGAAACAAGATTAATTATTCTTAATTATTCTATAGTCTTAATTTATCTAAATATCTATCAATCAACTGATATTTTAAAAGATATTCGAGAGCAATCTGACACATTTGACTAGGTTTAAATATTTTACTTAAACAAACAAAAAAGTTAAATTCCATAAATTTCTATAAGATATTTAAAAAATATTTAATTAGTTACATTACATTCATTTGTAATGTTTAAAAAAATTTTACATTATTTATTACATTTTTTAACTTTACAAATGCCAATTTAAGTTTAAATAATTTAAATTAATATGATGCATTAACATATATATATATATATATATATATATATATATATTGTTATATTTTCATTTATACTCTAAATTTTAAAATATTTACACTTTTAATAAGATGACCTCAGTAGCAATATTTAAGATCATCAAATCTACATTTCCATCCCTAAATGAAGTCCAGTAGGCTTCCCTTCAGTTGATTTAACAAAGCTCTTTCCATAAACTCAATCAAAACACTGCTCCTGCCAAACATAAACCTTTGTGTCCCAAAATAGAGAGTCTTCAGTGTGTGGAGTAACGTTTCAGATGAGTCACTGACTCTGTTAGACAGAGTTTGTCCTGCACGATCAAATAAGTGCTGATGTGTAATTAACATTACATTACATTAATTTTCAGGGGCCAGATGTAATAAAGCTCCTCAAATCAGATGTACTGCCACACATCCAGTCAGAGCTCCGGCCTGTGAACCCAAGAAAACTAATCCGCATGATGGAAAAACACACTGTGGCGACATCTGCTGGTGAAAAAACCCCTGGAGAGATCATACGCAGAAGTAAACGTGCCTCCTGGAGGGGACTCGGAGTAGTTTACATGAAAGCACACACACACACACACACACAAAAGAAGTACAGATGTTACAACTAACTGCAAAAGTACATTAATTTATTAATTTCCAAATTACCACAACGATTACCAATAAAATAAAACGAAACATAAAAATTTTTAGTTAATTCTAAATATTAATAAACACAAATGATGCGTTAGAAATAATAGTTAAATAACACAGATTTTAACCATAGTTTACTATCTATTTATTATATTTGATTCATCTATTTGACCAGAACTAATGGTCAAATCAAAATAAATAAACTCCAGGATTATTATAGTTATAAATAACAGCTGAAATAATGAAACTTAAAGTTTAAAATAATAATAATAATATTTTTTTGTAAATAAAAACATTAACAGAAAATATATATATATATAAATAAATAAATCTTAGTTATTTTACCTCATCTATTATACATAATTTCTCACTTTCATTTAGTTGAACTTGATGAACTTAAAATAAAAAACATGAAGAGGTAGATGTATTAATTAATTATATAAGCGCAGTTGTTTTAATTATTTTTATTAATTATTTGAATTAATTAATACAAATAATTGAAAAAGGAATTCAAAATAATCATAAAAACTTTAATAGTATTTCAGGGACACTAAAATAATAATATAATAATAAAAATTCACATTATAAAACAACTTTTCTTTTAACTCATTTCTTAATTATTTGCCAATGCATTATTTCTCTTTAATTTAGTTGAACTTCAATAAATAAAAACAATAATAAAAACATCAAAAACTAGAGTTATAGAAATAAATAAGTCAATTGAAAAAAGGAATTCAGAACGATCATGAAAATGCAAAAGCATCTCAGTGATGCTAAAATAATACTATAATAATAAATGATTTCGAGTCTAAAAATTCACATTATAAAACAGGCCGCTTTTGACAGCAGAAAAGTCTGTATTTATTATTAAGTAATGAGAGATCTGTCCTGCTGTCCTCGACGTGTGAGTCGTGTTTAAAACAGCAGGCTGGGAGACATGTTACCTTGCAGGATGAAGCCAGCAGAGATCCGTCTTCCTTCCAGGACAAGCCCTGCAGCTGATCCTCGTGCTGCTCCAGCACTGCACACACACACACACACACACACACTAGATCAACACTTGACACTCGCTCACAGCCTCTCAGACGTCATATCAGTGAGAAGACACACACAGAGCAGCATGAGAGTGAATCGGAGAACAACACACACGTGAGACTGAGACAAGCTGCTGTGAGGCTCTGAGAGACGCTCAGGAGAAACTAGCATCGGACAATTACATGAGAAGTCTTGCCTTGGCTACTCACTCAAATAAAAGAAGCTGAAGTACTAAAATGACTCAGTAAAAACTGAAATAAGAGTAAAAACTGAATAGAAAGAATAAATTAAAAATAGATTGAAAAATAAAAACACAATAAAATAAAACAGTAAAACAAAGAAACAAATAACAGTTATACAAATATATTTAATTAGTTTAAAAAACATTTAAAATAAATATAAATTAATTACATTAAAACAAATATAAAATTAATAAAAAATTAAAAAATTAAAAACTATATTAAAACAAATTAATAAAAATACAAGGATAATAAAAAATGAATAAATGATGAAGATTCCTATTAAAGATTAAATATTACTATATATTTCCTTTTATTTTTTTTTTATTTTTTTTACTATAACAAACTCAAATAAAAAGAAAGCTGAAAATATATAAAAGTAAGAGCTAAATAAATCGCCAATGCAACATTTGTCAGTTTCTCAGAGATCCAATTATTTTAATTTAAATAAAACATCAATTTAAAATATAATATGAATTAAAACATTAAAATATATAAATACAAAACTAACAAAAAAGAAAAAATATCAAAAAAATATATTAATATTTGTCTCAAATAAAAAACAAATAACATACTTATTAATTGATGATTGATTAATTAGTATATAATAGTATGGAAATAATTATAAAATAACTGGTTTTATTTATTCTATTTAATTGGTCTGCTTCGCAGGAACTATGGGAAAATTAGAGATATAAATTCTATGATGTTTATAGTTGCTTTAAATATAAAAATCTAACAAAAATAATTATCTTGAGATACATTTTTTATTTTTAGCTATCGGGCGATGCAGCATTTCTCCTGTTCTCAGAGATCCAGTTTTGTGGCGCTGGATTGGTTTTGTTTGAGGTGAAAGACAGAGGGAGTGAGCATCGAGCGCATGTGAGCGGATGAAGGCAGACAGTGATGTGAGATGAGAGGTGGAGCAGGCCAGCAGCCATCGCGGGGCCCCGGGGCCACACGGCCCAAAGCTCTGAGGGGCTCCGGAGCTCAAACATTTACCTCAGCCGCTCCACACCAGACCCCAGAGGACCGTAACAAACACAGCCCTGGGAACCACCAGAGGCTCGCGGATCAAACCAAAGAGTGAAAAACACACAGAGACAAAAACTGAACACACACAGCAGAGACAAAAACACTCATGAACTGCCTCCTTCAGACGCCCATTACAACTCATCAGTTCACACCGAGAGACTCAACTGTCTTACTACGTTCAAATCAACACTTGTACTGGAATACTTGTATTTGAGTTAACTTACAACACTATTTTGTTGCCTGTAAAAAAAAAAAGGCAAGATTTGCTTCATATTTGTATCTTCAATTCAGCTAAATAGATAAAATATTTCAAATAAATGTAAAAAATACTTGAGAAAAATACAATAAAACGAAAACAAACAAAAATATATAAAAAAAGCAAAAATATATGTAGTTAGTTCAAATACAAATAAAATGAATACATATTAAATACATTAAAATAAATATAAAACATTTATTAAAAGTAAAATAATTAACACATTTTAAAAATAAAAAAATTAAGAAAATTAAATAGATAAAACAATAAAAAATAAAAAGTCATTAAATAAATATATTTAAAAAAAAAAGGAAACTAGTGTCAAAAGTGAAGACTTTGGTACCAGTTGGTCCTGAACTTTTAAATTTGTCTCTTTACCGCCAACATTTGAGCGCAAGTGAGTCAATTCTTATTAAACTTATTAAGAATCGGCTCAAGTGTGCCCCAATGTTGACGTGAAATAAAGTAAAAAACTAATAAACGAATAACTAGAGATGGCTGCAGGAGCGTCCTAGCAAACAATCAGCGTCTGAAGAGGGCTTCAGTGAACACTTAAAGTAATTGAAGACGGGACTGCATCTGCTGTTTAAGGGCAGTGATGGGTATGAGGCAGAGGGTGTGTGTTCACCTGTCAGCGCGGCGTCCCGTGAGACGTCCCACACCTGGACACCCTTCGCAGACGCCAGCGCGAGCAGCCCTGAGGCCGTGGGGTGGAAGAGGACCCTCTCCAGACGGCCGTCTGCGACGCTCAGAGTCAGCTCGGCGTTACTGGGCTGCTCCTGACCCGGGTCACACACACGCCACAGCTTCACCTGAATCAGAGAGAGACGCGACTGAATCCAAAACAAGCCACAGCATTCACCCCAAACCACCCTGCTCTGATGGGACTGATGAGATGAAGCACAGCCCAAACGCTGAAGCAGATGTCAGGTGGAGGCCAGATGGGCCTAATATGATGCATCAGGACCGTCTGTGTCTTCATTCTGCTGAGCTCACAAATACTGGCCTCAGATCCAGCTGATAAATACACTGTTTATAGAAACAGACCTAAACTTGACTTGACTGTCATCTTCCGTGTGACTCAGACAGGCTCTTCCTGCTGAAGCGGTCAGTTTCACTCACCGTCTCATCGGCCGAGCAGGTCGCCAGCAGATAGTCGTCGAACGGAGAAAAGTCCAGGTCGGTCACAATGTCTGGAACGAGAAGAGAAGGGGAATTAGGACACACTCATATGGGTCACGTGCATTGGGGTTTATTTCTAGTGAACTGTGAGGCTGTGACACTGGCCTGACGCAGCGGGACACTGCTTTTATTTGCTCCACGGACATCCGCTTTGGTTCTGAATGAAGTGAAATGAGTTAGTTGGAGCTGTTAATATCTCACCGCTGTGGCATGAAATGTGGGTCACGGTCCACTTCCCATCAGAATCGGCGTTCACAGAAGACACTCCGAGCATCCCACCTCCTGCAGAGACACAACAGACACGCTCTAAGATCGCTTCTCCTGTGTTTAACCTGATGGATGCACTCAGAGGAGCTTCATACCAGCCTGATCTGTGCTGAAGGCCACGAGGCTGCAGCTGGACTTGATGTGGTTGCCCTGAGAAGAGAAGGAACCTCCTCGCACGTTCGCAATCCAGCCCTGCGCACAAACACAGGAGCATTGCTCAATCATGTCTTCATTACAGCAAAGACAAACCACAAGTGTCCTCTTGAAATATCTCTTAACCTGAGCCACTAAGCAATAACATCAGAAAAAAAAGAAGAAAAAAAAAAGATTAATGGTATAACAATGCAAACACACATTTTATAGAAATGGAAATTATAAAAATGTGAAATTAAAGTAGATTAAATAAAATGATTTTGTCTTTTTGTAAGTTTTTAAAATAAAATGTTAAATGTTAAAATAAAAAACAAAAATATAAAAATGTAGAATTAATCAAATTTAAAATAAAATGGATGTAAATACAAATATAATCAATAAAAATCTACAAAAGCATGTAAAGATAATAAATATTATATGTGGCCCTTGGACCAGAAAACCAGTCATAAGGTTACATTTTTAAAAATTGATTTATACATGAAAGCTAAATAAATAAGCTTTCCATTGATGGTTAAGAAAATTAATATAATATCGTTATATAATTATAATATAATTATTATATTTTAAATAATAAAATATAGTTTGTCAGGACAGGACCATATTTGGCTGAGATACAAAATCTGGAAAAATCTGGAATCTGAGAGTTTATTTATAAAATATAAAAAAAAATTAAAATAAAATTTAAAAAAAAAAAACACAATATTGAAAAAAATGCATTTCAGTTATCCAATCAAGTTTTGATATAAATGTATCAAATATCTTCATGGAGCATGATCTTTATTTAATATTTTCATGATTTTTTAGCATAAAAGAAAAATCGATCATTACTTATTTTTGGTTATTGCTACATACAGTACATACCCCAGTGACTAATGACTTATGGTTTTGTGCTCCAGGGTCACATATATTATAAACTAAACTAAAACACACCAAAAGTCTTGAGATATTGACAAAAGATGGCTCCGATCACAAGTAAACCAAAGCAGCTGATGCCTCTTGACTGAACATCTGACTTCATCACAAACAGGAAAGAGGAAACGGATAGAAACGCAGCACTTTCTCTCGTCAACACTGACACACACACACACACTCTCTTGAGGAAATGCAGAAGAACCGCCGAACAGTCTCAAATCCTTCCAGAATGTCAACAAGAAGCGACACGCAGAGAGGGAGCGTGTTTGAGCAACCGCTGCAGAAAGACCATCACAATCTCCAGGAGCAGCCAGGGACACACAACAAAGATGAAAATAAGGCCTTCTGGCTTCTTATATATATGCATGTGAAACCCTAAACCTGAAATTCAGACCCAAACCGTCCAAAACTAGTTCTAATAAATACAGTTTTCATCTGTCGACTAAAAAAACTAACTACATTTTATTTTTAAGTTTGGAATAGCTTGGGTTTTTGTACTAAGAAGGGGGGGGAGATGAACAAGTTGGAAAGAACAGCAGTTCTAATATTGTATAATATACTGTAATATGTCTTTACTGTCCCTTTTGATCAACTGAATGCATCTTTACTAAATTAAAATATTAAAACCCTCTCCATCCTGCCCTGATCTCAGGTTACACTTACGGCAGCATCGCTCAGCGCTTGGAATCCAGACACTCAGCTAAAATTCTGCACATTTAATGCCACTGGATTTCTACTTGCCTGTCAATCTTTAACAGCGTGTCATGTGACTTACACAGTGTGTTTCTTCAAGACAGAACAAAGACATCAGGTACAGCTGAAGACCAATGTTGACGATTAAATACCATACACTATATTAAAGCTCTAAAAATGAAAATACAGAGTTTCTTTCTTCTGCCAAACACAAAAGATGATATTTTGAAGATTGTAGGTTGTAGGCACTGTTTGTTCCCCTACATTCTCTTTAAAGTATTGTCTTTTGTGTTCAGCAGAAGACACAAGTGGATGGTGAGTAAATGATGACATTTTTCATTTTTGGGTGAACTGTCTCTTTAAGGACACTGGAATTTCTCAGAGATAATCAGTTTAGACACTCTCTGCCATGTCACCACTTCGGGGGTCATCAAGCAAACCCTGATGACAACCATAGCTTTGCATAACGGATAAATATATAATAAATGACTTATATCAGAAATACATTGATATTTGGTCAATATGCATTCACTTTGGTATCTTTAGGGTCGTTGTGTGTATTGCCCACAAACACACATATGAAGCTGAGGTATGTGAAGCATTCACTGCAAACCACAGGCTGTTATTTAACAACACCACACATAACGACAAGAAACAAGATCTGAGCCTGTTTGTCCCTGTAAAAAAAAAACTGAATCACTGCTGAGCGCTCGATCTGATTTGAATATGGAAAGTTGTCGTGTTATCACTCAAAAACTATGCAGTCGGGTGAAAAGAGACAAGATAACAAACCAACGTGCAGAAGGCGTTAAATAAATTTATAGAACATTGATATCAAGTTATTTTAAAATCAAGTTCTATAAATCAAAATTCAAATGTTCTGATTTACAGTCAAAATGGTTAAACAATAAGTAATTAAACTAATTAATCATTAAAACGCTCCAACTTGTCGTGGAAGGTTGCATTGTTGTAAAAATAAATATGAAATATTTGCAAAATTTTAATTTTAATAATACGTTGACAAATGGAGATAAAATTACTCAAACTTACACTAAAATAAATACAAATGAAGGTGAAATAAGTGTTAAAACAATATGTCAAAAATAAATAAAATTGCAAATGTTTACAAATTGCAAAAGAAATAATGCAAATTAGGATTAAATATTAATATTTTAAAATGAAAAAAATTACAAACATATAAGCAAAATAATAAAACATTAATAAACACATTAAAAAAATAAATGTAAAGGTTTTTGGAAATCAGGGTTTGGAAGCATGTATTTTACTATCATATATAAAAAGTTATTTAAATAGTTTAAAAACAAAAATTGTATTGCAAATTTGACTTTTATGCTAAACATTATTACGTTTTTAAGGTTGTTCATTTTAAAGTGTTGACATTTGTGATATTTTATTATTAAAAGAGACTAAAGTAATATTTTATCATGCAAAGGCATTTATTAAATTACACTTTAAATGTGTACAAAACAAAGTGATTAATTTAATTGCTTATCGATCTTATTTTATAATTTTAACTATTCCTAAAATAAATCAGAACATTTAACTTTTGGTTTAAGTAATTATTAACTGATTTAAATTATTTAACGCACCAAATTACATCAATGCTACAACGTTTAACATGCATTTCTCCCACATTTTCCTACCGGTTTGTTAGTCATGAGAATTTGTTTATTTAATTTATTTAATGCATTTTTTATGCCGTTTTGTTACCTTTCCCCCATCAAAGACAGAGCAGACCAGAGCGAAACAGTGTCAAGTTCAAACAATCCCAACCGCGCACGAGTGACAGCTTCATATCGCCCACATTCACATGCATCGAATGCCTCACGATCTTGTATATGAAAGTGCACGAAGCTTCACATATGTTTAGTTGAGGATGGAGGAAGTTGGAGCTGCTCAGTGCATCTGCACCACTCCTTCAGCTCGGAGCCCAAAAACACAAGAGCCCCACTCAATCGCACCGCACCGCGCGCGCCCCCGCGCCTCTACTCACATCTTTCTTGGGGACTTTGGGAGTGGTGTTCTTATATTTGGACGTCTTGAAGCGATTCATGCTGAGCTGCTGGCCGCGCGTTTGAACCTTCCGGGTGTCTCGGGGTTGTGATGATCGCGACGCGAGCGTTTGAATGAGTGCGTCTCTGTGACGCACAGCGCAGATCTACAAACCATCGACGCTCTCTCTTCGCACGAGTGTGTGTCTGAGAAAAAACAGCAGGTCGGGATCCGTAGCTTCCGTCTAAAGCTATAACAGGCTTGCACTACCATTTGCCTATATAAAAAATAAATCCAATTGGCAGTATTTTTACCCTGAAATACCATACTACATTTTTTAAATAGCCTATGAATAGTATATTTACAGTTATATGAGTAGTTATATAAATGTGAACAGTATTTAGCCTATAGAAACTGTGGTATTTTGGTCAAAAATAAATGATTTCTAGTTTTTAAGCAAGGTCTTTTCACTGCATTTCTCTGAAAATAACACACACGTGCCTATTAATAGATTCATATATATATATATATATATATATTTTTTTTTTTTTTTTTTTTTTTTTTTTTGTGCTATTCTCTGAAATATTCTTTGGAGGATCCAAAATCTGTTTTTTAACGGTATGGCTGTGAAACCCCCTTTATTTTTAAGAGAGTAGGTCTTAAGAATTATTTCACAGTTTCACAGTACTTCACAGGTTAAACAACATCCAGGTCAAAGGACAGTGGCAGAATGGCAGATGCACACAGCTGCACACACTAAAGAACACTTCATCATCAGTTATGAGGTCAGATGTACTTTAAATACAGCATGTTTAACAAGTATCAATTTCAAATGCAATAAATTATTTTACATGGATTTTTTTTTTTTAAGTAAACACATTTATCTAGATTTACCCTGCAAACTTATTTAACATATGCTAACATATTTAGCTTAACTAAAAACATACATTATATATCTAAATAATATGATATAATTAAATATCCATTACTGTTCAAAATCATCAAAAGTGCATTAAATCATCATTACTATTTCAAGCACATGCTTTTTATTTTACTTTCTATTCTTAAAGTATCCTAAAAAATGCATTGCAGTTTTCACAAAATTATTAAGAATGCACAGGTGTTTCCAACATTAATCAAATTAGGATGATTTCTGAAGGATCGTGCAACACAGAAGACTGGAATAATGATGATTAAAATTCAGCTTTGATGACAGGAATAAATTACACTTTAAAATCTATTCACACAAAAAACAGTTATTTTAGATTGCAATTTCATAATATTGTGTTATGTATTTTTGATCAAATAAATGCAGGCTTGGTGACCTCATCATTAGTATTTATAAATTAACATATGTAAATCAGTAGTGTATATCATGTTATGTTGGAAATGGAAATATATGTAAGATAACATGTCTCTGATTTAGATAAAAGAAACGTAAATGAAACACATACAGCAAACTTCTTTTCAATGTGAAGTCTTCCTTAAATGATATGCTCAGTTACTATTCTGCGTGCTATTTGACTCAAGGCCTTAAAGTTCTTGAAACTGGAATTTTAAAGGCATTATCGCTGTTAACTTGTGACACAGCCCTGATGCTGAGAACATTTACATAAGAACATACTTCTAGATTCACCCTTGAACATAGACAAAGAGCTCTATTGATCGCACAAACAGCTTGGCATTTGATCTCCAGCATGCAAGAAGACTTGGAAATCTTTTGTGTTTCTACTCCTGCCAAAGCCGAATTTATAAGACTTTAAATATAGGCATGAATAATTGTTTACATGTGCCAGCGGGATGAGAACAAATAGATTCAGCTTAGATGAATTATGAAGGCAAACATACTTCAGAGTCTTAGTATGTTCCTCTTTGGAAAGACAGAAAGCAGGAGGAACACCAGATTTGTGCCAAGGTAAGCACGAAACGCCAATTCACATCATATAAAGTGCTTTACTCCAGTCTATTTTGAGGATTCTCCTTTCGGGAACCGGGTACAAAGAGAATTAGGTTCCTTGTATAAATAAAGTGGCAGGAAACTTTGACTAGAAGTGAAGAACTATTGGAATTATATGAAATGTTGTGATCTGTCATGAGGTAAGTCATCATATTTTTCCAGTTGCAAATCTAGGCAGAGTAACTGGCCATTTCATCTCGCTTTTTAGCTCTATGCCAATGTGACAGTATCATAACTCTCTTTTATCACATTCCAGAGTTTGTTGCATTATTGATGCCAAGCGTTCTTTGGTTCCTGAAGGAAGGCCATTTTAAATCACTTAAACCGGTTCTGCGTAGCGTCGCCTCGCCGAGTTTCCATACGCAATCTCTGACAAACTGCGGGTAAGGTGTCGAGACAAAGGCGACATTGTTATTCTGATGAGGAAAAAGCACGGTTCCACTCATCATCGTTTTTGGGTCTACGAAGGGCAAACGCAGCACAACACAAGCACCAAAGAACACAGCGGTGTGGATTAAAGTGTGACTAAACGTTTGCTAGATTTTCCAAGGTCGCTCCAACAGGCGTCAAAAAACACAGGCCAGCCTGCATTTGTAACTGCATTAAAACTGTACAATTAGCACAGACATGCTTTAGAATCTGCACTGGCGCCTCCGTCTAATAGTTATAAACAGATTAATAATTACAACAATGCATGCTTAAACAGACATTATTAGACCACCCATTGAAAACTATTAATTAACTACATATTTTATAAGCTCTAATCAGCTAAATTAAAACAAACAAACAAAAAAAATGTTTTACTTTACTTTGCATGTAACTTATGTAGAATATATGAAAGTTTCACTTTTAAAACTTTTTCACTTTATATATATATATATATATATATATATATATTTTTTTTTTTTTACAGTTTATTTGGGAATTACCGTGTCAAATAAGTATTTGATCACTTGAGTCTATTAAATTTAACATTTGGTACAGAAGCCTTTGTTAATTAACAACTACAGAGGTCAAACGGTTCCTGTTCTTCTTCAGGTTTGCACACACTGCAGGAGGGATTTTGGCCTACTCCTCCTTACAGATCTTCTTACAGGTTTCGGGGCTGGTGCTAAACAACACAGAGTTTCAGCTCCCTCCAAAGATTTTCAATTGAATTTAGGTCTGGAGACTGGTTAGGCCACTCCAGAACCTTGATATGCTTCTTCCACTCCTGGATTTTCCTGGCTGTGTGCTTTGAGTCATTGTCATGTTGCAAGACCCAGCCATCTTTAATGCTCTGACTGAGGGAAGAA
>JAUCMU010000063.1:1832007-1856808 GCA_032275025.1 Enteromius treurensis | reverse complement strand
GACACCCCCAATAAACGAGTGCTTCTGCAGGTGTTGACCACAGACCACTTCTCAGTTCTTATGCTTTCTCGCTGATGTTTCGGTCACTTTTGAATGCCGGCGGTGCTTTTCACTCGTTCACCGGTAGCATGAGACGGAGTCTACAACCCACACAAGTAGCTCAGGTAGTGCAGCTCATTCAGGATGGCACATCAATGCGAGCTGTGGCAAGAAGGTTTGCTGTTTCTGTCAGGGTTGTGTCCAGACCATGGAGGCGCTACCTGGAGACAGACCAGTACATCAGGAGACGTGGAGGTGGCCGTAGGAGGGAAACAACCCAGCAGCAGGACCGCTACCTCCGCCTTTGTGCAAGGAGGGTCTCCAGAGGGCCACAAATGTGCATGACAGTGTCTGCTCAAAACAGACTCTGGCCAGAAACAGACTCCACGAGGGTGGTATGAGGGCCCGACATCCACATGCAAGCTGTCTTTGTATAAATCGAAATCATCATAAAATAAAGTATTTATAATCCATATTACTTTTGGATATGGGTTTTCACAGTCGTAAATGTTTTTTGTTTTTTATTTCCTTCAGTTACAGTTTCATGAAAGTCGTGGACATTTTTAAAATAGACAAGTCATGGGAATTTATGTAGTGAATATAAATAGTTCTAGTTAAGGTTGCCTCCAAAATGCCTTAAAATATTAATTGAAATTGCTTTTATATAAATGATCATATATACATATTTGTATTTAAAAATCATGAACATTCATTAAGTCTTAAAACATGTGGGAACACTAAATGCAGGACTGATTTAATTTAAAGTGATGTTATATACAACCAAGAGTTCAAGAGTACAGACAAAACCACTGATTTTCTAAACAAAGTGATTATCAAGTTAACTGAGCATTAATATCAAAGTTTGAAGTTATGTCAGACGAGCTGCATTAGTCACAGTGAGTATTACATTTCCACCTGATATGTTGACTGTATGCAAAATGCAATTGGTTTGTGTGGATGGGATGGCTGCTAGTTCATCTCTGACTCTTTGAAGCTCTTAGTCACCACAAGTGGAAAACAAAGGAGGTATTTTTCATTGATTTCATCTCACTTTTAGAGTCCCACATGGTTTTCACACAGGCTGAGGAGCACAAAGCTGTCACAGCCACCAACGTGCCAAGACCGTTCGATAGAAGGTCGATCGGAACAAAAAATCGATGAGCACACGGTCGTTTTGCATGCAGCCCTCCAAGTGTAGAGCTCCGGGATCGCCTGTAGTGAGGTATACATGCTCGGGATGTTCCATTATGTTCTAAAGTGCTAAAAATGTTTATTTATGTCAGATTCCAGCAGAGCGAGTGAAAGTAAGCGATGGAGAGGCTCCACGGGGCCCATTTGGGGAGGCTAGCCCACAGACAGGAGGCACAAGCTGCTCCAGACTGGGAGACAGGTGGCGCTGGGTTCACACAGCGGGCCGTGGGTGGGCGTCCTCCTCCAGCCCCCGCCCACTCCATGCTGATGTCACTGACTCACGCAAACCGATGCTCCCATCATGGGAAAAAGTAGAAAACAACAGATGAGTGTGTTGGGCTTCTGTCTGAGTGAGTTCAACCAGGACACGTTCACTTCGAACCGAACCCACCGTAGACAGTGGTTTGAAGGTTAGCTCACCCCAAAATAAAATAATCAGTTATGAATTACTAACCCTTATGTTGTTTCAAACCCAAAAGACACTTCAGAATACAGCAATATTTTTAATGAGATCAGAGAGCCATCTAACCCTCCATAGACAGCAACATAACTGAAGTGATCCCAGATCCAGTTACATAGTAAAAACATTGGTAAAACAGTCCATGTGACATCAGTGGTTACATTTGCAATGCCACAAGAATAATTTTTTGCGCAAAGGAAACAAAAATGACATAATTTCCTCAACCATTCTTCTCCAGTGAGTTACGTCTTTGGCCTTTTTAGAGAGTATTACAACACGTGTGTATGCTTTCCTCCAGGCATAAACAACCGCAGATTACGTTCAAGCAAACGAGCTTTCCCCCGGACGTGAACAAGATTGATTACATCAAATACGTTAAAGCATGCGTATGCGTTGTGATACTCTCTAAAAAGGCGTAACTCATTGGAGAGTAATGAGAGAATTTTCATTTAGGTGTTTAAACTTTACTAACCCTTTACGTTGCCCTCTTAGCTGTGCGTGTATCCCAGAATGCACTGTGATGAGCCCTGTGAGCTCTCTAGTAAACACAGATAAATAAAAACTACTAGATAAAAAAGTTTGTCGAGAAGTTTGTTAAGTTTGATATGTTTTTAGTCTAAAATACTAATAAATAGTTATAAAGTCAGATTATAGATAAATAGATAGTAGTAGCATGTTTCTAGCGTGATTAGCAAGTCACTTGCATGTTACTAGCATTTTTTTAGCATGTTGCTAGCATGTTTATAGTATGATACGCATGTCACTTGCATCATGTTAGCATGATTAGCATGTTACTAGCATGATTATATGATGAATAGCATGTTACTAGCATATTGCTAGCATGTTACCAAGATGCTAGCATGTTTCTAGTATGATTAACATGTTACTAGCATGATGTTAGCATGATTAGCATGTTACTAGCACATTGTTAGCATGATTAGCTAGTTACTAACATTTTGTTAGCATGATAAGCTAGTTACTAGCATGTAATTTAACATGATCAGCGTGTTTCTAACATTGTTAGCATGTTGCTAGCATGATTTAGAAAAATTATAAATATTATTAGAAAGAGTGGAAGCGTAAATGAGTTAGAAATAGTACATAGAAGGGAAGTCGGATTGAGTCTAATTGGCTTCTTAGTTTAGTATGATATAGTGAGAATAGCTAACTAGTCTATACTGTCAACTAACAGCTATTTGAGCGTAGTAAGAAACATTTACAAGACAGTTTGTTAGATAGTGTTTATATGACAACAAAACAGCTGCCTGGAGGTGTTGCAGTAAGGCCTAGTTTGACTTCTCTGATGACTGGTTATGAAACAAGAAAAAAAAACAAGCTATGTTTTGCAAAAATGACGTCCTTTATATAGTCATATAAAAGATTTCACTAAGTTTTCACTTTCTTTTTTCTGTAACGATATACTAGAAATCACGGAGCAAGAATTGAGACAAACAACAGATAAAGACATTTTTAGTTTTTAAATATATTCCATTTTTATTCAATGCAGGTGCTTTTTTGCTTCATTATTTCATTGACAAAAGCTTAGACATTCATTTTAACATCTTTTGTGTTCCACAGGAAAAGAGACAGTCATACGGATATGAAATGTCATAATGGTGAGCAACTGATGACAGAGTTTAAATTTTTACTTTCCTATTTAATCGAATGACTGCTCTCTGTGCAGAATATTATTTGCAGCATATGAGCCAAGAAGTATTACAAACGCATGACTTTCAGCTCTTGAACCCGCATTGCTTAGTGAACAGCTTATCAGCTCTTGACTTTTAAGCGTTTCCGTGCATCACATTTGCCTTTTCCTCAGACCGTGTCAATAAAACATTTTCTGCTCTCACATTCACACGGGCCTTCATTCAGGAACCCCAGGGGTCTTCCTCGTCCTACAATGCTTTGAGAAAGGAAGGAATGATAATGAAGAGAACAGAATAAATAGTGTTGTCAAAAAAAGAAAAGGCTGTGCGTGAGCTGTTTGGGATCATTGAAATGTCAGAGCATGAATTCTCAGGTTAACAGAGTCTGTTCCCTGTAAATCCAGCAATAACATTCATCCAAAGCTTCCCAGGAATACCACTGACCCTTCCTGGGGGGAAAAAACAGCACTAATGTTCAGGAAAAGGAACAGTGAAGTCACAGTAATGCTTAAATTGTCCTGTGTCCGCGGAGACAAATCTTCGAATCTGGCAGACGTGATAAAGACTGGCACACGTTCAAAAGGGATTTTGTGCTTTTTATATGTGGATCTTGCCGACTTCTTGGGAAAATCTCCAGTATAAGATGCTATTATAAGAATATCTTATTTCACAATACTTTTATATTTTCTCAGCAGATGATTTCCTCTTACGATAGAAACCAAAAGCTCTAGTAGTGCAGTAAATGAACAGCGCAGGAGAAAACATTAGTGAATGCAGTTCACACGTTCTCTCCGCTTGTCTCACTCGTTCGCCACCCCCTCTCTTTATTAGCCATCTTTCCCACCCAGTCTCTCTCTTTCTCTCCTACGTCTTGATTTCCCCCTGCAGTATGTCCGTGCTGGCGTGGGGCTACTTCAGCGAGTGTTGAGTCACCAGACATCAGTTAACCCCGTGTTTATGATCCTCAATTGGTTTCACCCCACTCATTTGGCCAGTGGGATAAACTGAGACCACTTGTTAATGACAGAGTCTCTATGGAGGACAGGCTTGACTCCATTGCTTTTTCCGTCAACTCATTTTGAGTGTATTTGACGAAGGCTTTCACAAACCGTTGTTATGGTCTTTTCAGGCTTTGTTGTCTTTAATTGATGGCATGAGCGGAATAGATGGGGTTTTCTACAGCAGACGACACCAGTAATGTGACTAACAAAGACATAGTGATCAGTGGCTGATCCTTTAAGCCTTATTTAATTAATAAGGTGAGAGACAATATTGCAATATTGCGAATGGATGAAGATTTGATTCACGATATAACGGCAATATACACAATGTATGAAGGTGCTGCTTCTCAGTCGTGTCAGGGTTGTGCATTCGCAATGAATTCTAAATTCCAAATAAATTTGATTTGGGGGTAGCAAACAGGATGCAGAACTCCAATTCAAATGTGAATTTAAGTAAACAGATTAAACAATAAGTAAAAAAAGTAAAAGAAAAAATACTTAACTGTAATTTTAACTTTGGATGGATACGATAGATAGATAGATAGATAGATAGATAGATAGATAGATAGATAGATAGATAGATAGATAGACAGAAGACAGACAGACAGACAGACAGACAGATAGACAGACAGATAGACAGATAGATAGATAGATAGATAGATAGACAGAAGACAGACAGACAGACAGATAGATAGATAGATAGATAGATAGATAGATAGATAGATAGATAGATTTCATTTCAGATTTCACTCAAATTTCAGATTTCATCTCAAAAGGTTTTATTTAATTTACTTAAAATTCCAACTCATGAGCTGAAAGGCAGCCAGTTTTGGAATTCGGTTGAGTTTGGAATTTTGCCCAACCTTATCTTCTGTCCAAACCCTAAACTATGTTTTTTGAACACCATGTTCTTCGGTTTAAGTTACAGGAACACTAACCAGGCACAGTGAAATAAAGTGAAACACGATGCATTTTCATGTTAATCCAAGTTTCTGTCCAAAATTTCCAGTCGCCTGGTTTTGATTTCTGTGGAGTCATGCAGGGTTTGCACCCAAAGCAAATCCTTAATCCTACTGAAGTACATGGCGATGGGCTGATTTTATCATGTTGTGCTTAATTTTTTACTCTTAGTGTAGACGGACGCATTACTTCCCCTTGAAAGCCTTCGGTTAGCACATGGTATTAGGGCCATTTACAATGCAAATTGATTTTTTTTAAACCAATTGAGAATTACCCGAGGAGCAGTGTGTGACGTGTGCGGTTCGCCCTTTCTTGTCATCACCCATTGAAATAATCACAAATCTTCACACTTCATTGTTTATCAATACAGCCTCACTGTAAATGGAGAAATGATTTCACGTGATAGTCAAGACCGGGTAATAAATTACATCAGCATTGCCATGAGCGTGTGGGATCTCTCTTTCTCTCTGTCTCTCACTCGCTTGCTTGCTTGTTCTCCTTCAAATTGATTTTTCCTCCAGTGCACACTCCGTGACGGGGAAAGTACTCGAAAGGATTAAAAATGGACATCCGCACAGAGCCCGCTTATCAAGCGTTTGGCAGTGTTTTGTGTTAGTGCAGCGTGGGAGGCAAAAAAGTGCGTGGGTGCGCAGCAGGCACATGCACGAGCGGAGTCTCTAGATGCATCAGTTATCTGCCGGCATGCGTTTTGCCATGCTGTCGGATTGAATGAATAAATGCTGTACCACATGCTCCCGTGGCTGCGTTACTGAATAAAACAATCTCCTTATTTAATGAGCACTAAAATAGTCCTGTTCCCATTCCGGCATCCCCTCTATAGGATGCATGCACTCAATCTCGTACATGCAGGAGAACGGGGGTGGATTTTAGTGAACGGTGCTTGAATGGTTAACTCCACCCCTCCTCCCCCACCTCCTTCCTGTTTGCGCTCCGCCGCCCAGTCTCATACTATGGCATTTTACGTCAGAGTGCAGCTGTAGCCAATCAGGGAGATCCGGGCTGCCCCCTCTGCAGCTCAGCTCCACCCCTCCTTCTGGTCTCCTATATAGCTGCACTCATTCTGTCTGCTCAAGTGTTCAACGTGCTGCTGTGGGCTCGAGGGACAGAGAGCCGTGGCACTGATAAGCCCACAGACATCGAGAGTGGATCTTCATATTTCTTTGCCTAAATTGCCTTTCTTTCCAGAGCGTCTCGCACAAAACCGAGCGCATCTTTATTGTTGTGTTCCCAGCATCCAGTCGCAAGATGGGATGCACCACGGGGCACTTCACTTGCCAACCGCAGACGGCTGCGGCAGCTCCGACCCTGGAAGGCCAGCCGCAAGAAGGAGCACCCAAAGTGCCAGAGGTCTTGTCGTCCCTAGAGAGGCTCTCGCAAGCCACCGGAGGGATGGAGAAGTCTTGGTATCGCTGCATCTTTCCGTTCGGGATCATCTCGTTGGTGATCGGAGTGGCTGGGACCGGCGTGACATACACGTACAACGATCTCCCGCAGACCAAGGTGGTTTCTGTGATCCTGTTGATCGTGGGACTGGTCCTGGTGCTGATGGCGACCGCTTGCTGGTCGGTCCATAAGAAGAAGCGCAGGAAAAAGAAGGAGGGGGGTTCCTTTAGCTCCGAACAATGTCCCTTGTGAGTGAGCCCCCCCACCCAAAACAAAACAAGATCTCCATCCACAGGTATCCGTGGGGGACAAGTAGGCGAAGTTGACGAATCCCGTGGAAAGTACGGCGCAAGGCTGGCATGAGGGTTCAACCGGAGTCACGCATGCAGTTTACCGTCGCTCAGCAGGTGTCTGGTATCAAAACAAGCCTGGAGAGGGACACACACTCCCGCGCACACACACACACACAGGACACTTAACACTAGCCTGCGAGCCTCTCGCGGAGCCTCTGCTGCCGTCAACGCCGCTGTCAGTCTCCTGCATTCCTGTGACGCCGAAGAAGTGGGCCAGCGGCAGCAACCGGACACCGCGACGAAAGACGAGTTCACCTCCATCACCGTCGCACGTCATTCGCCCGTCCGGTGACACCGTAGCAATGCGCAAGCTTTTTTACGGAGTGGAACCTGAACCTGCGTCTGCTAGCTAGAACCAGCAGCTGCGGATCAGGATAGGAAGAAAGCACTGACTGGGGAGGTCGAGAATGTGTCTGTCCACATGTGTGTGTGCGTAATATGTGTGTTGGATGGACTAGAGAGAGACAAGACACCTGCTCGGCCTCTTTCGCTGTCAGCCTTCCGCCAATAGTAGCCGCTAAAGATTTAGGACAGGGGTGCAGTGCCTGATCTGAAGGACGCTAAGACCCAAGCTTGATTTATTGGGAGTTTTACACAGTGTACAGTGTGTTGCAGGAGTTTTGCATTGAATTGTGTGTGTGTGTGTGTGTGTGTGTGTGTGTGCGAGTGAGTCTGTCTGGCAAACCCGTGAATCTTCAAGGATCTCATAAAGTCGGTATTTGGAAAAAAAAAAACGCAGAGGAGTTTTATAACGGACACGGTTCAGAGAAAGACAAGCAAACCAAAAGGTCTTTTGTTCTGAAAACTAATTTCCTGTCTGACAGATGAGCAGGATTACTAGGGGGGGGGATGCCACAAGGGAGGGTATATTACAAGTTAAAAGTATCAGTGGAGTTTTGTTCTTGTTTCAGTGCCTTGAGCAAGCCATAGGATTTAGCATGGTACAGTAGCTATGTTTTACCCCTCCGTCTCTCTTTTCCTCTCCCAGTGCCAGCTTTAAAACTCAAACTCAGCTATTTTAGCACGGCCTTCTCACCCCCAAAAACAACACACATGAATACATCGTCGCTTTGACCAGGTCAGAGCCCACAAAGGCTGGAGCTTACATCCGTTTTCACAATGGGAATACTGCTTATTTACACTGCCTTGATCTGGGAAGCATTTGGCACGTTTTGTTATGGATACAGTGGGTGGGTAACAGATAAAGAATTAAAGGGACAGATTAGCCAAAAATTTTACTTCTGTCATCCTTTGTGATGTTTTAAGTCTGTATGATTGACTTTCTTCTAAAGGAAGACAAAATAATGTATTTTGGGGAACAAAAAAACTCTTTTGATGTTCCGTGCATGAACAGAACAGGAAAAAGAAAAAAACACTGGCATTTAAAAAAAATCTCTTCTTTTATGTTCCCCAGCAGAAAGGAAGTCGTACCAATTTGAGGGCGAGGAAATGATGACAGAATTTTCCTTTTTGGGAAAGTTTAGCCTTCAGATGTCTCGTAAATCCTGTTAACACTCAAAAAACTCTGTGTGAAGACAAAAATTCGGAGACGGACAAAAATCCATACCAATTCAGAGGTTAATACCCTTTTCCTTTCGCTAAAAGCTTATCGATCAAGATGTTTTTAACCATGTTGAGGAGTGGATTTGAGAAGCCTTGTGCATGAGAGAAAGAAAAAAAGACAGGATTAACAACCTTGAGTACTTGAAAAAGGCTGTTTTTGAAGCATTTAGCTGCTCGCAAATGTGCTAAGCTCGCCTTACTGGACTTGGCTGAGCCCTGAGGAAGATTTTATTGCTCTTTCATCACTCAGGAGATTTCATTCTCAGTTGACATTTCCCCTAAAATTACTTTAAAGAAATAAAAAATGCACATAAATGCCAACAACGAAAATTTACAGAACTAATCTGTATATCTGAAATAATTTGCCCAGGCAAGAAAACATTTGTGGATATCTTTTGGTTGCACATTTTGAGAAAACGTGTGAAATTATCATCCATTTGCTCTTACTTTAATCTCAATGATGTCTGGGAGAAACGTTTTAGGATCGTAGTTGTAATTAAGTAGATGCATGGTTTTTGTAATTAAAAACATGTTTCTGGAGTGAACGCGGGCGCATGGCATGCAACGCACTTGGGGCACGTCCAGGTGGATTTGATTTCTAACAGTGACGTTTCACCACATGGCTATGGATAAACACAGTGCCTTTTTGTCGACTGATGTACGTGCTGTAAAGCTGCCTGTGCCTCCTTTAGCATTTTTAATTGCTTCACGCCAGAATGTGGTTTTTGTCCCTTTACAGAAACAGATTGCCTTCTTGTGTTTTTCCACAGCGTGCTACAAAAAATAGTGAAGGGAGGGCATGTAGAGTTTCAGACTGCATTTTAAACACTGTTCACAATGCTCTTAACAAACAACCCTGACTAGAATCAGGGATGTGGCTGATGTTTGAGTGGGACCAGATGAGTTCAGTTGGGATATCAGTGACCGACCCTAATGGAGCGTCTGATTGTATCATGGAAAGCCAGTAATCCAAGATAGCTGTTTACATGAGCAAATCAAGATCAGACGTTCAGATCTGAGTCATCAGGAAAACATGGTGCTGCTCCCCCCAAAACAAGAAATGCAATGTTTTTTGAGGGTTTTTTTGCCTCATTTTTTTTCAGGGAAAATATCTAATCATCCTTGTGTGAGATTTAAAGATGTCTTTGCATAGAATGTATCTTGAAATGGTCTTACTGTATATGTATATCTAGTCTATATATATATATATATATAAATATATATAATGCATATAGTTCTTATATACACATTAGTCAACATTTGAAGTGGATAAAAACCTTTCTTCAAAGTTGTCTTAAAACCAAAACATCAATTAGGATGACTTTAATTAACTTTTTTGATCCACTTTAAATGTTGACTACTGTATATATATATATATATATATATATATATATATATATAAATATATACATATTATTTTAAAAAGACATCTTTTAATCGTGCCGTTTCTACATACATATATAAACCTTAACCATTGAAAGTAAAGGATTTTTAGATATTTTTGTAGTTTATGCTGTGATTTTGGAAAAGATTGTCAAGGGTAAATAAACACATGTAATGCTTTTTTTTGTTTATTATTATTTTATAACTCAGTTTTTGGCCTTCCACACAGATTGTTTCCATGCATATCTGGAAATAGTTGTTTGCAAGATTTCCTCCAGATTTTCTCTAGCCCATTTTACAAGAGCTGGAAGGAGGGAGATTTATAGAGGGTGAACGCATTGACAGAGTTGTGCAATTTCATTGAAAATACGCAAGAGGAATGTCACGGTCGCAGACATACTGAACTCATAAACTGGGCTTATGCTGTACATAAATCCACATCTGAACCCCCAACTGTCCATGCGGTTTTGCTCTAGTTTAATGTCAAACGTGGCAAAGGTGTTATGACCGAGCGAGTCGTGAATGATTCACTGTTCTGCTGTTTCACATTATGGAATGAGAAAGAGTAAATCTACCTCTCTAGTTCTGAGAGCATGTTTTCGCCGTCCTGACATTCTCCAGAATGCTTTTTTCTCTTTAAGCTGGAGGCAACCAATGCCAAAATCCGTATTCTGTGTCAAACTATGTGATGTAAATAGTAGTTATTTATATTTTTACATTTATATTCATACTAAAAAAATACTTTTGAAAAAGTTGTATTAAAGAACTGTTATGTGAAATAGCTTATCGCTGTGTCTTTTTTTACTTTGCGGTAACCTGTGTTGTGAAGTACAGTAAGCAGCCGATGCTACTAACTTACTGTAACCTGAAAGTTCAGCTGTTTTCGAACTAGCAAGATTTGAATGCCTCGCTTGTGTGTAGCATTAGGAAGTCCAAGCGATTCACTGATTTACTGATATAGCAGTTATACAATATCAGTTTTGTTTAGAGTAAATTGATCAGTTTATTGTATTACAAATGATTGAGTTTTACACTAATGGATCTGTTGTCTCAGGTGTAGATTTATTCAAGTTTATATTTATAGCTTTTTGTCAGACAGATGGAGAACACTGTTAACTACAATGATTATATGTTGCAATTAAAAATCGTGATTGAGCAAAATTTGTTTTTTCTCCAGGGTTGGCATTACCGCTTCGCAACATAAAACATTTGAATGTAAAAACATTTAACAAAATGTTAAAACATTTAACAAAACATTTAACAAAATGTCTCTCAAAGTTATAAGGAAACGTTCTTCCATTAATTTATGTTTTTTAATAATGTTCTCAAAACGGTAGCACAAAAACATTAATACATCGTTCATAAATTTTTTATTACTGTAATCTTTTAATAAAACATAAATAACATTCTGTGATATTAAGGGTTCGTTCAAAGCTGTCTGGTCTTTTAATAATGTTTTCAAAGTGTTATTACTAAAACATTTATGGAAGGTTTTCTGAAACATTGTAGTTCAATTAAGTTGTTGTTGCTTGTCTCAGAATATTCAGAGGAGCGTTTAAAAGTAACATTCCCGTTAGGAAACCAAAATTCTAAGACGGAACGCTCCCTTAACATTTGTAAATTTAAAAAGACTTGATGTTTTGAACTTTTCAAGAGCAAGTTAGGATATAACGATTTCATAACTTAATGGATACATTAGCTGAACATTCCTAGAAATATTGTTAACAGGTTATAGCAAGCACGTATCGAAGTAAGACACTATAGTTTAAGATTACGTTCTGAGAGATATAGAAGCAATGTTGCCTGTATGTTCACATCAGGGAGGTTTTTCTCCAGCTTTTGATTCTTTTAGTTCTATAAGGAACTCCTGCCCCTGCGGGTAGATCTATAAATATCTTCAGAGAGAGTGAGTGAGTGAGCCACAGGGCTTTTCTCTTTTAAGGCTGGCTTTATCTGTATGTGTGCTCATGAACGGGAGGCAGTCTGAAAAGTCGTAATTAAATTTGAGCTTTGAACGTTGTTTTGTTTGGCTGTTGGTGTTCGCTTCACTGCAAGAAAACGATACTGACGCTTTCTGTTTGAATTACTGAAGCTGACATTTTTCTCCACAGATGAAGAGGTTTCACCAAGCTAATTAAGCAGCTGTGGAGTTTAACACTAAACAATGGCCAGGAATTCCTGGGTTTCTGCCGGCATCTCAGACAAGACGTGTTAAACCTGAGATAACTGATTTGGACGTCACAGCCACGGCCAGTGGAAAAACAATCTCAATCTGTAAATCCAAAAGCACGTAGTGATTAATCCCTCCAGTCAGCTGGTGCGCTCCGGCCAGAGACACCATCTACTGGGTGCACTTTACTAATAAAAAAGCATCTGAAATGTGATCTCTTTTGCTCTCTCATTTGAGATGGTTTTGTGGTCCATGGTCACATTTATGTTTAGTATATAAAATAATTTTATAATAGATGAAGTATTGATAAAAAGGAAATAGATCAAGAATTATATAATGTTATATTTAATACTTTGCTTTATATTTTATCTAAAATATAAATTTCTTCATTGAAAAAAATATTTATGTATATATATACACAGGTGTTGATCATATAATTAGAATATCTTCAAAAAGTTTATTTATTTCACTAATTCCATTCAAGAAATTATATTTGTATAATGTATATGTTCATTCCACACAGACTGATTTATTTCAAGTGTTTATTTCTTTTAATTTTGATGATTATAACTGACGACCAAATTAAGAATACCCCAAATTCAGTATCTCAGAAAATTAGAATATAAGAGCCGTATAAAGAAAGGATTTTTAGAAATCTTGGCCAACTGAAAAGTATGAGCACGCACAGCACTCGATGCTTAGTTGGGGCTCCTTTTGTCTGAATTACTGCAGCAATGATGCGTGGCATGGAGTCGATCAGTCTGTGGCACTGCTCAGGTGTTATGAGAGCCCAGGTTGCTCTGATAGTGGCTTTCAGCTCTTCTGCATTGTTGAGTCTGGCATATTGCATCTTCCTCGTCACAAGGTCAGGCTAGATTGCTGGCCAATTAAGAACCATGGGATACCATGGCACTGTGTGCAGGTGCTACGTCCTGTTGGAAAATGAAATCTGCATCTCCATAAAGTTGGTCAGCAGCTAGAACCGTGAAGAGCTCTGAAAGGACCTGGTATACAGCTACGTTGACCTTGGACCTAAGAAAACACAGTGGACCAACACCAGCAGATGACATGGCACCCCAAACCATCACTGACTGAGGAAACTTTACCCTGGACCTCAAGCAACTTGGATTCTGTGCCTCTCTTCTCTTCCTCCAGACTCTGGGACCCTGATTTCCAAAAGAAATGCAAAATTTACTTTCATCAGAGAACATAACTTGCAGTCCTTTCCTTTTTGTCTTTATCCCAGGCGAGACACTTCTGACGCAGTCAGTTGTTCAAGAGTGGCTTAACACAAGGAATGCAAAGCTGAAACCCATCGCTGCATCCAAAATCGCTTACTTCCCTATATAGTACGTGAAAAACAGTATGCGAGGCGAGTAGTACGTCTGACGTGTACGTTCATAGTATCCGAAATTCAGTAGACGACCTACTGCTTCTGGCCGAAACTATAGCAGGCATACCATGAACACTTTTCTATCCCATGAGGCTCCGGGAGAGGAGGCGTCATATTGTGAATCTCCCCCAAAGTTTTGAATGGGTTTTGTTTCACAATTCTCTCCAGGGTGTGGTTATCCCTATTGCTTGTACACTTTTTTCTACCACATCTTTTCCTTCTCTTCGCCTCTCTATTAATGAGCTTGGACACAAAGCTCTGTGACCTTTTGTGTCTTGCCCTCCTTGTGCAAGGTGTCAATGGTCTTCTTTTGGACAACTGTCAAATCAGCATACTTCCCCATGATTGTGTAGCCTACAGAACTAGACTGAGAGACTATTTAAAGGCCTTTGCAGGTGTTTTGAGTTAACTAGCTGATTAGAGTGTGGCACCAGGTGTCTTCAATACTGAATACTGAATTTGGGGTTTTCATTAGTTGTCAGTTATAATTATCAAAATTAAAAGAAATAAACACTTGAAATATATCAGTCTGTGTGGAATGAATGTATAACACCTGTATATATATTTATATATATAATTTATTTTTTTATTCTTTATTTAGAAGTTTCATATACCAAGGCTGCATTTATTTAGTAAAAAATAATAATATTTTAAAATAAATTTCACTTAACTGTTGTGAAGGAAAGCTGAATTTTCAGCACCATTACTCTAAACTCAGTAACAGACCTTATTTGACTTTTTGTTTTAATGGAAACTTTGATAAAAAAATTTTTTTTCAAAATAATATTAGAAAACATTATTTATTAATGATTTAGTCATTTTTATAAATATAAATTTAATATTAGATTTAATATTTATCAAAAATGACTTTTACAACATATGTAATGTTGCATTTAATGATTTCTTTTTTTATAAATTAATGTGGTCACACTTTATATTAGGTGGCCTTGACTATGTAAGTACATAAAAAAATTAGTACAACATACTTCATATTGTATTGCAAAACACTATTGCAGCCATTTAGGGGGGGGGGGGTTCAGGTAAGGTTTAGTGGTATGGGTACGTTTAAGGATGGGTTAAGGTGTAAGGGATGGGTCAATAGTGTATTATATACATACGTTAATTAATTAAAAATTAATTACACATGTAATTACATAGTTGTGTTTTTTTATGAGAACAATGTAAATACATGTACACAATAAGTGCATTGCACCAAGGTTCATTTAAATGTAAGTACATAGTAATTAAGGCCCCCTAACATAAAGTGGGACCATAATGTTTTAATATGACCAATTATTAACTTTTTTTCTGACCAATTCCATGTTAATTTAAATTGAATGCAACTTAGTTTATGTAGGCTGTGTGCGTGTAAAATAATACATTATAATTTTGTTAACCTTTCTTACAGGCTATCATATCATATAATCATCATCCTTATTGATTAATTGACTGATTGGTTGATTGGTTGATTCATTCCTTCATTTATTTCAACGATTGGAATTGCTAGTTATAATGCTTAATTTGCTGGTCTTTGCTCTGGCTTCTCAAATCTCAGCCAGGTGTTTGTTAAGGGAAATCCCAGAAGTATCGATCTACTCTTTGATCACACACACATATCTTTTCTCCTGGATCGAGAGTGCTGTTCTGAAATCACTTTAGGACCTCGAGCTCATTCTATCCACCTACTCTCTCTCTCTTCCCCAATGGACCGGAGCACTTACCAAACCGCGGGTGATTGCTCGCAAACCGAGCGTGTCGTGTGAAACGGCGTGCCCTCAGCCCTAAACTCTGGTTAGCGTGTGAATGTTTGAGCAGGAAACAGGTCGATTTAGGGGAAAGGGGAAAAGGCCACAGGAGGCGACTCTGGGCGTGTGATGGTCAGGCTAGATTACAGGAATCCTGGCAGTGAAGCGTTTCCTCCCCGCTCCACCCAGGCTTGAGTTTAGAGGCGGCCGGCGCTGACCTGCCCCGCTCCCGCTGAACTCTCCGACCGATTACAGCGGCTCCCTTTCCTGCCTCCTCACAGGCGCGCGGACGGATCCAGTGCCGCTTCAGCACGCCTGCTTCCTCTCCCAGCGCGGAGGAAGAAAATAGGTCACGCTTGGGTGAACTCCAAGTTGTTAATTGAGTAGTGGTAAAAGGCAATGCTTTTTTGCTTTCCTTTCCTTTTTCTGACAAAAAAGAAAGAAAGACAAAAGTTTTAGAGTAACTTATTCCCTCAAAATTCCTGTTTTTTTTGTTGCTCCGAGTCACTAGGCATTATGAAAACGCGTTTCGGCTAAAAAAAATAATTGCGTCCCTTTTCTCGCAATTCTGACGTTCTTTCTTGCATTTGTATTTTATATCTCACAATTATTTTTTCCCTCAAATTTACAAGATGTAGGGTTAAAGCCGTATTTCGGATAACTTTACTCGCAATTTTGAGTTTTTCCCTCACTTATAAGATACAGCTTATGCTAAACCCGTATTTCTGACTTTTCCATGCATTTGCAAATTTAGATCTCACAATTCTTACTTTTCCCCTCATAATAACAAGATCTAGGCCAAACCTGCAATTCTGACTTATTTCTTGCATTTGCATGTTTATAGGTCTTTCTCACAATCGACTTTTTTCCTCAGAAATACTTAGGCTAAACTCGCAATTCTGACTTTTCTGCTCAGGATTGTGAGATAAACCTGCAATTCAGATTTCTAAGAGAATATTTGACAATTCTGACTTTCCCCCTCAATTTAAGCCAAACGTGTAAGCTAAGCAAACTTTTTTTCTCAGAATTACAAGATCAGTCAGATTTTTTTCATGCATTTGTATTGATACATCACAATATTGACATGATTAAAAAAGCATTTGCAAGATGTCAGGTCAGAATTGCGCCAAAAAAAAACAACATGCATGTTTACTTTCTTTCTTGCAAAACGCGGTTTAAGCCTATCTCACAATACTTACATTGTAACAAGCAATTGCAAGTTAAAGAAACAGTCTTGCAACCCCATTACTAGGGCCGGAACGCAGTATCTGGTGTGTTGCTAAGTGGTTGATATGCTGTTATTCTGATTATTCTTGGTTGCCAGGGAATTGCTATGCAGTTGTTTGGGTGTTTGTATGCGTATGTGTGTGGTTGCTATGGCAACACTAGAATGTCTGGCAGCTTTCCAGAGCATTGCTAGTGTTTTTTAAGATGTCACTAGGATGTTGAGAGGTGTTTTCTAGGGATGTTTTTGGGTAGTTATTGGCTGCTTACTGGCTTTCTATTTGTGCACCTGTTATATTATGCATTTAAATTGGATTTATATACATATTCTATTAATGTTTCCTATTATTATTTTATTTAGTTTTTTTATTATTTCATCTTATATTCATCAAAAACCTGTAAATAAACTAGTAAGTAATACACTATATACATATTTAGTTGTTTAGGTTATTTAGTTCTTTATTATTGTATTTATTTATTTAATTATATTTTTTTGCATCATAAAAATTTGTAAATAAATTAAAAATTATATATATATTAGATATATATAGTCCATATCCTGTTTAATATAAAAAAAAAAACAGTCCATGATTCTCTCCCTGAAGCTGAATAGGTGTAGTGCATGTGATAATCTCATTAACGATTAAGCTAAAAAGGCAGGATGTGTTTTGACAGCTGTGCCTCTCTGTTTTTATCACCTGAACACCTCTGTCCCTGAACACACAGTGACAGCTCAGGGAGGCAAACTGCATTTTGATATAATCTTTGTCAGAAAATGAAATTACAGCATCTTAGAAATCCCTGCTTGGCTTTTAGACGTCCCATTTTGTTCCATCAAACTGCCTTTTTCTGAGAGGGGGGAAGGAAAGGGGTGAATTATCCTCGTGAGGAGAACTTGAGCAGGGTAAATGGAGGCGCTAAATTGACTGTAGCATCAGATGGCAGGGTGAACTCTACCAGATGTTCCCCAGCGTTTATCCACCAATTAAGCAGCGAGAGTTTCCTGGAAAACCGCCTGCTTGGGGTTCTTCAATTATCCTCAGATTCATCTCACACCGCGTGCTAGGAATGTCAAAACAAATAAGGATGATCCGTTTCCTGTTTCACCAAGGCAAATATTTGGACTAATTTGGGTCAGTGCGCCTGAAATAACCAGCGGGATCATTTAATGATTACTAAAATCTGTGCTCTGACTGGAAAGAGAGTATTGCATTATAAATAAGCAAATAAAAATCAGCATGCTGATATAAGCATGCTGACGGAAATGCGTAAACGTACTTATTGATGGAAATATGTTTTTTTCTGCTTTAACTGATGACATTGATATTGTAATTAAAAAGGGTATCTCAGAAACAAAGGCAGGGTACAGATAGATCAGTGCATTGATCAGTGCGCCACAGGAGGCGCTGTAGCTAGCGTGAACGTAAACTCTTCTTCTACAGTTTCATGGGAGCAGCTGTTATTTATTTATTGAACAAAATAAACCTTACAGCCATAAATGGCCTGGTACAAAATGCAAAATCTCTTAATCAGACAAAATCAGACATGAAATCTTGGTAATACAGTGTAAAATTAAGAAGAAAATAAAACAAATATATATTTGGCAATGAAACAGGCTTTTTGCTTCAAAATGTCATGTCATGTGAGCGTTACTTGCACTTCGTTATTTTTTGGGGAAATTTTGCTGCAAAGTAGATCATTAAATAGTGTAAGGTTTTAAATAAGTAGGAGAACAATTTTGGGATATGGAAATTTTTTACAATATTCATAACAAGTAATATTTATAAATATTGAATTATTATTATTAATAATTATTAACAAGCTTTGAATATTTTTTTGTATATTTGATTGTTTTAGTTGATTTTGTTTGATTTTAAGTTGATTTAATGTATATATATGTATATATATGTGTGTAATATATATATATATATATATATATATATACACACACAACCAAAAATATTAGCCCCCGTGGTAAATATGACCAAAAAAGGCAGTGAAAATCTGCTTTGTTAATCCTTTTGATCTTTAATTTAAAAAAAAAAGACAAATATCTAACCTTTTATTAGATGATAAGAATTTAAAAAGGGAGGAAATATCATTATGAAATAAATATTTTTTTTCAAATACGCATTGGGCACAATTAACAGCACCCCTTTTATTCAACACTTTTTGAAACCTCCATTTTTCAGTTTGACAGCGCTACATTTTCTCCTATAATGCCTGATGAGGTTAGAGAACAGAGACCATTCCTTAATGAAGAATCAATCAATCACTTTTATTAATAGAATCAAATGCAGAGACGGTCTCTGTAATCAAAGCGACGATAATCAGTGGAAATCAGGTGTCCCCAACTTAGCAAGCCAGAGGCGACAGCGGCAAGGAACCAAAACCCCATCCACGAGAGAATGGGGAACAAAACCTTGTGAGAACCAGGCTTCTCCTCTGGACGGACACCCAGCACCTAATTTCCAGTTCAATATTAAGAATCACTCCAGACCACCTCCATGGTGGTGCTTCTTCTCTTCAGTTCACTTCACTCATTTTCTACAGGGTAAGTTAGAGGAGCAAAACACAACAGAACGGTATGTATGTTTTTTTTAGAAGTGAGCATAAGCAGTGGAGACAATGGATGTTGTAAATGGTAATGTTTAGTTGGTTTGTGTGTATCACTCAGCTGCTGTTTAATATAAGTCTCATAGCTGATTAGCAAAATATATTTTAAGTTGACTTCCTCATGTATGCAAACTATCAGTCCCTCACAGATTTATTTGCAGTCTGTTTCCATTTCCTCATCATTGTGTAAATAATCAAAGTGTATTTATTAAAGTTAAAGCGTCCAATCTTGCCCAGAGCCTCTTACTAAAGGCCAGTTACTTAAATAACACAAGGATATTTATTTTTCTAAAGACTACAGAGTTCAACAGTCTTGTGTGAATGACCCATATGAGGAATTTTAAGTGCGCTGCATGTATTATTTCATGTTAAGCTTACTTTCCCTGCGCTGAATTAACAAACAAGAGCCAATAAACACTGGCGATCAACTGTGGAACCAAGCCACAATCCACTACAGCTCAATTTCCAGCTACATTATTGTTTCAGGTCGCCATGGAAACACACACCTCATTTGGACCCTTTCATTCTTCAACAGGTGCGTACGCACTCCCGTCTAATGCTGGTCATTTGGTAGGCATATTTCTGTTCCTTTAAATAGCAAGCTTTTTTCTCAGTTATCTTGCTGCTTTGCGTAAGCATAATTCACACCATCAGCTGAGGCTGTTAACTCTGTGCCCGTTCAAAAGCCTTCAAACATTCGACATTCGTTCAGGCTTAAGTGAAGAAAAAAAACCATGAACAGATACAAATACTGTATTGCATAAAGGTACTCACTAAGCTTTCTCTGCACCTGTAATAACTCAGTTCAAAGCAGTTTATATTCATTTCTCAGTAATTCTGCATGGCCACCTAAAGCACCTCTGGCTTTACCTTATTAGATTACATGAGCTGGGACAAATGCATCCAAGTTGCTTTCTTTAATAAGATGGAAAGCCTTTTATATGACTTGAATGATATATGCACTTCAAACTGTTTCGCGAGCACTTCAGTCATCCCCTCTGAGATGGGCTTGTTTCTTCATCAGAACAGATTTGGAAAAATCTACATCAAAAGAAATAGGAATGGTGGCCTGGAATGGTGTGGATTATTGTGATGTTTTTATCATCTTAATCTGACACCACCCATTCAGTTGCATAGGATCCATTGGGTATGTGATATAATGATACATTTCTGTAAATCAATCTCAAATTCATACAGCTTGGATGGGAGGAGGGGAATATGTTCAGGAAATTTTAACTTTTGGTGCGAACTATTGTTTTAATATTGAGAAACTCATCATATATAACTAAACAAAACTGACATGGGTTATGACTCAATTGAATAATCGTTCTATTATATGTGTGGCGGTTTTTCCTCTTCTCTTTGTCTGTGGTGAAAGCCATTAATAATCACTCTCTCAGATGTGACAGGCTTGATGAAAGCGAATCGTCGGCACTTTGTGATGGTTACCATGAATACAAAACCCTCATTTATGACAAAGTGTCATTATGACCTGACATGTGCCTGAGTCCTGTGTTCATAGCAGATAACAGGGTGAGAAGAAGTCTGACATTTAGGGACACAGTGCTGCCCAAACGCTGGACGTATGATGAGCAGAGAAAGATATTGCCTTTATGAAATGAAACAAGCTGCGCCAAAGGTCTTGTTTGTAACAACTTCAACCTTCAAGAGATGTCAAAAGCTCCTGAAAAATAATTGTTGAAGCGTGTCAAATGTTGACGTAAACAAACAATTTCCCACATAGCTCTTTCATAGTTTTTGTATTAGTCTGCAGTCTCTTTCTCCTTTCATAATAAAAATGAGGAAATAAACACTGAAACACTTTAAAAAAAATAAAAATATATATTTAATTTGATCAAAAAGTGTCTCATGTTTAGTTTTTTTATAATACAATGTATTATATATATTATATACTATATTAAATATGCAATATACTATTATACAGTGCCTTGCGAAAATATTCACACCCCTTAATTTCTTTCACATTTTGTTGTGTTGTTGCCTTTAAATTACTTTTTTTCCACACCAATCTACAATCCGTAAACAATAACTGTGCAAAAAACAGTTTTTTAAACATCTTTGAAAATTTGCGTAAGTATTCACACCCTATAAGCTACCCTAAATATTTACCTATAACGTCTTTAAATTATATATATATACCACATTACACATATAATATAAATATAGATAATATACATAATATGTATTTATTATGTATATTATCTATATTTATATTGTATGTGTAAACACATAACACATACACATAACATAACGTGAAAAAAATGTGATCGTTTGACAGCAGTATGTAACAATCAGCAAGTCCAACGATTGTAAAGGATAAACTATATTTAGTATGATTTCCGATTAATAATTTAGCGTGTTCCGTTTAGTGTTGCATTACAAGCTTTCTTTTTCGGACGGTTACATTGTGCACAAGTATTAACCAAATTCTCTGATTAATAATTAATGTAATTTGGCGTGAAATTATACTTTTCCTCTGACTTATTTCGCTAATGTTACACTGACTGCATACTACATCTCCCAGAATGCACCGAGCGAAACCCCTCGACCAATCCTGTCCAACAGCTTTGCAAGCGCGTAATTCGAAAAAGCATCTTTCTAGCCAATACCGCGACGCCTTTTATCCGCTCAGAAAAACGGCCCAATGGCGCTTCGAGCTTCGCGCGACGGCCAATCACAACGCAGCAGCGGCCGCAGTGGGCGTACCCGTTTACTGGCCAGTAAGCGCTCAGAGTTGATGTTTAAACTGTCCGCGCAGGCGTGGCTATGCGCTCGGGGGGAGGGGCTTAACAGAGTTGCACGCTAGAGTCAGAAGAGAGTTGTGTTTTAAACTTTGCAACACTGTTAGTTAACAGTAATTTAGCAGCTTAATCAGTAAAACCGATTCTATTAACTTAGGATCCACCAGTATTCAAGAGTTTAAGTAATTTTAGTTCTCTGTGAAGCTTTATTGCAGACCTCTCGGATCCCTCCTTGAAATGAAAGCGGGCGGTAAGTAACTCACTAGAATGATTGATTTTCAGTTATTTAACCCTAATAAGTGTATAAATACATATTTCGTCGACAAATATAAACATTCATGTTTCTGTTTCACCATAATCAGGGTTGAAATGGATTAAATGGCAACAAAACTTTACACTCGGACGTTATATCTGTTACTAACCCGTTAACCGCTATGTAATTGGAGTAACGTTAAACTTTATTTACCGAGATATAAATCCTACATTTACCACAACGATGTTGATGAAGTTGTTTTAGAAAATATTAATGTAATCTCTCCCAAATTGGGGCTAGTTATCCTCTGTGCCACGACTGGTTTATCAATAAGGAGGGAAAACTGGCTACTGGTTGCGAGCATGTCAAAACTGCCCCTGCAAAGCAGCCAAACTTATCGTTATTATGTAAAATGTGTGTTTTCTAGTAATGCTTTACATAATTAAAACAATCTAGACTCAAAAACGATGTAAATTAACTCTTGGTGACCTATATTATGCAATGCAACGTCCACTCCCAGTACCATGCTAATACCTAGTTATATTGGTCTTGTACCATATTAATAACACGATATTCTTTAAAGTGCATTGGTATAACAGAAATGTTATGATTATAATGATATATTGGCACCATAGTGTGCATCTAAGTGCAATGGTATAGTGATATTGTGCTATTGTAATTTTTATATCATAGTGAAGTCCTTTTTGCATTTCTTGACCAATAACCTTTTGTGTTTATTTATATTGAATGTCCAAATTGAATATCTATATAGTAGAAGATATGCCACGATGAATGTGTATAATTTAGTTGATTATATGCACTCTCTCACAATGGCCCGTTCGTCAGCTGGGGCCGATAACATGGCGATGAAAGAAACGTTTGCGTGCTGATTGGTATAACTGAAGTTTTGGATGCAGTGTGCTAACGGTGTATTTCTTCATCCTCCAGTGCTCCACTGTCGGTGTGCCAAATGTTTCCCTCTGCCCATCCGGAAGCGGGTTCGAAAGCGTGCGTCCACCGACACGCTGCTGTCCCTCCCTGAAGAGCTGCTCCTGTGCATCCTCCAGTGCCTCTCCGCTGAGGACCTCCTCGCCGTCAGAGCCGTTAGTGCCAGCATCTAACCTCAGAAAAGCTGTCATTGCCAAAAACTGTGTGTTTTTTTTTTTTTAATAACAGTACATGTCATGTGACCCCGCAGGTTAATTCCCGTCTTCGAGACATTATCGACAGGAGCTCAAGCGTCTGGGCACGAGTGACTTTCAAAGACTGCTGGCCGGCTCCCGATACCGTTTGGTTGTTCCAGAGGTATGATATCCACTAGCGTTTCCACCCTGTTTTCAGTTGTTTGTGACTGCAGACCAGGACTTAAGGTTCAGTCGCTAGAGATTCACATCAACTTCAGTTTGTGAGATTTATTCAAAACGAGTAGAAATCCTTTGATTTGAATAATTTTGAGGGATGGTAAACACTTTTTGAAATTCAATGGTATATCCATCACAGTAGAAGCTATTAATCAAAGCAAAACCGAAATCACGTTATAGCTAAGTGTGATTGAATCACAAAGGCTGTGATTGAATCAAATAAATGTATGTGCTGCCAGTTTATTTCTCTCAAAATTAAAATGTTTTGATTTAACATGAATAATTAAGACAGCCATCTAATTAATTTATGGGATAATATAAAGTCAAATGATAAGGCAAGGCAAATTTTATTTTTTAGTACTTTTTACACACAAAAGTAATTAAAAGAAATTAAAATGATCAAAAAATAATCATAATAGATTCACAATGAATAAAAGTTAATACTAAATTATAAATAGATAAATGTGTGTGTATATATATATATATATATATATATTTAATTATTGTAGTATTTTATATAATAATTATTGTGTAATAATAATAATAATGATAATTGCCTGTTTTCCATATAAACATTTTTTAAACTTTATTTTTAATGTCATTTTGTTAATTTTGTTTCTCATCAACTGTCCTGTGCAATATCTAGAGCTGCGGAGAAAGGGAACTTCGAAGCTGCTGTGAAACTAGGAATTGCGTATTTGTACAATGAAGGACGTAAGTGTCTGCTCTCGTTCCCGGTGTCCTCCTTCCTAATTGATTGACTGAAGGTTTGGTTGATGTGATGGTCAGAGCTGTAATGTTGTGTGTGTGTCTGTGTGTGGTGCAGCTTCTCTCAGTGAGGAGGGCCGTGCTGATCTGTGCGGACACATGGCCTCACGCTTCTTCAGTTTGGCCGAGAGCCTCAGGTCCCCTCTCTCTGAGCCGTTCATCTGGCTCTTCATCCGGCCGCCCTGGTCCATGTCCGGAGGCTGCTGTAAGGCCGTGGTGTACGACCATCTCAAGGCCGAGTCTGAGACAAACCCGGTGAGCCCCTGCATCATAGCCACTGCCCCTCCTCCAGGACCAACATTTCTGTTTTCTTTTACTAAGATATTATTGTCAACATTACTCTTAATTGGATTCCATGTGAAAAGGCTATGCAGATTTTAAAAGGGATATTTAAGAAGATTGGGAGCTAAAACTGAAACATTATTTTAATGGCGCTTTTCCACTACACAGTACCAGCTCGACTCGGCTCGGCTCTGTTTGGTTTTCCACTGTGTAAAAGTTGTACC
>JAUCMU010000063.1:1797897-1810689 GCA_032275025.1 Enteromius treurensis | reverse complement strand
AGCTAAGTCATTAAGTGCCTTATAGGTAAGAAGTAATATTTTATAGCTGATGCGGAACCTAATAGGCAGCCAATGCATGTGTGTGTGCTATGACGCTGAAATGTTGTGGGTGGTTGTTAGGGTGTTGCCAAGGCGGTCTGGGCTGTAAAATTATGATGCTATGTTTACATGTTTTAAAGTGAATGTGCAATGAAATGATCGCACATTTTAACAAAAGTATAAACATTAAGCATTTGTCTGAATGTGTTTTGATGCAAAAATGCTAAATAATAATAATAATAATAATAATAATAAAAATTTGCCTTGACCTTGTTTTCCAGTGCGTGGCTTTGAAACAGAGGAGCAGTTTGAGGAGTTTGTGAAAACTGACCCAGAGTCGGGCAAGATCTTGGCAGCCATTGTGTTTGAGCACCAATTCACACACGACGACGAGCCGCTTCCTCTGCAGGTGAGGTGTCCCGTATTAGCATTCCCAATCACCCTCTTCCTGTTAGCCGAGATCAACCTGATCAGCTGCATGCTGAACATTTCAAATCCTCATGTTTTCACTCCAGCATCAGCTGAAAAACAATTGTTATTATTACATTACATTATTAAAGAAAACAACATAGAATAATTATTATTATTCAAACCTTTTTTTGCTTGTATTTTAAATATGAGTTAATATTAACACTATTATTATTAATAAACATAAAGTTATTTTTTATTATTATTTTATTTAGCAGTTAAAAGCAGTAAATCATGTGCCATTTACTAGTAATAGTTTTACAGTAATGAAAATCACTAAAAATAACACTTTTGGATAATTGTTATTAATATTATTATTTTTATTAACTACTCCATTTCTTTTATAGTGAAACATAGCAACATGTAAAACTCAATGCTGAACAGATTAATCATTATTTTGTAAATCTCATGAGGAAGTATACATGTATTTCACTCTTTCATCAAAAAATGTATACAATTATTAATATTTAAATTCAAAAATTAAATGCACTCCATTAGAATGCATGATAATTAGTTAGAATTTAAATGTATGGTATCATCGTGATTATGTTTAGCTATATTCGCATTTAAATTATAATCTATATCTATCAATATATAACTATATATGTATACATTTGCATGATATTAAACACATTTTTATTGCATTATTATTAATGCAATAAATGCCATGTTGTTTACTAATAATAGTAATAAAGTCACTACATTACACATTTTTTTTTTTATTAATAATGCCATAAATTACTTTACATTTGCTTGTTCGTTTTTGACAGTCATGTGTATACATATATATTTCTATAAGTGTGTGTAAGCTGGAGGAAAATGACTGACAAAAACTGCAAAGATACTGAAAATGCGATTAGAAATACAGCATGTTCTTGTCAGTTTTAGTGAAGGTCACCCAGTTACGTGGTGCTCATGGTGATAACCGTTACTTAAAGCCAGTGTTCCTGAAGGAAATGTTCTTTTCTGAGCATTTGAGAACAAAATAACCTGTTTTCCACCGAAGTCAAGAGGGCAGTTGAATCTAGCTGGAGGATTCAGGCCATTAGTGCTCTAACAACAAATACCCTCAAACCACATTGCACTCATGACTCCGGTTCCTGAGCTTGTGTTTATGAAGCACTGCATCTTCAGCCGTTGCTGAGGTTTCTCCATGGGGAGCCGAGGTCCGCTCCGGTTTCTTCTCGTGAGGACGTGTCTCTGGATGAAAGCTCAGGGCAGCCTTCACTGACGCTGTAATGAGTTACCACAGCGCCGGTGCAAAAAACATTCAAACAAATGTATGTTTCTAAACCGTTTACTTATGAATGATTTACACAGAGATTAGTTTCCCTCATGCATTGAATGAGACCCAATTCTCTTGTTATGATGGATTTCCACAAAGGATTTTTATTTTGTAGGTGCTGAACTGAATTTTATGCAGATAAAAAAAACAAAAAAAACGAGGCTGTGCGATCAGTCTGGTTGAGGCTGAAATGATGAAACACTGGAAATTCTCAAAAAACTTTAATGGACAAAATACATTTTTTTTGGGTGAACATTTAGACCTGCACATTTGTTTAATAATAAATTAATTAGTATAACATATATTTATTCTACATTTACAGTATTAATTTTAATATATAACTAACTATTATTATCATTATTGTTGTTTTTATCTTTATTATTATTTAAGCTATTACAGTTTTTCATTTTCTTTTTAAATTCATGTACTACACAGTACAACTATTTAAAAAAAATCTTCTGCCTTAGCATCCCATCTATGGATGAGGCCAACAATCTGGTCTACATCATAAGTTATACTGGCTCTGGACAATCAGCAGGGGTAAAATCCGCTCATACATGACGTCCTTGTGTCATTGTTCACAAACAAGATGCTTAGTTATGTTGTCTCTAAAACAGTACACTCTGCTTGTACTACCTGAGGTAAACTATTGTAGAAAATGTGGTTGACCGTTTATGACAGTTCGATCAACTGATTTGTGTTTACCGTAATGACTTACTGTAATCAATGTATTACAGTAATGACTAGATGTCACTGTGTACATAATCAGATCAAATTCAAATATACATAATCAGCTGCATGATTGAACCAGAGCAATGGCAACTTGTTCAAAAGAATGAGAAAAGTTTTATGATCTTCACAAGAGACTAGGTGATGTTGAACAAAGAATTTCATTTCTGATCTGAGAAATGGACCAAAGCTGCCGAGAAACACTGTAAGCTGACTTTGGTCCTGATTGGTGCGTGATCAATTTTGACTCCTAGTGTTTCCAGCTGGGTAATTGTGTGCTAACTGAGCTCAAACTGTGCCAGCTTAAGTTATCATTGTTGAACGCTAGTGTTTTCTAAATGAGCACAAGGTGTAAACAGTTCAACAAATTTGACTCATGTGTCAAAGCAGGGAGTAGTGTGTATAGTTCAGGGAAATCGGTGTGCTTTCAGAAAAATAGCGTTATGGTTTAAAAATTTTGGTTTAAAAGCAATCGAGAAACTGTAATATTCACTTTATTTTACACTCATGTTTTACTACAGCATAACATCCTATTGTGTTTTAATTTATTAATATTAAATACATTTCATTTATTTATATTAAAATTATAAGTATTTTTATTTATGAATAATAATAGTAATATTTAATTATGATGATTGAATCATAATTGAATATTATTTTACTGTGAAATATTACAAAATAAATCTTTTCATAGTTTCCAATTATTATTATTCCTATTGTTAAAAATTTTACAGTTAAAAATGCTTTATTTAAATGTAATAATGATTTATTATTATTATTATTAATATTATCAACCTAATTTTTTTACATAGTCATGTCAATATTTATGACCACAGTTTTGGCCTAAATTATGCAGCCCTACAAACAACCACAACAAACCTAGGGCTTAAAAACTTGTATTTAATTTTTATTAATAAAATTACTTATTTATTTATTGTTTATTTTTCTGTCAAATAAAATAACTCGTATTCAATATTATCTGGTATGATAAGTGTCTAAACCCCCAAAAAAGAGTCTTTTCTGTGGCGTTAATTAAGACCCTCACACTTTGAGGTTTGACCCTGTATGACATGAAACACTGAGTCACGACATACGAAAAAAACCTTGTTGAGTAACTGTTGATGGTGTGTGTGGCAGGTCAGCTATCATCTGCGCTTCACGTACAGCCCCAGAAACGCTCCGGAGCGCGAGAAGTCTGAGCTCAACCCCAACAATGACCTGGACTGGCACACGCTCAGTCTGTTCCCGCTGATCCAGCTGCCCGGGCCCAGAGAACAGCACGAGCCGCGCGGGGGTACCCCAGGTACAGTACCTATAAATCCATCAACTGCTTCACCCTCAGGTCATCAAACATGCAGATGAGTTTGTTTCTTCATCAGAACTTCATCACTTGTTCATCAATGGATGCATAATCCATAATACCACTTCGTCCAGTGAAAATCTTCATCCCCTGTTGTCAAGATCTATATTAGAAATGTCGCAGAGCATCCATTGATGAGCAAGAGATCTAACGCTAGATTTATCCCAGAGTGTGTCTGTAAATTTGTGTGTGCGCTTAATGTTTAATTTTTATGCAGATGATCTTAGAGCTATCATGTTTCATGATGATGTTTAATTTATTATTATTTTTTTTAAGGAAGTAAAAGCAGAAACGTGAAGCATTTTGCATGTTTTTTTTGTACCGTTATGTTTTTTTTTTTTTTTACTGAAAGCTGAATTTTTTTCAATCATTTTTGTTTGCTTTTTATTTATTTTTTTGTTCATGACATTGCATCATAACTACAAAGCTTTTATTCAGTTGTATTAACTTTTGAGTTGTTTTTTTTTGACAATGGCTTTGCATTGTCTTTGCAATATTGTAATAGTGGATGTAACTTAAAAAAAAAACTAATTAAGCTAATTTCTTTTGTGCATTTAAATAATTTTAGCATGCATATTGTACAATCAATGCATATTTGAATGGATTTATGGATTGACCACATTCATCTCCACTGTAAGTGCCTTTTTTCTGTTTTTGTCTAAGTTGTGCTTCAAAGAACTGCTTTGCATTTTTGGAAGCTCATATTTATTTATTTTTTCAATATTATATCAGATTCAGGCAATTAAGACCAATTAAATTCATGTCCTCAAAACTACAAATTATAGGTTAAAACAATAGTATGATTTCTTCAGAATCAACGTGCAATTGGACCGGCGTCTTCTTCCTTCAACAGACTTGACACAGCAGCTGTCAGTTACCGTCAGCAGATGAGATAAAGCGGCTTGTTTTCTTGCTTCCCTAATGATCTCTTCCTGTGCGTGAGGTTCCTGTGACGGTGCTAGCTATTGATTAGGAAGTGATTTGGATTAGTTAGCGCTCTCTTGGTCTGGTGGCCTGCAGTGCTGCCCGCAGCGGGTCTGTTATTAATCACGAGCGCTGCGTTAAACTTTGATCACCGCCGATCTCTCTTTTTGGCACGGTGCTATAAATGACATCTTGATCTCCGCTTGCACGACTCTTCACGCTTCACCGTCGTCCTTTCATCTGCATGTAATTGCATTGAGTTCCTTAATGAGAGTTCCTTTTAATGTTTTGATCTTGGAGGGGTCATTATGGCCATAAGAAGCAGCGAGGGATTTTCAATAAATGTTTAAGCTTTGTGACTTTCAGAAGCTCCGCAGCAATATTAGAGGTGTTTTAGAGGTTAACTCCTTCACTGCCGTGTGATTCGTCGATTCTACTCCAGCGTATTCATATCGCCCATTCATTTTCTATTGAGTTCCTTTTTTGACCACTAATAGAACAGAAGTGTGACTGTTATGAATGATCAAAGACACCGTTGTGATGCATTAAAATGTTGCAATCTTAAAAAAATGTATATCTGAAATGACCAAAGATTGAGATTTGATATTTAAAATTTGTATTTATTTTTATCTTTTTGAGGATGTGAAAGTCAAAAAGGTGAAGCATTTACATTTTTTTCTTCTGTTAAAATTATTATTATAATAATTTTTTTACTGAATGTAGAAAAATGTGAATTTTTTGCAATCTTTTATTTTGATGACATAATGTCTTTGCATTGTTTTAAAAGTGAATATAACTTTCAATAAACGTTATATAAATAAATTAAAAATATTGGGCAGGTATGCATAACATACCTGGTCAATATGCTGAAATGAAATGAAAATATATATATTTGTTCTTTTTTTTTCTTTAATTATTTTTTCATTTAAATACGTTTATGGTGCATATTTTAATGTTTATGGATTGGCTACATTCATCTTCACTGTATCTTCCTTACTGTAAATAAACGTTTTATTTCAGTGCTCTAAAGAATTGCTCTGCATGCTTCGTAGCTCCCATTCATTTTCAAAACCTCTTTTTCTTTTCTTTTTTTTTTCTTAAATGACAAAAGATTGAGGTTAAGGTGAGGCGTTTACAATTTCTATGTATTTTTTTGAGGATGTAATACAATATTTTTTCCTAATCTTGTATATTTTCCAAAAGGCATTCGCATTATTGTTAAAGCACAATTTAAGTTTTACGTCTGTTTACATCTTTTTTTTACGGCCTTTTTAGGTTTGCAGTGATGTCAGTTTGCAGTGTTAAGTGTTTGGCACACAAAAGCTTCATGCATTTTGCCACACTAGTAAAATCATATAGCCTTTACTGCTTTTGAAGCAGTGAGTTTTCACACGTACATGCACTTGCGTTGCATTAACCCCGCTGTAACCCAGATTTTTCACTCCCTTTTAAAATAAAGTCGGCACTTGTGGTATACAGCATTACACAACAAATGCTTGTCGCTTGAGCTTGTACAGAGCCCAGAGTATCCCCCTGGGTGTGTTTGAGTGAATCTCATGAGTACGGTCTGTGTGTCTGGACAGGATATTACCGCGAGGGCTTCCTGCAGGTGCAGCACGCGGTGGACCGGGCCATCATGAAGGCCTACAACAGCACGGCGGCGGCGGCTCTCCTCAAGAGAGCCCAGGTGCTGCTGGCCCGCTTCCCTTACCCGGCATTCATCTACGACGTCTTCATCCTGGCCATCCAGAACCAGCTGCCCCTGCTGCTGGTGCTCAGCTTCACCTACACCTCTCTGAACATCATCCGGGCTGTGGTGCAGGAGAAGGAGAGGAAGCTGAAGGTACGCACAGATGGCCATGGACATGGATCCTGTTGCTCTTGATGTGAGAAAGCTCGACTGAGCCGTGTCTGTGTGTGTGTGTTTTGCAGGAGTACATGCGCATGATGGGCCTCAGTAACTGGTTGCACTGGAGCGCCTGGTTCCTCATGTTTTTCCTCTTCCTCTCCATCTCCATCTTCTTTGTTACCGTACTTATCTGCGTCAAGGTAAACACTGGGACTTTGGTTATATGATCTGTGTTTTGTCAGCGCCTTGAGCTATTGGAAATACCACACTTGTTTCGTTTGCATCTCTGTGACAATTTTTTGTTTGTTTTCGCTCACTTGAGAACCAGCTTTTATTCAGAACCAGCTCCAAAAGTTCTGGAATAATGCGTTTTTTGCATTTACGCATTTTTCTCACCCATACAGATGGGATAGGTAGTGATATATATGAATGCATTTCCCTAAAGATACCGTATTCATTTAGTTTTGTTTTGATTAGAAACATGTATATTTTTTTAAAGGTACAGAATTTAGATTTTTGGGTGTACTGTCTCTTTAAGAACAGTGTGACTCATAGGCGTGTAACGTTAAGTGTTTCTCCGTCAGGTGAGTCCTAACGGGTCGGTGTTGACCTACAGCGACCCCACGCTGGTGTTTGTCTTCCTGCTGCTGTTTGCCGTGTCCACCATTAACTTCAGCTTCATGATCAGCGCCTTCTTCTCCAGAGGTACTTCTCCATCTCCGCTCTGTCCATTTCTCTTTTTTTTTTTACGTGTTTGAATTTTTACGCAAATATTCTTACTCTTACGTTTTATTCTCTGAAAACATTGTTGAAACCTTAAAAGTAGACACTATAATTACGTTTTAAGTGCTTCTATGCGCATAAAATCACTTTTTATGAATTTCTTGTGATGCGGACATCTTTTTTGACCCACATACAGCCGTTTAAACAAGCGCATTATCACAGGGAGAAACAAAACCTCCTCATCAAAGTGTGGAGATGAAGAGAAAGCCGAGGCGACTAAAGCAAGGAAGGCACACATTTGCTGTATTTTTGGCTCGGTGAATGCAGAAAACGGGATGAGCTGCACAAAGCTTTCAGAAATCAGTTCTCCTTTGTCCATAACCTGCGCTGCTTTTTTCTTTTCTCCGCCAAACGAAAACCTCCTGTTACCGCAAACTGTGTGTAAAAGCAGGTTAGCAGCTGGGGATATTGCTCAGGTTGCAGTTATTGACCCCTTTTTGATGCTGGAAATGCTTTTAGTGACGCTGGACTGTGTGAAGTTTGAGTGGCGGCCCTCAGCTGAGCTAGTTATAAGATGTTGTAGATCTACAATCCTGCTTCATCCTGATGAGAGGAATGAATAGGAAATCAGACGCGCATTGGTGGTTTGTGCATGTAGTTTCATTTCATGATTGTGTTCACAACTGTCTGACTGTTTGTGGAAACCGCTCTGATTTGAGAAACGGACGTTTCGCCGCCTGTGGTTTTGAGTTAAAGCTGGAGCACCTTTAATGTTTTGTTTTTTGCTTGAAATGGTTTTTGTTGAGTAAATTGCATTGAAAAAGGTGCTCGGATATGCTGATGCATTAATAAAATCATCAAATGGTTTTAGTTTGAAGGGCAGCTTTGAAAACATTTCAGGCGCTCTGGCATTAAATCGTGACACATAGCGTTATGTGTAGGAGGAAATGAGGCAGTGGATGTCTGTATTGCTGTAAATGCAGCCTCAGGCAGGAAATGTAATATCATATGTTACCCTGAACAACAACGACAAAAAAAAAACAAAACCCAGCCGACACTCTGCTTTAAAGAGAAATGTTTGCTTGTTTGCGCCCAAGGCAAATGCTTTGGTTAACAGTAATATTGTTCAGTGTAGATTTACTTATTCATATGATTCGTGCTTCATTTGCCTAATGCAAATCAGATTAGATTAGATTTTGATTATGAAATATTAATCTGAAAGTAAGAAGAGAAAGTATTGCATTATTGCATTTTGTCTAAATAATAATCTTTTATAATAAAATAATCTTTTGTTGTTCAGTTTATATTTATTTTTATTTGAATTGTATTATTTTATTCGTATAATAAATTATTTTAATAATAATAACTGTATATATTTATATACATTAATTTATTTTTATTTATGCATTTATTTATTGAACTGTATTTTGTTAATTTTTAAAATTTATTTACATTAATTACTTTTTTTATTTGATTTAAACTGAAAACCAGTGCAACAAATACTACCATAACATCTAACAAAAGTTTAATTACAATTTCATCTCTTTATTTATATATTTATTGTATTACAGACGCAAAACAATGAAAAAATTCCTATAATTTAATATCTTCAAGCAATATTTAATGTCTTGTTTCATTTTGAAGATGAAATATGACGGGATCCCAATTCCTTTTATCTCGTGTTATGTTTTGTACAGCTAATGTATGTGATCCAGAGGCCGGCTGGGTTTTTTTTTCCTCACAGCTCACTGAGGTCATGTGTCTAAAAATGGAATCGCTGTGGTACAATGGCCTCCTGAATTCAAAAGCTCTGCTCTGGGGTTTAGAAAATGTCAGAAAATGGACTTTAATCAACACGTCCTGCTCTGCCGGTCAGGCCCATTCAAAGCCCAAATGACACATTGTTAAGAGTGGAGAGGTTCTCCTTCGCTCTTCGAGAGGAGAATGTAAAAATAGCCCAGTGTGTAATTTTCCTCCATTTGTGGAGCTGCGGTGCCACTCTTTTCTCTCATCACCTATCTCTAGTTGGCTCTTTTGTGGCTGTTGGAGGGTCGGGGGTAATGCAGCTCAAGGCTGAGTGTGAGAGTGTGCAGGGGTTTGATTCTGGAGACTCATAATGAAAACTCATTCACTTCACACGTCCGTCATCACATCTCTCACTGTGAAGCTCACGCTGCTCTGAGTGAATGGCTCAGAAACAGCCGGGTCGCTTTCACCCCGAAACTATTTCTAGTGTTGTAAAAAGGCTTCCAGAAAATCCTCTTTGAAAAAATTCACACTGTTTCTAAAAATAATATAAATTAATAATATAATTGTACTTTTTTTAATACATTTTCCTCCAAATTCTGTGTAATGTGAAAGAATAATTCATTTTTAAGAAATGCATACTTTTTTAGAAATGTATATAAAATTAATTATCTACATTTTAAATTCTTCAGAAATAATGGTAGTCTTTGGTTCTCATCAGAAATCCATGCATTTTTCTCTAAATAAAATGAATAGATAAAACATAGAAATAAATATTTAAATATTAAGTATTTAGGAATTATTTTTGTATTTGCTATTAGATGTTAGATTGTATTAAAAATCAGCGAGAATTGACTGTAACGACTGCATTAATTTGTATTAATTTCATTATTATTATCTATTTTTTCTGGAGAGTCACCGCTGCGAATAATGTGAAATACAAAAAATATGTTTTTTCTTATATAACTACACAATTATCTTTGTTTTTTTTTTTTTTTTTTTTTTAATAAAAGTAAAATATAAAGAACACATTTTATTTAAATTTCCTTCAAATGGTAGTATTTGTATTGAGGTTTTCGTTTCAATATTAACATATTTACAAAACATATTATATATATGGGAATTTTTATTTAGATGATGTGTGTGTGATGTGAAACACACATACACACACATATACATTTATATATATATATATATATATATATATATGTACTTGTAATTTATTATATTTTTTATTATAGATTCATACATTTCTCCCATTATCAAATATTTATCATAAATATTGCGTGAAAAAAAAATTATTTAAATATACATAGTTTTAAAAACAAAATGAAAACATGCACATAAATATGTAAAAAAGTATTTTTATGTACTAGTATTATTTGTTCTATTCTCTTTATTTAAACCAGCATGAATTGTTATATCACTGTACTTTAATATAGAGAATCACCATTGTAAGTAATTGTAAATATAAAAACGCAAACACAGTTTGCAGTATGATGTCAAAAGCAATTGCGCAATGTGAACAATCTTAAAGTAGAATATAATCTCTTTCTTTTCGTTTCGCGGTGAAGGTGTCTTCCTATAATTGTAAGCCTCACACAGTTATAATTGAATGTCTTCCTCTCCCCCGCAGCGAATGTGGCCGCAGCAGCGGGCGGCTTCATCTACTTCCTGAGCTACCTGCCGTACGTCTTCCTGTGGCCTCGCTACGACCTGCTCTCGCACGCACAGAAAGTCTCCGCCTGCCTCATCTCCAATGTGGCCATGGCCATGGGAGCCCAGCTGATCGGCATGTTCGAGGGCAAAGGTCAGGCGTCGATGAGCTGGTCCATGCCGCTGCTGCTCTGATGATGAAATCGGGAGCTAACGCTCGTGTCCTTGTGCTCCTCAGGGACGGGCATCCAGTGGAGTAACCTGTTTGAGTCGGTGACGGTGGACGATGACTTCTCTCTGGCTCAGGTGCTGGGGCTGCTGCTGCTGGACTCGCTGCTGTACGCTCTGGTGGCCTGGTACGTGGAGGCTGTGTTTCCGGGAGAATATGGAGTCCCTCGTCCGTGGTACTTCTTCGTTCTGGTAAGGACTGTCTCCATGCACATCCACTGCAGACATATCTGTGGTCAATATAAGCTGCAGGGAAGGGATGGTTCACTCGAAAATGTTCCTGTATCATATGAAATGATCTTTAAAGCTGCCCAAAATAAGTGGTCAGCCATGTATATGACTAATCAGAGATTTAGTATTATTATGTTAATGGTAGGTCATTTACAAAGTATCTTACTACACAACTGATTTAATGTTTGAAGAAAAATGAGTCATTTTGACTCATGCAATCTGTTTTGAGTTTTGTGCTCAAGGGTAACAATATTATTAGCCTGTCGTTTTGACATTGCAAGGATATTACTGTAATAATGATAATAACTGTGCACTGTGCATGTTATTTCTTTGATTGTCTTGACGGGAGTTACGCTCATGTTTCTGTATCATGTTTTTAGTGTGCTGTGTATTTTTTTTTTTTTCTCTCCCTTTTGTTTTTTTTCTTTGACTGAATTTCAAATCGTGCTAAAAGTCAAATCATGCATAAATATGACCATTAGTTGTTTTATATAGTCATATAAACGAATCCCTAGTCATTGTGATGTATATCAGTAGTGTTAAAGTATGTTGTAATGCTTAATATTGGATTTAAACCACTTCCCTTTGAGAATTTAAGACCAGTTGAAGGTTATTTAGACTTTAATAAGTTAATAATTATGCTGATCGTTTTTTTTTTGGGCTGTGGAAAATATCATAAAAGATCATAAAAGTTTTTGACCAAGACCGTGTTTATTTAGAGTGATTACTTCCTCAATGCTCAAACATCCTCGTGCGAATCACATGGACTTGTGTTCTTGCGAAACTCAAACGAGGGTTTATTTTAGCCTCATGAGCTTGTCGCAGAGGTAAGCGCTTCACTCAAGGGAAGTCTTCGAAGTGCAAGGTTGTGAGAAACCAGCACGAGCGCAACTCGAGTGGCTTTCCTGACCCACGGGCTCCTGAAAGACGGGAAGCGCTTGGTCTCGTCAGGGAAACCGCGCTTATGTCATCAAGACGGCCTTATCTGGTAATAAACAGGATCTACTGTAGGACACGAAGAGGGTGGCGATGGAGAACGGGGGTGTGATTTGCGCAGAGCTATTGTTGGACTGTAGGACACCCGCTGCATCAATGCTTGCGTTTGCAGACGGGCTTATCAGCGGAGAGCAATAAAGACCCCTTTAGAGTGAAAGTGATACGAAACAATGGTCTTCTGGGTCAACGTAATGAATGACCTGGTTTTTGAGCTTATCTGTAAATGTTGTCACAGATTTATGGGTTTACAGGAATTTCTTCCACTTAATTAGTTATGTTTTAGTGGTGTATTCTAAGGCAAGCATCACTATTGTTCACGTTTTGGGATTTGAATGGCTGTGACTTCTGTGGAATTTGGATTGGAATTGCTTTCAGTGTAACTTCTTTTTCCAGCTCAATAATGTTAAAAACATTGACTGCCAACCAGAATCCAACCTTGGTGTTAAAGGTGCCAAAGAGTGGAAAACTGAATTGACCTTGGCATGGTTGAATAATAACAGTTCAGTACATAACATACTGTGAGTCTCAAACACCATCGTTTCCTACTTCTTATATAAA
>JAUCMU010000063.1:1778672-1789822 GCA_032275025.1 Enteromius treurensis | reverse complement strand
TTCAGTCATTATTCAATGGTATACTAAAAATCCATATGAAAAAACTTACTTCTCAGGTCAAATATTTATATGCGATTAAAATGTGATTAATTTTGATTAATTAATTACAAAGCCTCTAATTAATTCGATTATTTTTTTAAATCGAGTCCCGGCATTTGTGTGCAGATCGAGTTCAGGAGGAGATTGACAGAGTGATCGGTGGACGTCAGCCAGTGGTGGAAGACAGAAAGAAATTACCGTTTATAGATGCTGTGATCCATGAAACCCAGAGACTGGCTAACATAGTACCCTTGAGTCTCCCTCATATGACAAGCTGCGACGTTACCTTCAAAGGATACTTCATCAAGAAGGTCAGTCAGAGGAATAAATACATCTAAGACCTGTAAACGTTACCATGTGTATCTATATAATATTTTGATCGTTTCTCCATTCATAGGGAACCACTGTTATTCCTCTGCTGACGTCTGTATTGAAGGATCCAAGCGAATGGGAGAAACCAAACAGCTTTTACCCAGAACACTTCCTTGATGTGAAGGGCCAGTTTGTCAAGAGAGATGCTTTCATGCCTTTTTCTGCAGGTACAGAGAAACTTGAACATTGCCCTTTTTGAAAGTAATAGCCATGCCATTTCAACTTCCTTTTACTCAGGTTTGAACTGTTTTGTAGAGTGGTAGTTACACAGGATTCAAACCGGAACTTTTCAGCGTCTATGAAAACCCATAGATAGCTATATATGTGTAATGCTAATGTATACACCATTTACTGCACTTTATTAATCAAAACTCTGCATTTGTGTGAAAAGGAATAAGAGGTCTCAGATTTTCATTGCTTCTAGTGTTTTTTTTTTATTTATTTTTTTAGATATGTATTTATTGGTACATATTTCATGTCTTGCTAAAAAGTGTGCCCAGGTACGTTTATGCCATGAGATCAGATAGCATTTTTTTTATGTATAAATGACCTTTCATACATCTGACACACACACACACACACACACACACACACACAAAAGTAATATTAAAATCTACCTTCAGCCATTTAAATTTGTTTCACAACAGGACAGTTAACACTATTTTTTACTTCTCTAGACTACAAAGTTGGGCAAAAAAAAAACAAAAAAAAACCATAGGCAAAAGTACTGTGTGCTTGAGCATAGCCTTAATTGTAGCTAAATATATCATAAACATATCCCTTAATGTGTCTTATTTAATCACATTTAATTATGAATTGTGAAAAGTCCAGTAGTTTGCATCACTGGATATTACTGTGAGTCATTTATTGTATCTATTGTAAAACAGCTGTAAGGTATGAGAAAATGTTTAGGTACTTTTCATCTCACTTTAACTGTTAAATGTGAAACATTTTGATTGAGCTGGTGATCATCGTCTTTAGCCTGCTTTTATGATTTGATTGGTTATCACAGTCATTTGGACATTTACGAGCGAACCTCTCTCTCTCCCTTTCTCTCTCTCAGGACGCAGGGCTTGTCTTGGAGAGAGTTTGGCCAGGATGGAGCTCTTCTTATTCTTCACGTCCCTTCTTCAGAGCTACCGCTTCACAACTCCACCTGGAGTGTCTGGAGATGATCTGGATCTCAAAGGAGTAGTAGGGATCACGCTGAATCCATCTCCACACAAGCTGTGTGCGATCAGACGCTCCTGAATCAGGACTATATCGACTGAGAAAAACTGTAAATATACATGTGAATAATGAACAAATGAAACGCAGAGTAGGTCTCTTCAGGAAAGTAATGGAAGTTAGCAGATCTGTGAGCGAGGCCAAAACAGATGGTTGTTTTCTAGACCACGTTACCTGATTGGTTGTCGCCACAGTGACTGTAGCTTTAGGGGTGGGGTCAGGTAAGAGGTATAATTTTCATTGCATTATTTAGCAACACCCAGCAGTCAGAAATGCCCACTTTTGCTCTGCAGAGATTTTTAATATCCTTAAAATACTTTTTTTTTTTTTTTAAATAGAGGGACAGAATAAAGGTTGAAAATAATCAAGTATTTATTTGTTTTTCTGCAAATAACTTTGTATACATATTATAAAAAAAACCCTCAAGGAGCATGTTCAAATAATAATAATGATACAAATCCTTGTCACAATCTCTTTTAGTGTATTACCTAAACACACTGATTTGTAGCGCAAACGGATGATGAAACGGACATCTCGCACAATCATAGAAAATTGCTTTGCGTTTAAAAGTAAGATGAAATTCCCAAAACTTCCCAAATGAATAAAGAGTAATTAATTGCTAGATTATGCATCAATGAAGGATGTTGTTACTTGATAGATGGAAAAATATAAAAAACTACTGTGATTGGTATTTAATTAAAGCTTAATAGTGAGCTTTCCAGGCCCACTGTCAGGAAGTGTGTGAAGAATCAAGTGTTTATGGAACTGATATATTTGCATGGGGATTCATTTAATAAAGAAAATGCATTGTTGCTCCATGAAATATGTTTTAAGGAAAAAATATGTTGATGGTGATAACTATGCGGCCACCTTACTGTGTTTTTTGCTTATTGTTCATGTTTCGACATTAAAGGTTAATAACTGAGCATGCTTAAGGATTTTGGTGGCAGCCAGTCGAACACAATACACATATTGTTAAGTAGTCTAAAATAGGATATATATTGTCTAGTTATGTGCAATAATGTATATCACTCTTAGCAAATGGGGTAGTATCCTCAGTACAAAAGCTTAAAGATACATCTTTAAAACAAATTTTTTTCTTAGAGAGCATGGGTTGAAAAGACCGATAATTACCTATTTTATGCCCTTCATTTACCTTCAGCTTGTGTTCCTGAACCTGTTAGCACAAGAATGAAAACACAACTTCTTCCTGTCCCCAATGACACAGTTAGCAATAAAAACTATTCATCCTCAGACAGGTGAAGGTTCAGCCATGGGAAAGGAGGACAAATGTCAAATCATTGTTAAATAAAGCAGCAACAAAATGTATTTGAGTCACTAAAAAAATCTCACTGCATGAAAATACCATGTTTTTTTTTCTTTTTGTATTAGATGGACCTGGAGTTTATCATATTACCTATCTAAAGATTCAGTAATATTATATTACACACAGGTGTGTGGAGGGTTTCTTGAGGGAGTTTTGGGCGTACTCTACCCATAGCAGATAGTCACTCCAGTCCTCTTGCCTCAGATGGCAGTAAGCTTGTAGAAATCGAGAGAGTTCCTGTTTGAGTCTTTCAATCTGTCCGTTAGACTGAGGATGGTATCCGGAAGTTAAACTGACGTTAATGTAAAGCTGCGAGCAGAAGGCCTTCCAGACTCGTGAAGTAAACTGGGGTCCTCGATCCGACACAATATCCTCGGGGAAACCGTAGAACCTGAACACCTGTTTGAGTAGTACCTGAGCTGTCTCCCATGCTGTGGGAAGTTTGGGGAGTGGGACGAAACGACAGGCCTTGGAGAAGCAGTCTATTATTGTGAGAATGGTGGTGTTCTGGTGTTCTGGTGGTAAGTCCTTCACAAAGTCCACTTCCAGATGCGACCAGGGACGTTCAGGTATGGGTAGCAGTTGAAGTAACTCCGCTGGGCGTTGGTGCGAGGACTTGGTCTGATTGCATGTGACGCAGTTTTTAACAAAGGAAATTACTTCTTGGTTGACGGTGGGCCACCAGAAACGATTGTCGACCAACTCCTTGGTTGCTTGGATTCCTGGGTGGCCTGCACTGGGGTTCTCATGAATGAGGGCGAGCACTCTGGATCGAAGTTCAGTGGGTACATAGGTGAGGCCGGGAGGGCATTCTGGAGGTGCAGGCTCATCCTTCTGGGCCTCGGTGATCTCAGCTAGGATATCCCACTGGAGTGTGGCGACGATCGTGGAGGGAGAGATAATCGTGGAGAGAGCTGAGTCCTCTCGTCTCCCGACATATAGGTGAGAGAGAGCATCGGCGCAATGCCGGAATTCGGGGCGTCCACCTCCACAATGAACTGGAGCGTTGGGTCTGGGTGCCGCAGGATAGGGGCCGAAAAGAAACGGTTCTTGAGTTCCGTGAAGGCCTTTTCACAAGATGGGGTCCAAGGGAGTTTGTGAGCGCCCCCTCGAGTGAGTGAGGTAAGAGGGGGGCCACCTGACTGAAACCGCGGATGAACCGTCTGTAGAAATTGGCGAACCCCAAGAATCGTTGCAGTTCCTTCACTGTTTTGAGACGAGGCCACTTCAGCATGGCAGATACTTTATGATCGTCCATCATTACACCGTCAGGGCTGATAATGTAACCCAGGAAGGAAACAGTGGAGAGGTGGAAGTCGCACTTTGACAGCTTGGCGTACAACTGGTGTTTCATTAACCGTTGGAGAACAGCTCGACATGTTTTATGTGATCCTGGAGGTTCTCGGAGTAAACGAGGATGTCGTCGATGTAGACAATAACACATTTGTTCAGCATGTCCCCGAAGATGTCATTTATTAGGGGCTGGAAAACAGATGGACTGTTTGATAGTCTGAAGGGCATTACTAAGTACTCGTAGTGCCCTGTGTTGGTGGAAAAGGTGGTCTTCCACTCTTCTCCAGACCAGATGCGGAGCAGGTTGTAAGCACATCTCAAGTCCAGTTTTGTGAAAATCCGGGTGGCACAGAGTTGTTCCAGGGCTGACGGTACAAGTGGTAGCGGGTATCTGTACTTTACAGTGAACTCATTGAGGGCTCTATAGTCAATGCACGGTCGGAACGAACCATCCTTCTCACGGAGGCCGGTGAGGTGGATGGTCGAATGAACCCCTTGGACAGCTCCTCCTCAATGTAGCGTTACATACATTGTGTCTCAGGCTGAGACAATGGGTAGACTCTGCCCCGGGGAGGTGAAGCTCCTGGGAGGAGGTCGATGGCACAGTCCATGTCACGATGCAGGGGTAAACGGGTGGCTTTAACCTTGCTGAAGGGCTGGAGAATATTTATATTATATTTGAAGACCATGCAAGTTAGATCACAGCAAAATAATTAAGTTAGGTAGGCAATCCACATTGTGTTTGGGTCGCTAGGGTGCTAGACAGTGGTTGCTAGGGCATGTCTAGGAAGAGGTTAAGATGATTCATGATTCGTTACCCCACCTCCACGCCACTGATCTAAAGATATCCATGTGGGCCTTTTATAATGGCAGTCAGTGGGATCAGTTCCTAGGGTACTCTAAATGGTTGCTAGGGTATAGGCAATAATACTGAGAGTCTGATTGGTTGCCCGACAATAAAATGAGCCCAACCCCATGTCTCTTTACATTCCAGAGTTATACTCTATGCAACATTTCCATGTAAATTACTATAGTAGGAAACACATTTGTGTTCAGATGGTGTTTCATGGGTCGTCCCTCACGATAGTATGTCTATGGGGCAAATTTGGGATGATCTTGCACCCCAGGGGTGCTACTTATACATCATTGTGGGGTATGATCTTGCATAGCTTGCCAGCCTCTTCAAAAAGGTGACCCACGTTTCTATGTTTTTTTTTTTTTTTGAGTTATCACCTGTCAAAGTTGGCCCTTATATTAAATCTATGGGATTTTTATATACTAATATATATGTTTATATAATATACAATTTTTTCCTTCCAGCTTGAGTTTTGGACATTTTTACTCAGTCCTAAAAATTTGTTAAAAACTGAGATACTCAAAATTGTTAATGTTTTTATAAGAAATTTTACACTCAAAATGGCAAGAAAAATTTCAGAATTGAGATAAACTTTTGTAATCGTCTTTTTCTTTTTATCCTCGAGGTATTAATTGTATTAATGGTTTTTAAGAATATGCATCAATAATATTAGTGTAAAGATTGTGTTAAACCTAAATTTTGGCCTGGCATGTTATATTATATTTCATCATATGTTAAATATTCCTGTGCTGTTGTAACATGCTAAAGAAGATTGCTGATTCATCACAGCCTGTCACATACACGCTTATCACACCAATGCTTTTCTCTTAAGGATTTAAAGAAATGTTAAAAATTAGGTCCCTCCCTCACACAGCAGATATAAATGTGTGAGTGCATCAGGTGAGGAGCTCAGAGAGAAAATGGCTGTTGTTGAGTCTCTGCTGCAGTTTCCCAGCGCAGGTACTTTACTGGGAGCTTTGCTGCTGCTTCTAGTTTTGTATTTCCTTTCCTCTGAATCTAAATCTCCGAAAGAGGGGAAAGATCCACCGGGACCAAAACCACTGCCGCTGTTGGGGAACCTGTTGACTCTTGACCTCGCAAGACTCTTTGATGCCTTTTTTGAGGTGAGAACTTGACTTCAACACATTCAGAAAGTGATAGCAGCCTAACATTTTGATATTTGTTGGTAAATGCTTTTTCGTGGTGTCCTCCAGCTCTCCAGAACCTATGGGAACATATTCCAAGTGTTTCTGGGTCCCAAAAAAACTGTGGTCTTAGTTGGATACAAAACTGTCAAAGAAGCTCTTGTGAACCACGCTGAAGAGTTTGGCGACAGAGAAATTGCACCTAGTTTCAGGATAAAAAATGATAAACATGGTAGGATGCTTTTCTTTTTCAGCCCCAAATTAAAATGCAAAGTAGTTTTGTCACACTTACTGACTTCTGTAGTCGATACTGAAATTTAAAAATGTCCATTTCTGCCAGTGCCGATAGCCTTGTGCGTCCCGAGTTTGAGTCCCGGCTCACAGACCTTTCCTGCCCTCCTCGCTCTCTCCCACTTTACTTCCTGTCCTTTCTACATTGTCCTATCAAATTAAAGGCAAAAATCCCATTAAAAAATCCATAATATATCTGCACATGATGGATATGCTGCTTGACGTGGCTTTGCAATGCAGGTAGGAAATGGACATTTTTTACATTTTTAAAGTGAAGTGAGTGAAGTGACTTGTGGCCAGGTATGGTTTCCCATACTTGGAATTTGTGCTCTGCATTTAACCCATCCAAGGTGCACACACACAGCAGTGAGAAGTGAACAACAACACACACACCATGAACACACACCTGGAGCAGTGGGCAGCCATTGCTGCGGCGCCCGGGGAGCATTTGGGGAACGATGCCTTGCTCAAGGTAGATGTCTGCGCGGGACTGTTTTTTAGTCCCACTCCCGTGAGGTTTTATTCCGCACCTGACCGCTTCTGCTGTATATTCAGTCTTTGTTCACCCGCTGCCCGCTTAGAATAATGTTCTATCCGACCCGTCCGTTCCCGCTAAATTTATATCTGTTTTCCAAAATCTCCCATTTAAACTGCGTACTACCAAAAGAGAACAGATAAAACTGTAGGATGTGCAAGGATTGTATGTATTTTTATTCGTCTTGTCAAGATGCTTTTAACATTTATCTGTCAACATGGTAAATGTGTTGCAAAAATAAAATAAATAAAAAAATATATATGTACAGCATTGTAGCCTATATTTATCACATCGCGCAAAGGGTATTTATTTCCCCACTTGTGTCTATGACGCATGAAAAAGTCTCCCATACATCATACTTGCCTGATGGGGGTTTCCTAACAGTAAACTGACCGTTTTCTAATGCAAGCTGAACGTCCTTCAAGGACAGTGCATCTTTACTTTGTTCTACCATGTTGGTAAAGCCCACTCTGAGGCCACTCTGGGGACCGTTATGCGGATGATGCATGCACAGACTGTGCACATAAAACGTTCAATATGTGTAACAGTCGTGAGCACTGGCTGTACCTGTGCTCAATAAGAATGAGGAAATTACAGTTATGCTGTTCCGAAAAAACATTGGGAATGCTATATTGTTAGACCGCCCCGCTCCTGATCAAATTACACCAGAGTTACCGAACGCTACCGCGTTTTATTTGGAAATTTATTCCCACGCCTAAGAAATCTGGTCAGGTGCAGACCTCTCAAGGGTCTCACATCAGTCGTGGTATTGAAGGTGGAGAGAGTGCTGGGATTTCACTCCCACCGCCACCAATCTCTGCCGGACCTGGGAATCGAACCCAAGGCCTTTGGGTTAAGAGTCCAACTCCCTATCCATTAGGCTATGACTGCCCCTCCAAAGAAGCTAAGCTACTGGTTTTGTATTTGCTTTCTTTTGAATCTAAATCTCAGAAAGAATGGAAAGAGCCACCAGGACAAAACCACTGCTTACAGGCTGCTTGTTAAAGTCACCAAACTGGTTTGTTAGCAGATACAATGTGGCCAGAAGGGTCTTCAGAGGCTATACAGGACTGCTTTAACGGACTGGAATATGTTTAAGCAGGCTGCCACCTACAACAACTCCTCTGACCTCCAGGAGTATGCAGAGACTGTTCCAGCCCAGCCTGCAGAACCTGATTTTGCTGAGTTCGGCATGTCCCTGGGTCAATCTTTGTTGACCCTGGAACAACATTGTGATTAGCCAATCATATTTAAAGAACCAGTTCATAGTTTTTTTGAAGTTTAGGCTTACAATCAGTGTATGGTCCTTGTACATCAGTGTCAGTCATCTATCATTTCCTCTGATTTTAGGCATTACTCATGGGTTGGGTTAGGTTTAGGTGTAGAGATATGGTCAAAACTAAAACTACAATTTTGGAATAAAATGTTGTTCCAGGGTCAACAAAATATGTTAACCCAGGAACACGTCAGCAAAATCAGGACGTGCGTTACAGCCTACATAAACAAATGCACTGAGGATGTAACAGTCACTAAAACCATAACTGTCCGGGCCAACTAAAAGCCATGGATGACAGGAAAGGTCTATAGGCTGCTGAAAGCTTGGAACATTGCCTTCAGAGATGGAGATGAGGTGAGCCTGAAGACAGCTAGGGCCAACTTTTCCTGTGGCATCAGAGAGGCTAAGAGACAGTACTCCAGGAAAATATCCCATCGCTTCAGAGACAGCAGAGACACATGGAGCCGTTGGTGGGGCATGCAGACCATCACAGATTACTCTTTTTGTATTTAATGTTTTCTGCTATTCAGCAAGGCTCTGAGAGTAAAGCAATTTCAATTATCTGTATGTCCTGTACATATGGCAGAATTGACAAATAAAGCTGACTTTGACTTCTGAGAACCAGCGAATTTAACAATGAAAATACAAATATGCATTTAACTAAAGGACTCTTGACTTGAAATTGTGCACGTCTTAAGTCAGTATATTTAGGGTCCAAGCAATAGAAAACAGTTTTTGTGTTTCTCAGTATGTCTAACTTGCTGGGAATGGGAGTAAGATATTTTTCTGTTGATCAGGGATCGTCTTTTCCAATGGAGAGAACTGGAAAGAGATGAGACGCTTCGCTCTCAGTAAGCTGAGAGACCTTGGGATGGGCAAGAGAGGAAGTGAAGAGAAAATCATAGAGGAAGTTCAATATCTGAAAGGAGAGTTTGATAAGTTTGAAGGGACAAGCTGAGACACACACATGTAATCATGCTCTTAGTTTATAAGATCAACTGAGAGATGGTTTGTTGCTTGCTCTTCACAGGAAAACCCTTCGACACGAAACAGCCTGTGAACTACGCCGTGGCAAACATCATCTCATCTATCGTGTACGGCAGCAGATTTGAATATACAGACAGTCAGTTCACTGAAATGGTCGACAGAGCAAACGAAAATGTTCATGTTTCTGGATCGACTTCTATGATGGTAAATATGATTTGTGTGCTGACATTGGTGTAGACATTTATTATGTACCGAAGTAAACAACAAAAAACGAATATATACAGTATGTATACACTACCAAAACATTGCAAGTCTTAAAACTACTTTATCATTTCTTGATCCAAGTGTGAAAAAAAGTTGGAAAGTAGGAAAATGTACCTCATTTAAAAAAAAAAAAAGAAAAAAAAAATGTGTTTGAAAATGTGGTGACAAATTGTATGTAATGTATTAATGTCATTTGGAGAGGAACACTAACAAACATACTAGTTTGATAGAATTTGAAAATAAAGCAGCTGGGAAGTTTTATGCATTAATTTTTACCTACAGTAGTCTATAACGAAAAGTGACACGCAAATTACATATAATGACCTTAAACAACTCACTCTTTTACATCAGAATTAGTACACAAATAACTGACAGCAATGACCTAAATGTGATTTTTATTTACAATAATCAATGTTAAAATTTGCCATTTGTAACACACTTGGCACACCATGCGTTGCACATGTGCATTTAGACTCCAGGGACTGACTTCTTGGCTCATTCAGATATAAACAGTTCAGTGAAATGTTAGCTAGAGCTTTGAAACGATCGCTAAATCAGAAAGTGATAGGCTCGAGAAGTGGGTTGGCACATGAGGATCAGTCTAATTAGTAAAAAAAATTGGAAATTGCGAGCCTATTCAACAGGTTCAAAGAAAAGAATAAGCTTGATTAGCAGGTTTTGATTTCTTTTGATTCATTTAAAATGACACGGAACAGTAAATTTTTTTAATGCAATGCAGTAATTTAAAAGTACAATATTTAAAGTATTATTATTCTGTGAAATGTAGTAAATGATGGATCATGTGTAAATGTGTCACAGTCAGTGGAAAGAGTACTTAAAATTTGTACTCAATTGCAACTACCGTTACATTGCTGAAATAGTACTCAATTAAAAGCAAAAGTACTGGTGTCAAAACAGTAATTGAGTAAACGTACGAATTACTCTTCTCAAAAAGTACTCTGAGTACTAGTTACTTTTCACAAAAAAAAAAAAAAAAAAAAAGGTTTTCATATATAAAGCTCTAAAAACCTTACTGACTTGAGTTTTAGTGCATGGTAAGATAATAGTGGTTAAAAATATCTGAACACTAAACTGTGCTAATATATACATCCACAATTTCATATAATTTTGAAAAATTATAATCTTTATTAAACTGAAATACCAGATGGCCAGACAGTGTTTCAGTGTTACGTTTTTCCAGTGTATTGATTTGCACAGCTTAACTGTTCATCACAAGATTTATACATGTGCATTGTGTACTAGAAAATAAGTAGGGTAATTTTTGATTTCATGACAAGCACCATATTTAGTACCATTGGAAAAACTACTACATAATGCATACTGCCGGGGCCGGCCCAAGCCTTCAGGGGGCCCTAAGCAGAATTTTTTTGGGGGGCCCCTCTGTGCCACCAATATGATTAATTTTTGTCAATCTTTTATTATTCACACACTATAAATCTTACACACCCAATATAAATCGTATTTGTTTGTAGCTGTGTTGCTTACATCATATACCAATGTTTTTACCCTTGCTATGA
>JAUCMU010000063.1:1744229-1755088 GCA_032275025.1 Enteromius treurensis | reverse complement strand
TTTGTGAATGTGGAGATGTTATATTGGTTTCACTGGTAAAAATAAATAATTGAAATGGGTATATATTTGTTTTTTGTAAAGTTGCCTAATAATTATGCACAGTAATAGTCACCTGCACACACAGATATCCCACTAAAATAGCTAAAACTAAAAACTACTTCCAAAAATATTCAGCTTGGATATTAATGAGTTTTTAGTGTTCATTGAGAACATGGTTGTTGTTCAATAATAAAATTATTCCTCAAAAATACAACTTTTTAAACTTTCTTAATATTGCCTAATAATTCTGCACTCCCTGTATTATTAAAAAAACACTAATTTGTAGTGCACTTTATGTGTGTCACACATCAGACATGAAGCTGAATGAGTTAATGAACTGAATTGGAAATGAAAATTGGCTTGTGCAGGTGCAATGTTTGGGGTCAGTTTGGTTGTTTTCAAATAAATAAAGTGCCTATTAATGTAAACATTGACAGCCATCAGGTCTCAGGAGACAGAAGTTATGATTCATGAGTGACATGTTTTAGTGTGAGAAGTTATGCATATGATTTTAAATGTAGTATGATTTAAATATAAAATCAGTACAAATATTCACATATAAATTACAAAGTGTGGGAGAGTGACTCAACTCTTAAAACACAAATTATTGTGGAGCAATTAAGATGACTGGCTGCAACTCTGAAATCAGAATACACTTAAACGAATTAATCAAAAGCGAAACTAAATATCTTTGTTTGTATGATCCTGTCTTTTATTTTTTAGGACTGTCTAGATTGATAAATCCTTGAAAACTGTTAAAATTGATTCGTTTTGACTGTACGAAGTTCTCTATTATGTTCTACGGTGCAAAATTAACGAAAGGCTTCCTCTAGTTCTGTGTAAAATTACAGAACGACATGAAGGTAATGCATTATTGTTATTTTTTTCTTTTTTATTGTCGGATTATAATACAGTTTGTAAACTGATGGTTAATCTGATATAAATTCTGACTGTCATGGTGTGTGAATGAACAAGTTTGATATACCTGCTACCCAAAGGCTGCTGATTCGAGACCCAGGTCCGGAAAAGGATTGTGGGTGGGGGGAGTAAATAATCAGTGCCTTCAATTCCACAACTGAGGTGAGACCCTTGAGCAAGGCACCGTTCCCCCAACTGCTCCCTTGGTGCCGCAGCAATGGCTGCCCACTGCTCTGGGTGTGTGTTCACGGTGTGTGTGTGCGTGGTTGTTACCTTCTCACTGCTGTGTGTGTGTGTGCACTTGGATGGGTTGAAGTATGGGAAACCACACCTGGCCACATGTCATGTCCTTTCCTTTCCTTAATTCTCTTTAATGTGAATTAATTCTCTTTAATGTGAATTAATTATTTTGATCATATAACCTGGGAAATTTATCTAACATTGTATTTATATAATTTTGTTGTACTTATAGTTTTAAATAATGACCCTGATTTGCATTTTTCATTACATTATTTTGACAGTTAAGCATGTTTTTGCAAGCTTTTGGTCTGTAAATCGTCCACCAATCTGGCATCACTGATTTGACTCATTCCTCTTTCAGCTCCACTGTCGAGAAAGCCGAAAGGAAACGTCTCGGGTTACTTAATGTAACCATGGTTCCCTGAGAAGAGGAGACACTGCATGCAGAGGCCGCCATGTAAAACATATTAAGAATTTACCCATATAGTAGGATGCTGCTCATTCATAAATAAAATATATAAATAAAATAAAACAAAATAAAAATAACAAATAAATAGCAGCTAGCTGGCCCTGCAGAATTCAAAAAGAGCTTTTCGCCGAAGTAGCCTTCAGCTGCAGCAGCGTTTCCCCTTCTCAAGTAACCCGAGACGTGTAACCACCCATTAGTACAACATTTGTAGAACCATTGTAGTGGTTATACAAATGGTAATCAATACACTAAAATCATTGCTACACTTTTACTATATACCGTGGTTATTTCAGAGGGTTAACCAAAGTGATTTCGCTGAATCTGCATTTTGCTAGATCATGACTCACTTTGAGAACTTAAGTATGAGTGACGGTCAAAAATGAATTTTAATTAAATTACTGCTAGATATGTGTTGACTCAAGCGAACTGTATTTTGGGGATGGGGAGGAAAAAAAGCATTCTTATTAAGAGTGTACCAATGCTTTTGAAACAAAACAAAGCCCTAAAAGTAGAAACATAGGCTGCTTGTTCAGGTTTAGAGGAGCTCCGAGCAGTCTGTTAGGAATGTGAGCATGCTCTTGTTCTAGACCTGCATGCTGCTGTGTTCAGCTCCTCCCCTCAGTGCTTTCATCATGTTGAGACACCATGACCTGAAAACTATTTAAACACTTGTTTCATATGAAGGCTCATGGTAGTTTTAGAAAGCTTTCTGACTATGGCTTTAGTGGAAACACTTTTCACGCATGTGTCCACCACAGGATCTTTACTCTCAGCTGTGCTGCTGTTTTTGATTGTTTATCTCTTCTTCATCAGCTCCAGCTCTCCAGAAGATCCTCCTGGACCCAAACCACTGCCATTCCTGGGGAACCTGCACCTACTGGACCTCAGACAAACTCACATGAGCCTCTTGAAAGTGAGTTTCTGTTTCTTGACTTATTTGTGCTTCACCAATATTTCATATTTGAAGTTAATAGTAAAAAAGCAGTAAAATAAGCCGCTTTTCCACTATCGGGCTGAACGGTTTTCTTTGCATAATCGTTCCATTCCTTGCCAATCCGAGCCGGCCGATACAGTTCTGGTTTCATTTAAATTTTCCATCTCTTTGGAACGCAGCTCCAATTTGTCAGTTCCCTGATTGCACACATGCATCTAGGAGACGTCTATTTGACGTCTGCATTTACATCTGCAAGACATATTATTTAGGTTGTTTGCTCATCTGCAATACGTCTATTGGAGTCTCCTTTTAGATGTCAATTAGACGTCTATTAGATGTCTTTAAGATGTTTATGACTTAGAATGTGAGTTAAACTAACATTTGAAAGACATATTCCAGATGTTTGTAGACAGAAGATGAGATCTTTAACAGACATCTTGCAGACATACGTGTGCTATCTGGGTTTGCATATGATATGAGGTTAAATAACCAGCGCTGTGGTGGATGATCAAAGTGACTATATTTACCATAATATATTTGAGTCATATCAATGACTTTGAAGCTAGGGAAGTTTCTGTCAGAAATTTTAAGTTCATGTTCTTTGCCTGTTTTCACTTCATTTGCTCTCGTTACAGATCAATGCATGAGTCGTATGTTGCGTTAATTTGTTTCACAGTTGTCCAAGAAATACGGGTCGGTGTTCAAAGTGCATTTTGGACCCAAGAAGGTTATGGTTCTGGCAGGATACAGAACAGTTAAACAAGCACTTGTGAACCAGGCAGATGAATTCGGGGAAAGAGACATTACCCCAGTATTTCAGGATTTCAATCATGGACTCGGTAAAACATCAGCTTGACACAACATGACACAGCATATTGTGCGCTTGCACATCACTGCTGGAGCTTAATCATTGACTGCAAATAAAGTAAGAAAAACTAGCTCTGCAACATTGAGCAGCCATATGGGAACTTTACTGCAATGTTTTATTCTTGTTAATGCATTTTGGATTGACAATTTAGAAGAATAATCAGTAACTATCCTCTCTTGGTTTATAAATACAAATGATGTTCCTCCACAGGTATCCTCTTTTCTAATGGTGACAACTGGAAGGCTATGAGAAGATTTGCTATTTCAACTCTTCGGGACTTTGGAATGGGCAAGAAACTGAGTGAAGAGAAAATAGTGGATGAGACACGTTATCTGCTGGAGGCGTTTAAGAAATTTCAAGGTAGAACACCTCCTTTTTTTGAATGGAATATTTTTATTAATATTAGATTACTCTACATTTATTCTCTGTTTGCATATGTATTGCAGGAAATCCATTTGATACGACCCAACCGGTGAATTACGCTGTCTCCAACATCATCTCGGCTATTGTTTATGGGAAACGGTTTGAATATGAGGACCCAACGTTTCAGGATATGGTGAACAAGGCAAATCAGAACATCCACATAGTTGGTTCTGTTGGGATACAGGTAGTGGCAAGTGTTTTTGGTGCCAGCTTTATAGATATTTTAGTGTCATAGACAAACTGTTCTCAAAGAACCTTTCAGTGAACAGTTTTTTTTTTCCTCTTTAAGGAAAATTTTGTGCAGTGGAAAGCTTCCATGAATGTTGAGGGTTCTTCACAGAACCATCAGTAGAACATTTCTTTTTATTAATTTTAGTTTTAAGTTATTTTATTACTTTAAGTTAAAGAAAATCAAAATTAGAACAAAATATGAGAAAATGGGCAAAAATGCTGTCTGATAATAATAGTAATAGTATTGGCTCTAGTCTAGGCCTGTTCACACCAAGCACGATAACAATAAAGATAAAATCGTTCTCAATGTTAAAGAATAGCAGCGTCCACACACCACAACCATAACGATAAAGGACACCGTTGGAATTATGTTCATAACGATTTTTTTCCAGCTGATAAACGATAGAAACATTGACAACCAATCAGAATCAACCCTGTTATCAATCGTGCTTAAGAATTTAAACTGGCAGACGTGCTTGAGCTTCTAATAATCAGACAATATCATTCGCTGGTGTGGTCACAAATATAGTTATCGTTATATTAATTGTGCTTGGTGTGAACGGGCCTTAAAACTCTATGTCCTTAAGTCAGACAAACATATGCTGTTTAAACTGTTGTGCGTCTCCACCTGCAGCTCTACAACATGTATCCGATTCCTGGTCCCTGGATTAAGGCGTGGAGGATTCTGATGGATAATAGGCGAAGTATCAGAAGTGAAATAAAGAAGCTGGCGAATGTCTTACAGGAGACTTTGAACCCGCTTGACAGCAGAGGATTTATAGACTCCTTTCTCATACACAAACAAAGCATACAGGTAAAGTATTACATGAATTGATGCTTAATTTTTGGCTAGCAACAGCTTAAACCTTTACTACTGCTGTCTGGTTTTCAGTATAAAATCAATTATTTATGTGCATGTTTCGCAGCACTGGATCTTTTTTCCTCATTTTGTGTGCTTGTGTTTTGTGCAGGAATCTGGAGAAAAAGAGTCACGTTTCCATGAACAGAATCTGCTCATTACGGTGTCAAACCTGTTTTCTGCTGGTACTGACACAACCGGCACGACGCTGCGCTGGGGTCTGATGCTCATGGCCAAATACCCTCATATACAAGGTTAGGTGTCCACACTAAGGGAGGAAAATACACTGTTCTCATCAACATATTTCACACTTATCTTAAAAGCAGCATAAAGTGAGATCTCACTTATATCAACACTTTGTTTGCTTTATATGTCATAGATCAAGTTCAGAAGGAGATCGACCAGATACTTGCTGGCCGTGAACCTGCATCAGAGGATAGAAAAAACTTACCGTATACAGATGCGGTGATTCATGAAATTCAGAGAATGGCTAATATTGTACCCTTGAATCTTCCTCATATGACCAGCTGTGATGTTTCCTTCAATGGATTCTTCATCAAGAAGGTCAAACCACCCTGCTTATATATTTTTCCACAAACATGATTTGTGGTATGATAATGATAAATGATAATTTACTCAAGGCACAATTTGCTCAGGTTTTTTGGCATCTCCTAGCATAGCCAAACATGTCTAAAGTCTACTTTCTTATTTTTGCAGTCACAGTTGCAGTTAGGTTACATTGCAATACAAATGCTTTAAAAAGGCCGAAGGAACCACACCTAAAATTAAAACAATATTATTTTTACAAAAACATGGTGTACGGCTTATTTGGATAACTAAAAGTGCTTAAAGAAATCTGAAAAAAATTACTCATAATATTTGACTATATATATTAACTTTATACATCCATTTGGCTTTGTTTAAACAATATGAAGAGTTCACTTGCAATAACAGATAACTCTATTTTAAACAATTCTCAACTTTTTTTTTTAAATTGTGCATTCCAATCAATCTCAATCAAACTACAGTTGATTTTTTAAACTAGGCAGTTGAGCTCTTTATATATTTATATATACATATACATATATATATATATACACACACACACTGTATGTCAAGAGAGAGAGAGAGATGTTTTGATTTTAACAAACCTTTGATTTCAAATTACAAAAACATAAACACATTTATCCAGAGAAAAAACATAGGTTTTTAAAGGTTTTTTTATTTTTATGAAAATGTTGTGTGAAATCACTTCTGAAATAGGGAACATGTGTTCTGCCGCTGCTGACGTCTGTGTTGAGGGATGAGAGCGAGTGGGAGACACCATTCACCTTCAACCCTGAACACTTTCTAGATGAAAACGGTCAACTGAGGAAACGAGATGCCTTCATGCCATTCTCTGCAGGTGTTGTGTTTTTACTTTTTTTGACATTAGACCGAGCTGGATGCAAATAGCTTGATTGTGTATTAATATTTTTAAGGACATATTTGTCCTGATCCTGATCCTGCAAAAAAGTAGCCGTTAGAAAAGTTATTTAATTTTTCTCTTTCAGGACGCAGGGCTTGTCTTGGAGAGAGTTTGGCCAGGATGGACTTTCTGTTCTTCACCTCCCTTCTTCAGCATTTCCGCTTCACTCCTCCTCCTGGAGTGTCTGAAGAGGATCTGGATCTCAAACCAGTCGTGGGTTTGACATTGAACCCTTCACCTCACAAACTGTGTGCAATCAGTAGAGGTGAAAGACAACCAAACTGATCCATCACTCACCGGGAAATGTTCAGTTCTTTAATATTCTCACATGTGTCTTGTCTAATAAGATGATTAACAGTGATGTGCTGTAATGTTTTGAAATGACGCAAACAAGTCCAGTGTGTTTAATTCTGATGTTTTATGAAAACAAAGTTCCAGTTACATTTAATGCTGACACATTTTTCAGATTTAAATACTACTTAAGCTTTTAAAACATATCAGTGAAGCACACTGATTTGCTCGTGGAGTGTTTTTACAGTATAAGTTCTTATTTGTTCAATCATACAATCATGCATTTCATTTGTTTTTAAACAACATACATAAATAATTACTTTTTTATCTTGGACACAGTTTGAAAACCTTGTCATATATAAAATAATCCAATAACATCAAGCCAATTATTTAATTTTTGATTCTATATTTTAGAAGATATTTAAATTACCAAATGCTGATACTCTTTTGTTCATCCTAAAATTGAAATACAGGACCAGTAATATTACTGTGCAATATAAACTTCTTCTGGGTTCTATTGCACTTGCAGATTTGAAATATGCTTATTAAATTAAGCTGATAGGTTTGCACTGTTTGATTGTCTAGACTGAGGAACAGACGGATAAACATCAATCAATCAATCAATCGATCAATTTACTGTAGCTTCACACTGGAAGCACATTTAATGTTTACCTCTTTTTTAGATAAAAAGCACTCTAAGTATGCAATAACAAACATACATATTTTTTAGTTACAGTCAGTTCAGTGTTGATTTAAAGGAATATTGATATGATTTACTCTGGCTCTTTCAAGTTTGGTAATGCTGGTGGATAGTGGTCATGATTTTGAAGCTCCATAAATCGGATATATCCACAAGTACTGTGTCAGAAAACTAACCTATATGCTTCCGCCTGCCCTTGTGATCTTGCTACCTGGAGCTCTGACTGTTTACTGCCTGCCCTGACTTCTGCCCGCTGTTGTTTCTGCCTCTATTGCCTCTGATATTCCTGTCATTTGTCTCTGACCCCTGTTTGCTTGATCCTGATTTTGTATTAAAAACGCTTCAAATGATCCCTCCACCTGTGACCCTTCATTACAGACACAGTTTCATATGTCAAGTCAGAAGTCAGCCAAGAAGCTGTAACTCACCTCTCTAGCGAGCATGCATACAGCCATTGCCAGAAGTCAGAGATTTGAGTTAAAATTGTAAAAATATAAATATTTTCGTTACAAAAACCCATCGATCTGCTTCAGAGGACATGTAATTAGAGGTAAGTTTTAGATGTATATATCCGATTTATGGTGCTTAAAAATCATGGCCTCTATCCACTAGCATTACCAAGTCATATACACCTAGGATGGTTTGGGGGTGAGTAAATTACGGGGTCATTTTCATTTTTGGGTAACCTATTCCTTTAATGATCTATTCCTTTCATCATCCAGCTTAGTTCAGTTCACTTCGAATAGTGTCTGTGCAATAAAGCCCAATTTATTTCAATAAATTCAAGTGTACCTAACTAATTGCAAAGATGCTAAAACTGCATTCGTAAAAGAAATGCAGAAAGAACCATAGGGCTCAGTCAGGAGGCTGGTTCTTCTTTAAAGCATTGCTATAATGTAACCTGAGACCACAAATACATGAATTAACATTTCTGCATTAGACTTTGAGAGCATATCTTGTAAACTTAGATATATTTTTAAGATGTGGTTTTGCAAATGCTAGAAACTTTTACCTTAATTTTAACTTTAAGTTAGAGGTATACAGAGGTATACTGATTGGTTCACTAATTTGACTAACAGACATGGGTGCGTTTCCACAAGCACATGAAATTTTGTATACTTGGTATTGGTAAAAGTTGCAATTTTGATATGGCTGGTTACTCATGATATTATGCAGCTCATAAAATAATCCCCGGCATTTTCAGGCGCTGCGTTATATCATTACACCTGCTGCACCCAGAAAAGTTACTTAATTATTACAGAAATTTTGAAATGATCTGTTGCTCACTCCTCAGTCACAGGGTTCTGAAGGGAAAGTACTTTTGCAACATGGTGATGAAGATAATTTAAGGTTTATAACAAATATAATTCCTCATGCTTTGATATCTCTTTCATAAATGGCACTATCATAATGTGTGCAGGGATAAAGTGACTAGAGCAAATTCAAAGGTTGAATCAATTTTACATACAATAGTTGACTTCCAAAAAGCACCAGCAGAGGGAGACTGGGAGACATAATTGTGTCAGAAATCAGAGAGCGCGAGAAAAAAAAAATCTTTTAAACTTCCAGTGACCCACATTTAAACAGGTTAATGAAAATCAAAGCAAAGCTAATCGATTGCTGAAATGATGATGCCGCATGTTCAATGTGCTGTATAATTAATCAATAAATTGAAATCAATTAATTAAAAAAAATACAGATACAGATAAATATATATATATATATATATTGTATATTAAGTATAACATGTAATTTGTTAAATCTATATCAAACAAAAACAATTTCAGTTTTGCTTTAAAATCACCTGGAGTTCTAATACTAGCTGGCAAGCTGCTCCACAATGTTTATGTCCTGTAACCTCTAAGTTTTGTTCTTTGGAACCACTAGTATTCCCTGATTTGATGATCTTTGAAGACTTTCCAGGGTTATATTCTGACACAAGAACAGAAAGATAAGACGATGCCAAGCTGTTTAGAACTTTATAAACTATTAACAGGACCTCAAAGTCAGTTTATACTGTAGCAGACTGATAGCCAGTGTAATTATTTTATTTTGGCTGTGATGTATTCATATTTTTAACTCCAGTCAGGAGTCTGGCTGCTGCACTATTTGGAGTCTAGAAAGTGAACGTTGCAGTAGTAGGGCCTTGAGCCCTCTCAAAATTCTTAAAAGACAGATGAAAGAAGCTGGATTTGACAACAGAACTGACCTGAGTGTCAAACTTAAAAGCACTATCCAGATAGACCCCCAGGTTTTTTTTTTACACAAGCTTTTGCATAGAGCGAGAGATTCGTGATTAGAGATGGATTTTGATTTTGATTCATTCCCAAATATGATAATCTCAGTCTTATTATCATTGATATTTAGAAAGTTTACAGTCATCCAGCCTTTTAAATCATTAAGGCAGAATAGTAGAAGAATAGTTTAGAAAATTAGAATAGTGGACTCTAAACAGTGGTTATCTGATTAACCCTGGAGGACTTAACATGTAAAAGAACCTCTATTAGATACAAAATCACTAATATTCACTGAGACAGTTTTGTTAAAAAAAAAAAAAAAGGACTGAAAGTAATGTATGGCCTTTCCTTTGATACCAGTGTATTTCTCTAAACGGGATAAAAGGACAGTATTGACTGTGTCAAAGGCAATGCTTAAATCCAAGAGCCCTAGCACAGCAGAGCTACCATTATCCACAGTTCTCAGTACATCAATTTGCACTTTAATAAGTACTGTTTCTGTAGAATGGTATTTTCAAAATCCAGATTGAAAAACTTCAAAAATCTTGTTCTCTTCCAGGAAAGTGTAATGTTGCTCAAATGTATTATCCTATTTTTAATGGTATCAGTATATTTGACATGTTTTCACATAACTGAATGTAGGTCCAACTTAAGAAGGTGCACTGTATTATTTATCTATTATTATTAGTAATACTTACATAAAGAAAAACAAAAATCTTTCAAAAATACCATTTGTGGCGGCACATTCAGTCTGTGCCAGCAGGAGGCGCTGTTGGAGTGGTAAAGATCGAGGTTTCCCTGGTAATGCTGTACACAAAGCACAAACACTACTTTATCAGATATTATATGCATTTCTTTAACTTACTGTACATTTGTGAGACCCTGAAGGTGGAGAGAGCACTGGCTATTCACTCCCTCCACCCACAATCCCTGTCAGACATGGGACTCGAACCCGGGACCTTTGTTTTTTTTTTACATTTAGCAAGATGGTTTACAATGTTTAAAAAATTTGTTAAAGGTGCCATAGAATGCATTGAGAGAATATTTTCAATTGTTCTCTGATATGTACATAGATGGTATGTAGCTTAGGTAAGGGGAAAAAATACCCAGAAACGGTTTTAAAGGTCCATTTACAACCCTAGAATTTGACCCTAGAATGAAACAGTCTGTTTTTGCCTTATT
>JAUCMU010000063.1:1716679-1739113 GCA_032275025.1 Enteromius treurensis | reverse complement strand
TTATGTCCATGTACTGAACTGTTATTATTCAACCATGCCAAGATAAATTCAGTTTTCCATTCTATGGCACCTTTAAACCTTGCAAAGCCTGAAATATAAAATCATAACAGCATATGTTTATTAATGGAATAGTATAATATAAAGGGAATGGTTTAATGGACCTTTTATAGAAAATGTAAAATGGGATATTTTTGCTTTGTCTCTCATTTGATACATTAGCCTTTTCATATAATATGAAGTGAAACACCTCACTTTAATTTAGTAGATAAAATGACAAAAATGTGACTGAGTGTGTGCAATAGTTTTTTGTTGTTGTTGTTGTTTTGTTTGTTTTAAGAAATGTTTTGTTTATGTTGATGATTTAGCGGCTTTAGAAATTTGTGCATTTTATAAAATAGTCCTTATAAGTTCATTAGTTGTAAATACGGCTTGAGAGACCAATCTTGTCTAATTTCTGACTAGAAAACTCTTCTTTTTGATCCTTTTGATGTGAAGCTCAGGTGACTGACTCAAAAACATCTGTGCCCAAATATTGCAAAGACTCGATGCATCTGCCATTATGATTAATGGGAACACTGAAGGCTCTTTAAGATCTACTTGGGAAAAAATACATGTCAGTTTCTCGCTGCGAGGAGCCCTCAGAAAAAAATGACTACTGAAATCATAAAATACAGTGACATTTGTGCAATGAGTGCTGAAGCCAAATGGCCCAACCTGCTCAGCTGGGCTTCAGTGCCACTTCATTTTATTCAGTCATTAACATGGACATTAAAACAGCACTTTATCAGCAGCTGATCCCCGGGGCTGACAAGCCCAGACGCTTGCGTTTGGAAATGAGCTGCTGTATCTGTGGCCTGCTGGAGATTGACTCATATGTGTCAAGGGTAATGAGGCATGTTGGGTCACAAGCTTGTGTCTGTCAAGCACAATAAACAGTGAGCAGTAATGAGAATTGTGCCTGGACGGGGGGAAAAAGGCTTTTCAGCTACAGATGTGTGAGGTTTAATGTGAAGTGATGGATTGTGATCCACATCATATTGACTTTGTTGCTGAATTTGCTTGAGGACCAGTAAAATGTACTAATTACTTCGAGTAACTTAAGCTCTGTACCCAAGAGCACTAACATTATTGATCAGGAAGGTGATCTAGCTACTGATGCGTTCTTACTGGTTTTCTTCACCATGTCGTCTTCATAAACTTCACACACCGGATGTAGTTAAAACGTGATACAATTTTTAATGATTAGTGTGTTCAAGAAAATATACATCAGAATAACTTGCATGCTATTTTCCATAACATACAGTACATTCACTGGAAATACACAAATACATTCACTTGGCCTACATATAGAAAGATTCACTGCTGAGCAGCCAAACATCTTAAACTGTAAAAACATGGCTATGTACTGGAAACAATGCAAATATGCTTCATATCTGATCACGTACATTCATTCTTGTACACATATCAAAGCCTTGATGACTTAATCAAGTAAAATATGTACATTATTGTTCAAATATGTGCTCAAAAATAAACACTTTAGTGTCTCTTAGGCCGCGTAAGCCCCATCAAAAAAAGATGAAAGGATTAGGAAACATATATATATTTGTTATTTTTTTGCATGAAGGCTGATCGTGGCTTTATATGATCTGTCGTATCAATACATTGGCAGTAATGTCCAAATATATAAGCTTTCTGATTGTTCAGACAAAAGGAATCCTGGATATGAAAACATGTATTATTGGTTTTTGATGGGCCCTTTATGTAGTGGCCCTCAATGTAAAAATGTACAAACCTTTTTTGCATTATACAAAATATAATTCAGACATGGGTCACAATACTTTTTAATAGCCACTCTGAAATCATTTTTTGCATTTTATTCATAAATGTTCCCTAGTGTGAATAATCTGTGTAGACAGTCTAGATGAAAAAGGTCAAATATGCTAGAAACCGATGAATAAGTAAGAATAAATATGATGTACAGTACAGACACTTTAGCAGCACCTTGACGTTCTAGTCTATAGTTTTGCTTAATTTGTATTCTGCACATATCTAACATACGATATTACACATTTTTGCCTATATTTAACTGACATGACAGAGATCTCACAGGATAATAACCTTAAAGTCACCAGTAACAAGGTTCCTACTTCCTGAACATCACATTTCCTTCTACTGACTGAGTACATAACTCAGGCTTTGTAAGAGTTTACATTACAGAGTCCATATTAATATAATTAATTACAGTAGCATGAACAATCAGTGTGCATAATTACAGGCTGCTCCACAAAATAGTTGCATATTAAGAGGATTTTGATTACTGTTACACACACTTCATATATTTACAAAACCCATGAAATCAAATGCAAATACGATGACATGTTTCCTATAAGGCCAGATTGTCTGCTTAATTTGTTCTGCTTTTAATTTAACTCACAAGTGAGGAAAACCAGAATTTGCTACTTTGCTATTGCTAGTATAATGAAAATACTGATGAACAGAATCATCCTTGTTTAGTCTGTACAATAAACAACTCTTGTTCGGGTTCAAAACACTGACTTGTTCAGTGTATTCATTTATAGGTTCAATTAATACAGTTCTGTACATGAGGGTATGTTCAGTGTTCAGGTACTAAATGATTATATGTATTATATAAATTATATTATTATTTAAATATACTTATGAAATCAGATTACAGTTACTTTTTATGGATTACATGATTGCAAATTCGCCCTAGTACTTTTTTTTTTTTTTTACATAAAAAAAAAAAAACCCAAACATTTTAAATGTTTTCATTAAATCAAAAAAAGAAAAAGGGGGGAAAAAAATAGAAAAAAAACCACTATAGAATGTCATAAAAATGCCATTGAAATTAATTAGCAACCCATGCATCTGAATTTTGCGTAAGAAAAGTACCTTAAGCTCCTCACTTTGATGACATAACTTTTGTTGTTTTCATTTTGCGGTTTTTTGAGTTTAATTAATGTTTGTTCATGTGATATAGGGATTCTCAATATTTTTGCAAATCAAATAAAATATTTACTTGAAGACCCTGAGATTTAAATCAAAATATAAATATGTAAAATATTTATTTGTGTACCATATATATATTATATATATATATATATATATATATATATATAGAAATACACACACATACTATGCCTATATTGTGAAAAGATTTGCATATACATATATATATATATATATATATATATTTATATATCAATGTAACATTTTTCATAAATATACAAACATTTGTGTGTATTGATTATATATGCGCATAATACACACAGATATATTTTGAAAATAAAAATGCAATTAATTGTAATTGCAAATTGCAAAAAAAAAATTAAAAAATTTCAAAACAAAAACCACCACCAACAACAACAACAAAACAAGTTAGGTCAAAAGTAATCTGAAAGTAATCCAAAAGTATTCAGAATAGATAAACTAAAACGAGTCATTTAAATGACATTACTGATTAACAGTTTTCATCAGGAGAACAGTTTGTAGGTAATCTACCCAGCGCTATAACAGCAGTCACATGTTTCACTTAAGTGTTTAAGTCCATGTGCACAAGAGAGACAGAATGAATAGAATTGTTAAATTATTCATTTTAAAAGAATGGATTCACTTATTTGTGTGGAAGATTATTATTGGACAAAATGTGTGACGTTGCAAACAAGATAAATTCATATTTTTGTCCATTACCCTGGAAGTTAAAGAATGAACATTTTAAATATATAAATGATCAAATTGAAAGAGTATGCAATCATACAGTACATATCTCAAACTGCTCCTTGGGGCTTATAAACATGGGCTAAAAGCCACAAAAAAGCCACAGTTTATAAAATGGACGCTGTAATGTAGAGCGACCATTTCAGTTCTCCAAGAAACAATTTTTCTCTTTTACATTTCACCACCAACACGCAGCTTTTAGCATTCACACCTCGCCCTGCTGTAATGAGACAGGTGAATACAGCCTTGTCTATGACAGAGATCATACATTTTTAAGTTGTCAAGCTTATCTACGAACACGTTCCCCGTTGTATAGTTTAAATATATATGCACCACAGTTAAAGCACTCCAGATGGCAGCCTGTTACTCCACGCCGTGGTGAAGATAAATGAATGCGGTTTCCTCCAATCGCTCACTCTGGAGACAGCCATTGATTTTATTTGAAAAGCATTCTCTTTTTCGCTTTCTTTTTTCTTGAGGCTGGCCGGCAAAGATAAATGAGTGTGCGTGTACGTGTGTGGCAGAAGTTGAAAAGTCTTAATTATTTAGTGTTTGTCACTGTGATAGAAAATCTGTTCATGTACTGAGCAATGAGTGTCAACGTTGCTTAGACTATTAATTAAACCGATGAAGAATAAATCTTCTCTAAAGGTATTTTTTGCCTTAATTGTACACTTAACAGTCAGTTGCACCAGAAGCTTTTTGCTGAAGCAGAAGTCCTTGCGTTTTTGTAATTATTCTTCATCACCCAGCAATCAGAAAGCGGGTTTCCAGCACTGAGCATGTCTAAAGGCTTGATTCTTTAATAAGAGCTTGTGCTGTTTGCGAATCGGCTCTTGGAGACCAACAGCATATTATACGAAAATGCCAGCATGGTTTTTTTAATGTCACAAAAGGGAGGGAGTCTGTCTGCTGAGAAGGTGAGAGGGGAAAGGTGGTCGACATAACATCTCAGTAACATCTCATTGGCTTCTGGCTTTGAATCCCTTTTCTTCATGTGAAACGTTGCTTTGGTGCACATTCAACTGAAACAATGCTAGAGACTAGGGCTGGGCAATACTTCAAATACTGGAGATATTATCGCTGACGATACAAATGTAGGGAATATCAAGTATACCAAGATAATATTAAGGCTGGGTTTCATAGACAGGGCTTAGCCTAAACCAGGATTAGGCCATAGTGCAACTAAGACATTTGAGTAATGTTTATGAACATGTCTTTGAAAAAAGCATTACTGGTGTGCATCTTGAGAAAACAAAGGCACTGACATGTTTTAAGATCAGTCAGTGCGAGTCTCTTTCAGCTGAAACAGCTCAGATTTACATCTTAGTCTGAGACTAGGCTTGAGCCTCATCTGTGAAACCAAGAGTAAGAGTTTTGTTTATATATGGTGAATATGGCTGCTGTTATGCAGGCTATGAAATGCTTCTGTGCCCATATATGTGTAAATGCTTTGAGAAGAGCATTAAAGGTTTCTATTTTCAGCATTTAACAACATTGAGCCCTGACCAATCAGATACAGGAAACCCTGATAGCACACGTACATCTGGAAGACGTCTATTTGACGTCTGCATTTACATCTGCAAGACATATTATTTAGGTTGTTTGCTCATCTGCAATAAGTCTGTTGAACGTCTCCTCTTAGATGTCAATTAGACGTCTGTTAGATGTATTTAAGATGTTTATGACTTATAATGTAACTAACATCTGAAAGACATCTGCCAGACGTTTGGAGACAGCAGACGCAGATCAGCTTTGCTCACTTTCTTGATTCTACAAACTCTCATGTCATTTATGGAAGCCAGTCTAGCAATGAATAACTGAATAGATCTCAACTCAAGCAGTTGGGACTGTGTATCGAATATGTATTTTCTTTTGTCCAATTCTGAAGAAAAAATACAAACTTTTAACGAATATTGCTGATTTAAAATATATTGAATTTTTTTTATTATTATATTGCCCAGCCCTACTAGAGACAAACTCTGTAAATCACATTTATATGTATATTGGTCAAATTGGACAGTCGTTGCCTGGAATGCAAGCAAGCCTTTCATGAATTCTCTTGACTTTAAGGTTGAGTCTTTTTTTTGCATTGATATCCTGAAAGGCGATGGCTTGTTATAGCTTAATGGTCAATCCTACTTGTTTTTTTTTTTTTTTTGCCAGAGAAAGAACCACATTTTGGCCGTAAGATGTCTTTGAACCTGACACTGGATCTTTCATTGAGGCACTTTCCAACAAACCAATCGCCGCCATCTGCCCGTCAACAGTTGGGAAGGATTTTTCCCAAGCTCGCCTTGACTTAGTAGCCAGCGTTACATTGGTACAGCATGACTCGATTTGGCGTTCAGGAAGATATGCAGACTGGTTTTCCGTTCTTGTCATACTGGTACACCAGCATCTTGATGCAGTGTGAGTTGGCTGGTGAGATCCAAGGGCTGCTGGTGATGGAGAAGTTGTGACTGGCGTAAAATGGTGGCGGCTGCTTTCTGCATCGGAAAAGGGCTTTTAGCACCAAGCCGGCCATCCTGCGGAAACGCTTGCTAATGAAGCAGTACAGGAAGAAGTTGACGCCAGTGTTGAGAAGCGCCAGCATGTTCGCCACGTCTGTGACCAAATGCAGAAGCCTGGCTGGTCCAGGTGTCGCTGGTTGGGCCGTGTAAAGGTGGTAAAGGATCATGAGGGTGCGTGGTGCCCAAAGCACAGCGAACACTGAGGTGATGGCCAACAGGATGGCTGTGGTTTTTCCGGTGGAGTAGCCTCGCAGACGGAAGCAGCTACGACGGCAGCGAAGCTTGCGTACGATGATGGCGTTGAGTGAGAAGAAAACAGAGCAGGGGAGCAGGTAAACCGTCGCACAGTGGACCCAAACCAACACATGCTGGCCAGCGCTACTACTGCGGCCACCGGCACTTGCTCCCGGCAGTCCGTGCCACAGCTCCGGCCACCAGTAATATGGGACACTGGTAATCAGGCAGCCAGCGTACACCGCCAAGATCACTTTGCGAGTCCGGGCAGGGTAGGAGACGGTGTGGTAGCGCAGCGGATGGCATACAGCAATGTAGCGGTCCACGGTCAGGGGAACCGTGATCCAGATGGAGGTGTGGATGGAGGAGAACTCCAGGACCTGCACCGCTTTGTTAAGGGAGTGGGGAAGAGGCGCTCCGAGAATGAAGTCCTCCAACAGGAAGTCCACAAACACGATCAGCAGCAGGACCAGGATGTCGGCTACGGCCAGGGCCAGTAGGTAGTTATAAGATGATTTCTGTCGCCGCAGCACCAGCTGAGAAAGGATGATCACGGTGAGGATGTTCGCTGTGGAATGTGAGAAGAAATGGAGAGAGAGCAGAACATGGTGAGAAGAGAGAGAAACGGGTGGGTGAGAAAGCGTTGAAGTCAGTCTTGCTGGGTGATGGCACATGCAGGTGAGAAAATTGCATCTTTAATAAACTTACGGGTGTAAAAAATGAGTCATACAATACTGCATTGGAATTGCAGTACTATAAATAGTAATAAAATATAGCAAAGTCGAAATCAAAAGCTGCTCCATCTCTCTTACCCACTGCACACACTCAAATTCATATTTTCATGCATATATGAATGCTCACATGCATGCATTTATACGCAAACACTTACATTAAAATCCATATCGTCATAGCCATTTCACATGCATGCAAGCATATTTGCATGTACATAAATTTAGACAAATTCACAAGCACAAACTTTAATTCACACACATATACAGACATGCATTCATACGCATTCACATATGTTTACATGGCTACATAAACATTCAGATGCATGAACTCACACAGACTCAAAATCATGTGCAAGCACATACAACCACATGTTCGTACACATGCGCTGCTGTTCAGAAGCATTTTCACATATACAATTACACACCTGTTTAGATGCATACATTATCATTCAGGTCCATGCATTCATTACAACACATGCACATTCAAATTCACACACACACACACACACACACATGCACGTGTTCACACGTTGACACACATGCACACTGAAATTCACACACGTGCGGGCATGTATACAGATGCATATCCAAAGGCATGAGAGAACGTGACCTTATGAGACTTTCATTCAATTCGTCCCTCTTCTTCCTGCCTGCCTGTTTTCCTCGACAGCATTCACCTCTGTTTCATTGTGACCTTCAATAAAAACTGAACAAGCAGCAGCAACACGTGCAATTACATAGGATACGCAGACCCTCTAGCATCCACCCTTTTCTGTTCTAGACCCTTTCATTACCTTGCTTTCATCCAAACCTGTATTGTTTGTGAGTCACGCACAGGCAGCGTGAGATGCATGGGCAGAAGAAATGACCAGCGATTGCCATGATTTCTCGCTGTGATAAAAAGATCATGCACACAAAAGCTCTTCCTTTAGTTAAGCCAAACAATTTAACACAGCAGTAGAGGACACATGGAAGCCTCATTACAAAAGACCTCAGGAAACATGCTGGGATATGTTAACCTGAAAAAGTAATTCACTAAAAGTTGCAGTAAATTTCCTTCCTACTGTAACCAAAGGGCTGCTGCGTGGAATGATATACTGGATGAAAACTTCAAAGGGTTTTGCACCCATGTTGTGTCTCTGCCTGTCTGACAGTCATTCGAGCTGCTAATAAAGATGGAATTGGATTACATATGCCAGTCAGGAGTCTGGAGAATCGCACTTCACAGTTCTAGAACATCAGCTGATTACAAATGACAAAGACTCCAGCTTCAAACTCACACATACACAAATTTACATAAACACCGGCAATCTCAGGCATGCAAGCATCCTTTTAAAAATGAATACAAAAACGAAGAGACTGGCAGAGATAGGTTTGATTGATTCGTTTGCATCACGTTTGAAAGGATGAAACTTGTACCTTTTAGAACACACATAAACACAAAATGCAAACAAAGCTGTATCTATGGATTGAGCTCACAAACATTTTAGCGCTCTTAAGTTAGTCTTTAGGAGACTTCTAGCATATCAGCATGCTAACCTTTTCTGGAGTATACAGTATGCCTATATTGTGTACAGCATACATTTTATGTATGCACAGCCACATGACCGGCTACTAAATGCATATGTGCTGACCTGACTATCTTTTTCCCCAGGAGGCTATGTAAATTAATACTGATCTGGAAAATGTTTACATTTCGTTTTGGGTAGCAAACTACGTTTCTTGAATGTCCAGTCTGATTGGCCAGTCGCAACACAGTCTCACTCCAACTCGTCACATTTTAACACTTGGTCAAGACCCTTTTGCGTCGTTTTTTTGAAACTCAAGGTACTCCTTTTCAGTCACCTTTGGACATGAAGGGTCCTACATTGTTTTCAGTTGTTTGGCTTAATTAAATGGTTTGCATGCATATATAAATTTATCATATTATTTTTTACCTTAATTGGAGCACCAAACCCTACCCCTACCTACCCACCTCTGAACAATATATACACACAGGCAAATGCAGTCACGGGTATTTATTGCACAAACTAATCATAAACAAGCAGTATAAATACATTACAGTCTTCTGAAGCCATACAAAGTCTGAGAAGATGAGAGTAAAACACAAGGTTTTAATCACTAAAAATGATCATGCTACGTTTACGCGCTGTCATCTCATTTAAAAAACATACTCCCGTCCGGTAGAATGATGCAATCGGTCACGAGATACACAAGAGCCAATAGTATTTCACAACAGCATGACACAATAGATCACAAGACACGCAAGACCCAATGGCATTTCACAACCAACGTTGACATAAGGATTCTTGTAGCAGCATTTTTTAAAATTTTGTACACAGACTGACTGCAGAGAGCACAGGAAGTACACGGAAGACGGAGGCAGCGACCGCATCTATTCCTCTCACAAATCTCTCGTTTTGGCAAATGATGATGGTGGTTGTAGCTGCCGGCTATATCTTGTGTTTTATTGAGAGATGGTAGGTTTAGGGACAGGGGTTGGGTTACGTCCTCATAAATGTGTAAATAATATATTTTAAATAAAACAGTTTTGACCGTTTACTTTGAAAAATCACACCCCTACATATATGCAATAATGCCATTGTTTTTACCCAATATATCTTTTAATTATGACGATAAAATAAAAAAATTTGTAGTGTCGGTATATTGATGCTAAGGGTTTCCTATTTAAAACAACGGAGGACCCTTTGCGTCGAAAAGTGACTAAAAAATGGTACCTTGAGCTTTTAAAAGCAACGCAAAAGGGTTTTGCCCAAGCGTCAAAATGTGATCAGTTGGAGTGAGACTGTGCTGCCAGTTTAGTCATAAGGAGCCTAACTGTCTTCGATAACATGATACAACCACTAATGTTTTTCGTGCAATTTGGGGAAAGGCAGAAGTAGCAGAAATGAATGCTGCTTGCTCAGAAACATATTTTGCGCACCCTTTGGAAAGAAATGCGCGGGAGGAGTGTGCGCAAGCATGTGGGTGAAGTACCTGGCTGTGTGTGCTGACTCCACCACAGGAAGACAAGATAAATACACATAACAGGTTCAGTATTATCGTTTAGGTCTTTTTTAATAGATAACTGTCCAATCATTTTAAACAGTTCGGAATGAATTCTCCATTAAAACGAGAGTAGACCTGGCTATAAAATGAACGTGGATCAATCAGATCATTTGGTTTTGTGGGAATTGAATGATTATATTGAGATCTTTGTCGTTTGATTGCAGACATTTTAGCAAATCCGAGCACAACTGAGAGCTGAAACCCATATAAGATTACTTGCGAGAGAAAATCCTGAGATTCGGGAGACAAATGTCTCCTTTTGATGCCATTGCTTTCTAAAAGAAACAATTGAGATCTCATTTTAGATTTCTTTTTCATACGGGCTGCACAAAACAGGGTTTCCAGTGTCAAACTCAGTGTGTTTTGTTCAGGATCACTAACAGGATAATGAAAGTTATTTTTGTGTCTCAGTTCAGTTACAACAGCCTGAACTCTATTACAGCGGAACTGAATTCTATGATTTCTTCACATTACTCTTGATTGTTTCTTGCTATAATATTATGAAATTCAGTTAACCTACACTGTAAAATCTAAGTAGTTGGGCTTACTTAAAAAAAGCAAGCAAACCAATTGCCTTAAAAAAACTAAGTAAAGTGAAATAAAAACAGTATGTTGTACAGACAAATGCTTAGTTAGTATAGTTTACTTAAACGAGAGTTACAGTTACTAAAAAAGAACAATAGGGTGTACTTGATCCTTTACTTTAAGTTTACTAACTTAATATAGCTACTCATTGACTCCCAGAGTGCATTGCGGAAGAATAAATTATGCAATTGCTTTGTTTTGCAGTTGTTGTTGTTTTTATTTGCAAATTTAATTTGCTGTCTTGTGTCAGTAGCATTATTAATAATCACTAGAAAAAAATAAAACAACAATATAATAAATCAATTATAAGATAGGTCACAGCAACCTTTTCTTCCTTTGAAAGCAATAAAATCCAATTTCATGTTGCATCACTGCATTAATAGGAGGAAAATTATAGCAATATAGACAAAGTTCTACCAAAGGGAACGCTAATCACTATAATGGTGAGTAAAAAAAAAGGAAATTTTTGGAAAATTTTATGTGGCATTTGTGATGTTCAGTTGTTTTTAAAATTCAACACTGAAGATGACTTTCTGAATTCAACTAGTAAAATATAACAGACATGAGGACATTTTTCTTCTTCCTCTGTTGTTGTGTTGTGTGTTAGCAACAAATTAGTGCACTGCTGCCTCTCACTGCTTTATTAATGCCATTGGCTCCTTTGTGGCTTCTTGAATATTTTAAGTAAGCATCACTCAAAGCAGTAAGTAAATTGTCTTATTTGCCTTTGAAAGTTGCTGTAACTTGGTAAAACCTAGTAAGTATAACAACTAAGTACAGCATGCTAACAATATTTTACAGTGTACTTATTTCTCTCTCATTTGCATCAAATTAAAGTTAGGTTCCCAGTGCTGGGAAGATTAATAAGAAATGTAGTCCATTACTGATTTAAAATGACACAAGGCAAATTGTAGTAGATCCATTACATTACGTTTTTGGTTATGTGATCAGACTACTTTTAGATCAATTGTGGCTAAAATAATATGGAATCATGTTATCAATAAAAAAGGAACGGTAGTGTGATTACGAGTATTTTAAAATGTAATATAGTCTAATTACAACAACTTTATCCAAACGACACACAATCACTTGCCTTGCTTTTATTTATTTTTTATTTTTTTGTAGTCTTAATTTGGAATGTTGTAGTATTTGTTTAATTGCTAACGATTGTTTCAGGGAGCCATGTTATTGCTTGTCTATTTAGAAATGAGTTCTACTAGTGGTTTGTGTGTGTGTTCTTGCCTGTTTGGATCGTTTTAGGTCTTGCAGACATGCTATGTAAGTGTGTTCACGTGTATCAGAGTGTCACTAAGACTGCAGTCTAACATAAAATCCAGATTCGCCAAATCCCACCCTCAACTCCCTTTGTTTTACTTTCCTTATCCTCTTTATTCTTCTCTTTCATACTCCACTGTCCATTCCGCTTTTGTTTCTGGATTTTTTCTTTCACTGGATTAATCTGTCCGGATGCCCTGCTGTGAACGTACTTTATATAGACAAACAAAAGCAATCCATTGCGGCCTGGAGGTTGTACTTTTCCTGACATTTCCATTTAGCCATGGCCAACATCGTAAGCATATTGATTTCACTTGACTCCTGTCTTCGTACAGGTCTCTGAGGCCCAGAACAGGAGCAACCAATTGTAATGGCTCAGTTTGCTTTGAAATGTTTGTGTGTGTCAGACTGGAATATTAGAGTATTGTTTACAATATATACTGCATTCTGCATGCTGTTTTTCATAAAATTGTACTAACAGTAGTTGGCAGCCATTTATAAAACAGCTGTATAAAACATGGCTACCACATGAACTGTCTGTGTTGAAAGGTTGCTGTTTTTTTGGGGGGGGGGGAATTCAAGTAATAATGACTATTAATACAAATTAGTTGTGTATGCATACCGTATTAATATGCATACTGATAGCCTGCTGCCAAATTGTAAATATTACAAATAAGAATGCTTTGATACCTTAAACTTTTTGTTGTTGCTGTTGTTGTAGTTTTTTTGTAAATCAATGTGTTCTGCTTGTTTTTAATGAAATATTGCATGTAGAGTTTCATAAATGCTTTTGCTGTTGTCTCCAGCTTTTCAGATGTGTGTGTGTGTGTGTTAGGAAAATTCAGCAAAAAACCCTTTCTCTTCTAGAGTTTAAGATCTTAGCAGTGTCTCAAAATTTGATACTGCAAAGGAGCCAGCACAAAAGTTTTTCTCTGGGTTCAGCAACTCTCACCCTAAAAGTTTTGCCTGACTTGCTGATTGTCCTGAAACAAACACGAAAACACTCACAAACACTTTCCTCACCCGGGCGGTGAGCTCACAGAGTGCCCTGGATCATTTACCTAAATTGAAAATCGTTGGCTCCACCTCTTAACTGGTGAAAAACACCACCAGGGTAATGTAGAGGCGGTAAGAGGATCGTTACTGCGGATCTGTGACCTTCCAGAACACGTGATGTTATAGTGAGTTTCTGGATGAAAACCTTTCATCGTCAAACGAACCAAAACACATTTTTTTAAACAGTCCTTCAAAGTAAAGCCTTCAGTGCGAGAAGCCAATGAAATAAGACCAACCTCTTCCAATTAGTGACCTTAATGAGCTTAACCTCCAGTGATCAATCGAACAGGCATGAGCTCATCTGAACACACTCGTTTCTGTGGTTTCTAAGCTTATTTTCTGAATGAGTGAAGTTGGGAATTTACAATGATACAACAGCTTACAAATTTCATTAAACTGTGAATAGCAGGTTTTTACAAATTGCCACAGAGTTCTGAATTTTTAATCAAATAATCATTTGCATGCAATTTTACAATTAAAATATTTTCATTTTAAAAACATCATAACACACACACACACACACACACACACACATATATATATATATATATATATATATATATATAAAATATACATTCAATGTCATACAAAATATTTGTCAGCTGCTATAAAAATACAAACAAAACGTATCACTCTTCACCTCTTTCCACTTTAATCACACCTGCTTTTAGTCAGCCTCTCCCTCTTTTCATTCTCTTCCCATCCATTCTCTATGCTTTTCTCACTTTCTGTGTACAGTGCCTTCGAGAGGTTTCGCTTCTTCAGCTCCTCTCCATATCTGTGCGTTTTATCACCTCCATCTACCCAAATCACTGCCAGGTGTGATAACTTTCACACAGTGTTGAATAAAGACTCGAATCTCATCTCATCACAGCCCTATTTGTCCCACCAACCTGTGTCGAGTTGAAATTCACGCTGCTATTTAGCAATGAAGCAACAAGACTGCCTGCCTTCGAAAAGCAAATGAAAATATTTGCGTAAACTGCTCAGGCTGAGTGCTTCGCTCAAGGGCACGACGATTTATCTCAATCTGACAACGAATCATTCCGCTGAAACTGTGCCACATGGCGTCCGACCTGAGAGAGAAGCTTCGATTAAAATGTTCAGCACACCTGCAAATAATACCATTAGTCATAAATGAGCAATCAACCTCCAATTGTGCAGGGACGAAATGTAATTTTAGTGTCCAGGAGCATTAATATTAAACGCTTGAGGCCAATTAATACGAGGGCTACTCAAGACATCTAATGTATCATCTGTCTTGCTCCCCAGGTCATTCCAGTTAGAGCCAGATCTAATTTCAGCATCTGTGGAATAACAGGTATTTCTTTCTGATATATGATGTGAGACACTGAATTCTGAATGTCACCAGTGACCTTTGGAAACTGTGTTTTTCTTCAGTTCTGATGCCAATATGGCTGCGTCTCACAAGGTTACAGACCGGTTGGTCAAGGATGCTACTAAATAATCAAGTTTAAGTGGGACAAGACAAAATTTTAATAATCTACATGGAAAATCTCTAATGATCGGCTAAAGACAATAATATTGGGGTGATGCATTTGCCTCAGCCTTGTGTATTTATGAATACACTGACAAAGCTATGCAATAAAACATGCTTTGTAACTAAATAATCTTTTTTTAAGAATATGCGGGGAAAAAACTGTATTTACGGGAACAAATGTTAATATACGGGGTGATGCACTTTTCTCACCACTATGCACTTCACACATTCATATACAAAGTAATGAATAAAACCATGCATTGTGCACAAAATAATCTAATTCAGTTGGTCCCAAGACAGCATTTTAAGAATCTACAATGAAATATTTGCATTGATTGACCACAAATGATGTTTAGTTCTCATTTAGTGCTAAATAATCAAAATGTGAGAATCTGATTGGCCACAAATATGAATTCTGGGGATATAACTGACCCCTATGCACTTCATATATGCCCAAAAACATGCATTGTGCTAAAAATAATCAATATAGTCATGCATAAAAACATGGATTATGCATTAAATAAACATATGTTACATGTGAATATTAGAGACAATGCACTATTCTCACAACATGCACTTAAAACACTAATTAATCAAGCTTTTCAGAATTTGTATAAAAAAATTAAGTGCAAATCCGCCACAAATGAGAATGTTTAGGGCAATACCCTATCATGAATAATAAAAAAAGATAATGCCTTTTGACCTAAATAATAAAAATATTAGGCATGCATGAAAATCCTGTAATGATGGGTATGAATGTCAGTTAACATTTTTCACCCCTATACACATTCATATGCAAAGTCAGGCATAAAACATTAATTTTGCTTTAATTAATCAAGATTAAGTTGGACTAAAGACAAATTGTACAAAAAAGTACAGTGTGCTTCTCTCACCTCCATGCATTTCATACACGCACAGACAAATTCATGCATTGTGCACTAAATAATCAAGATTTTAAGAATCGGTGTGAAAAACAGGTACGAATGTGAGTATTTGGGATGGTGCACTTCTCTCCCCCTATGCACTTTACAAATGCACAAAGTCATGCATGAAAGCACTAAATAATCAAGATTTTAAGAATCTGCACAGGCTGACCACAGATGCGATTATTTGGGGCGATGCACCCCTCTCCTATGCACTTCAAAGTCATGCATGAACACATGCATTGTTGCTCTGTTGATACAGGAAATCTTTCTTGCATCCTTTCTTACCAGGCAGGCCGAGGCACAGCAAGGAACTGTAGTAGATGACAGGAAACTGTCCGAGAGGGCAACCGCGAGGACTCCAGGAACTGGAGTTGGGGGACAGCACGGTGAAGATGTGACTGTGCTCCATGGCCTCTCTGCCCTCCTTCAAGCTCCAGAAAGAAGACGAACCACGCAGAGGAAGAGCCGGCTGACACGTGTGGGAGCCAGAGGACGACTGCGCGGCAGAGAGACACAGACAAGGAGAGGCGAGGAAGCCGGCGATGTGATGGAAAGAGAGGCAGAAATGTGAGGAAGAGTGTGTGTGTGAGAGCAAGAGAGAGAGAGAGAGGAGATGGGGGGGGGGGGCGAGCAGGGGGGAATGAAATCTGGGGAGGCATGAACGCAAAAAGGGTGAAAATAAGTGGGGAGGGGGGCGTGAAAGAGAGGAACATTGGGAGAGCGAGAGGCGTGAAGTGAGGAAGAGACGATTGGTGTTGACACCGCTGAGAGGTGATTTCTGTGCGTCTGAAGGGCGACCCAGGGGTAAATAAGAGCTCTAGCATGACTCGACTAGTTCACACCAGTTACACGTACAGTACATCCACACCACACATGCTGGACACGGCCACTAGCTGCTTAGCATTTTTGAACTTGTGAATTTTGTCATTATGTTGGAGATAATTAAAACCATCCTAGATGTTTTTATTAGTAGTAGTCATTTTTTTAAATAATTTTGTTTGCCATCACACACTTTTGAAAATAGCAATTAATTATTTCAAAATACCACTTGTTGATACCGATTACTGATAATTTTTGTCATTTGTAATTGTTTGAAGAATATTGGGTAATCAAAGAATATAAAAAATATCGGTCGGCTCAATTTGTTTGGTAAAGGATTTTTCCTTTAGTCATTTTCACGAATAATTAAGTCTGTTAAAATGTATTGTAGAAGCTTCTGTTACCATTCATTTTGTTGCACATTTTATCTTAAAATAATGTAATCCTAAAAACAATAAGTATAATAATTAGAGATGTCCCCATACCAGTTTTATGTGCCTGCTACTCTGTAATTTAATTGCATATTTTTATATATTTTTATGTTCGGTATAGAAACCGAAGGTATATTAATACTGGTTAGATTTAGATTTTTTCCGGCAACACTTTACAATATGGTTCATTAGTTAACAACATTAGTTAACAAGAACTAATAATGAATAATACTTCTACAGCATTTATTAATCTTGCAAATTTCAGCATTTATTTATGCATTTTTAAAATCATAAGTTGTGTTTGTTTACATTTATGCACTGTTAAATAACATGACCTAACAATGAAACGCTGCTTTTCTATTAACTAACGTTAGCAAAGATGACTAAATACTGTAGTAAATGTATTATTCATTGTTTGTTCATGTTAGTTAATACATTAACTAACAAAGACACCTTATTGTAAAATGTTACCGTTTTTTCTTTTTGTTATCGTTTAGTCACTGTGGGTTTTAGAGTTTTCTAGATGATTTATTACTGATTTATTACTGTATTGTGGTATATAGATGTTTTCAAATGTATTGTGCAAGCTTATTTTACTTTTATCATTCATTCATATTTTATCTTTAAAAAAAATGTAAAATATGTAAACATATTTTTCCAGAATTAAATATTTTTTTATTACTGCGCTGGAAACATAAACAACATAAATATTTTTAACATAAATATATGCCGAAATAGGCACATTTTTTTATTAATCTAAAATGCAAATCTGGGATTTTTTTTTTTTTTTTTGCTTGCTACTACAAAAATTAAAAAAGTAATTAGTCTTATAAATAAAAATCCAAAGTTTTGCCCAAATTTGATATATGTGTGGTATTATTTGCATTTCCATGCTTTATTAATTATAATATATTTTTTATTGATATATTGTGCATTTAAAGAAACTTTACACTTTCTGAACGAGGTAGGAGAGGTGCTACATCATGCAGTTTGAGTGAATCTCTGTATTTTAAGGGTTTACTTATTTACAGCATACCCCTCCTTAACAATAAGATTTGGAGACTCATTTGTGTCGGTATAGCACAAACGATGTGGGATGAGTTAATATTGTGGAGTGTAACAGCATCACTAATAATAATTATAATACGGAGAACAAGATAAATGTTTAACACCAGCGGAAATAAATAACCTTGGTGTCGTAAAACATGAGCACAGAGCAATAACACAGTATGTTAAATTCCTATCATTCTTTTTGCATAAATAATCATTTAGATAGCAATCAAACTCAGTGGTAATAACGTGACATTGATGGAAAGCAAATTCTCTCCATTGCTGTGGGTCACAGAGTGCATTTCTGCGGCACCTGTTTACTTTGCATACTTGATCAGTCATATATGTGATGTGGAAGGGAAAAGGCTGATTTTCTCCATGCCGTCCTTCTCGTAAAGTCATTTTCCTACAGCCTGGTAAATGAGTGTGAAGTGATAGAGAGAATATGGCCGTTTAATAAAATATAGCTCAGTGACTCGCATTGATTACAGAGAGCGACAGAATGGCAGGTCTTTCCTCATGTTCACACACAGGCCCGAGGCTATAAAGCACACACACACCGCTCTGCACTCAGTGATCTAGTTTACTGACACTCATTGCTTCTTTGAGTACAGACCAGATCTTTAAGAAACAATAATAACTGGTATGAATTTATTCATTTAATACTGGTTTGACTGTTACTCACTAGATGAGACTATATTGGATCACTCGAACAAAGCTTCACTTTTATGACACAAGTTCATTTCGGAAAGACATAGAAAGAGATTCCATCTCTTAACAGCATTATCCATCAGCTCGGCTCTAAGCGACAGACTGTATTAATAATGAATCGCAAGCTTTAATAGCAGCTCGGTATGCATAGCATAACCGTTAAATTAGATGTTTGATTTTGGTAAAGGGGTGAAAGAGTTCACACATGCTTTTTCATTTCCATGACGTCTCTCTCTCTCGCTTGCATTCTGCCTCGTAAGTGAAAGGTGTGGGCTGAAAAGATTCAGTAAAGAAGTAAACTAGAATTCCTGGATGCATGACAAAAGTGGGTGAACGCGTACTAGACAGTGAGGAGAACAGCATCACAACTGTGTTAAAGTAGTGTGAAGATTCAGCAGAGCGAAGACTTTCTCACTCAATATTGCTGTGTAATCGCTCAAAATCAGACACGTGTCTGAACCTGTCAAAACTGCTGCAAAACCTTGAGCTGTCTATGTAGGCAACATTTTAAGGCTGTACAGGCCTGCAAATGACGTGTCAAAAACTAGGTCAGTTTAAAGGAATAATCACCCCACTCACCTTAAAGTAGTTCCAAAATATGGAAGTCAACGGTGACCCAAAACAGACTGGTTACAAACTTTTTTTCAAATTATCTTCCTTATTGTTCGGCAGAAAAAAGAAATTCATACAGATTTGAAACTACTCAAGGGTGAGTAAATGATGACAGAATTTGTGGATGAAATATTCCTTTAATTACACTGCACAACTTGTTTAGTCAAAACATGTCATTATAAAACGCATTGCAATACGTTGTGCAATGTTAGATTGTATTTTAGAAAAAGTGCATATTAACACATTAAATAAAAGACAAAATTGTTTTGTTACATTCTGTGTATGTGAAAGATTTATAGCGATTTGTTAATTAAAAGCAGACGCAGGATTTTACTTAAAGTACTTTTACTGAAAGGGTTACTTCACCCCAAAATGAGAATGCTGTCAATAATCACTTACTTTCATGTACCTTTAGAATAGTCCATCTGCCATCAGTGCAAAGTTATGAAGCGACAAAAATATTTTTTATGAAAAGACAACAAAAATTATGACTTTATTAAAACAATTTGGCATTGTAACTTCACCATTGCTCCATTATGGAGAGTATCCACTGAATGCAAATAGTGTACACTGTTCTGTGTCAGCCCGTGTATCTTTGTGTTGCGACTCACACAGAAGAGTGTACCGTATTTGCGTGCAGCGATACTCTTCAAAATGGCTCTACGGTGATGATGTGGTAACACATTTGTTAAAAAAAGTATTTTTTTACTTTTGTACATAAAGTATTCTCATCACTTCATAACGTTACAGTTGAACCACTGACAGCAGATTAACTATTCTGCTGATGTCTTCCATAGTATTTTTGAACATTGACAGTGTTCATTACTTGGCAGTCAATGGGACAGTCACAAGCATCCCGGCAAAATATCTTAAATTGTGTTGAGTAGATAAAAAAGGTTTTAAGGGTGAGGAGCGACATGGGGGTAAGCAATTAATGACAAACATTTTTATTTTTGGGTTAGAGTAAGCCTTTTAGTACTTTTTAAACATTTGTACTTTAGTATTATTTTTCTAGAACCTTATGACTTTAACTTCACTACATCATTGAACAAGACAAATATCCTACTTTTCAATCCACTATATTTTTTATCAATGTCCTAAAATAAAAAGCTGTTAATATGTCAACCTGTCCTCCAGCAAATATGCCTGTATAGCACGTTTGTCCAAATCCCTGAAATATGACCCATCAGAGCGTATACTACAATTGTGCCCCTATTGGCAAAAGGACATTTTATCATTTATAACTTGTGCTTTTTTATCTGCATCTTATTTTGGGTTTGGTTTAGCTCAGTTAACGGTGCATTGCATTATATCAGTGGTTCCGAAACTTTTCTGCCAGGCTCCCCCCGAAAACATTTATTGTTACATAAAAATCTAGAGATTTTTGGCCGAATCTGAAACTTGTTACAGATACACCTGAGCACCCGCCAGGCTCCACCCTCACTCCCTCACTCAGATCCCAGTCACCGGAATACTAAATTGGTTCACTAAATTGGACTTACGCAGTTCGTACAACCTAGTCAGAATTCGTAAGGGTGACGGGTGGAAAACTGCTTTTATTACTCCCACTGGGCACTACGAATACTTGGTGATGCCGTACGGACTTGTCTTCAAAGATTTCATGCATGTGGTTTTCCGTGAGTACCTACACAAATTCCTTGAACATTACAAACATGTCCGTATGGTACTCACCAAGCTCCGAGAGTACAAGTTGTTACTAAAAGCAGAAAAATGCTAATTTGACCAAACTTGCACCACGTTCCTGGGTTACAAAATCGACCAATCTGGAGTGAGTATGGACTCAAGCAAGGTAGAAGCCATCACTCAATGGCCAGTACCCACCACCGTTAAGGAACTTCAGAGGTTCTTAGGCTTCTCTAATTTCTATAGAAGGTTCGTAGATAATTACAGTACTCTGGCTAGTACCCTCACTTCCCTTCTTCATGGCAAGCCTAAGACTTTAAATTGGAACTCTGAGGCCTCATTGGCCTTTAACAAGATGAAAACAGCTTTTACCTTTGCACCCATTCTAGTGCACCCTAACCCTTAGTTCCCATTTGTGGTGGAGGTAGATGACTCCACAACAGGGGTCGGTGCTGTACTGTCCCAGGAGCAGGGGGACCCCCTTCAGCTCAAACCTTGTGCTTGCTTTTCTAGGAAGCTGACCCCGGCGGAGAGAAATTACGACATTGGAAATCATGAACTCCTTGCCATCAAGCTAGCTCTCGAAGAGTGGAGACATTGGCTGGAGGGGTCTCTCCATCCATTTCAAGTGTTGACGGACCATAAGAACCTGCAATATCTCCAGGAAGCACGGCGACTCAACCCCAGGCAACCGAGATGGTCTCTATTCTTAACTAGATTCAAATTTACGATTTTCTATCGACCAGGATCAAAGAATGTGAGAGCGGATGCTCTCTCCCGCACGTATGCTCCTCCTGAGGAACCCAAGCCTATTGAGACCATCTTACCTGAGAAAATGTTTGTTAGTCCCATTCAGTGTGTGACCCCTCCAGCCGCAGTGGATCCTGCCCCAGTTCCTCCGCCGGGTTGCCCACCTAACCGTCGCTTTGTTCCTGAAGAGGAACAGATTCCCCTTATCCACACCTCACTGGGCACTGGACATCCAGGGACCAATAGAACCCTCTCGCTGCTGCAAGAAAAATTCGGATGGCCCCAGATGGATCAAGATGTGCGAAGGTAGGTGAGAGGGTGTAGGGAATGTGCCACCTCTAGAGACCCCTAGAATGCTTCCTGCCGGAAAACTCCAGCCACTTCCCACACCTAATCGCCCCTGGTCACACCTAGGGGTCGAATTTCATCAACAGACCCGCCCGCCTCCTGAGGTAATACCTGTGAGCTGGTGATTGTTGATCGTTTCTCGAAATTCTGTCGACTGCTTCCCTTGAAGGGTCTCTCCTCCACGTGGGAGACTGCCCAACTCCTATACGACTATGTGTTCCGGCATTTTGGACTACCGAGTAGATTGTTTCAGGTTGAGGACTCCAGTTCATCTCCCGTGTATGGCGGGCATTCTTCCAGCTCCAAGGTGTGGCCGTTAAACTTTCATCAGGATACCATCCCCAAACCAACAGGCAAACAGAACGAAAGATCCAGGAGGTGGGGCGGTTCCTCCGTACCTTCTGCAGCGGCCACCAGGACTCCTGGAACCAGTATTTGGGC
>JAUCMU010000063.1:1675199-1703995 GCA_032275025.1 Enteromius treurensis | reverse complement strand
CTAGGGTTCAAATCACTAGGGCTCGGAGTCCGCCGTCCACCCGGCTCGCCCCCCGGACAGCACGCCAAATCTGCTAACATTTACGATTGATTGAGGAAGCGCGAACTCTTGAAGCAGTTTCAAGGTTTGAATTAAATATATTTTATTTTATTTCTGCAAATTAATAATTAGTAATATAGTAATGGCTAGTGCAGCCGCTGATTCATTCACCCATTTTCATTTGCAAATGAAAACACAACACACTTTTTTATCATCATGAAGTATACTAGCAACACAGAAAATTAATTAGGTATACACCTATACTCCGCTAATACATAGATGGAATAAATGTAAAAATATAGCCCTAACAAGTTAATATAATAGAAGAAAAACAATGGACAAATGTTCCATGTTATCAAAATGTTTTAAACATCTCTGATAAACCCGGGTTGCTATGGTCATACAGGTTTGTTTATGCAATAAACTCGCGGCCACGAGCGTGTTCTCAGCTTCTGGAGGCCATGACATAAGGATGTCGTTACCTCGACAAAACGATCTCGTGCTCATGACATAATATCACATAATAAGACGTTCCCACGAGTTAATGTCGTGGCCATGATAAAAATAAGTGAAGCCAAGACGTCCCCTCCCGGTCACCGTACAAACGACCAATCAGGAGCGAAGGTGGAAAGCAATGTCATCGAAACTTTTCTGTAGACAGTCAGTTTCTTATTCATACATTAACCACACGTTATTTTCACACATAGCCAATGCATTCTTTCCCCCAACACACAAAAAGAAACTACTTGTTCTGTCATGTGTTCATTTCGAATGCATTTTGTTCAGATTAACCTGAAGTAATCCAGGTGATTCTGACCTTCTTCTCAGTTTAGTCACAGATAGTGAGAAATTCCATTTCACAACACTCTTTTCCGCCACAGACCATAAATGATCAGGGATTAGTTGAGAAGGAATCGAAACCACTTGAAATATGAGTTACTCATATTAAAATGCATCATTCCGAAAGTGAAAGTAAGGTGTAGAGTAAAGCGATTGTCTGGCAGTAAAGATGGGTTCACAGTTTATTGCAGAACTTAATTGTCCTGTGTGTTATGAAGTTTTCAAGAAACCTGTTGTTTTATCATGTAGTCACAGTTTCTGTAAAGAGTGTCTTCAACAATTCTGGAGAACCATGGAAACTCAGGAGTGTCCTGTCTGCAGGAGAAGATCCTCAAGGGATGATCCTCCAGCTAATCTTGTGTTAAAAAACTTGTGTGAGTCGTTCCTGATGAAGAGAAATGAGAGCCATTCATCAGGGTCTGGGGAGATCTGCAGTTTACACCGAGAGGAACTCAAACTCTTCTGTCTGGAGGACAAACAGCCGGTGTGTTTAGTGTGCAGAGATTCACAAACACACGACAGCCACAAATTCAGACCAATCAGTGAAGCCGTTTCACCATATAAGGTAAGCGAAATTAAGGTTCTCTGGAATATTTAAGCTTTATATTTACAGCCTTCTGCCTATATATAATGTTATCATATGAATGCATTTTTTAAGCAGCTAATACTTTTTGTGTTTTCATGTTGTTGAATTCTAGGAGAAAATAAATGCAGCACTTAAATCCTTACAAGAAAAGCTTAAACACAATGAGACCATTAAAAAGGAATTTGAGAAAACAGTTCAACACATCAAGGTAACGAAATGGTCTTATAAATTAGGCCAGGTGAATGGGGAGTGGGGTATCATTTTTTTGTTATCAAAAATAAAGCAACAATTCATCTCAGTCGACCATACATAACCTGCTTGAATAAATATGGAGCCGCCCTTTTCCTCCAGTTGTTCAAATATTAAAGCATGCCGTCATCAGTTGTTTAGTGAATAAATATCTCAACAGTTTATGTTCAGAGTTGAAGGAGTGTTTACACACAGAAATTGCATTTGGGATCCATGTGATACATAGGTTTAGAATTGTGGTGCAGATGCCTATCAATACCATGATTATTTATTTGGGATGCAAAAATTTGTTTGTTTCATGAATGTTAATGCACTTAGAATATTTTACACAGATATGCACGTCCTACATGGATTTAACAAAATTTGCTTCTCAATGTACATCATTATAAAGATAAATAGAGTTTGGTTTGCTCTCTCTCTTGAATAAACCAGAAAATACATTGTGCTGAATGTATAATGTTTTCTTAAGTACCCACACCGAGACAAAGAATTCTCCAAACAGAGAAATGAACTAACAATTGGATTCGTCACTGAACAGGATCCTAGACTTTGGAAGTTTACATTTATTTTGGAACTGGAGGTAAATTTGGTTGAATGCTCTGGGAAGGAGCACCCCCACTTGGTTCAGTTTTCCTATTAACTCCTATAACGTCTTTATTTCAATTTTTAGGTATTGTGGGATGAAACCTTTAAATGTTATATTAAACGTGAAAATCTTTTGGATTAACACAGAATTTATTCATATAACCATTCTGAGTGAAAGCAGTGAAGGAAGGGAAGGAAGTGGTGAAAAAGAAACTAAAACTGTTCACAAGACTTGGTTTGCAAAAGAGTAAACATATCCTGTAAAATTCTGGAAACACTTTCCAACAATTCCCGACACTAAAAAGAAGGGGAAGTTATCCAACCTTTGCAATAACACAAATTCTATAGCAAACCATACTCTTATTTATTTAAGGTGAATAACAAAATGCTTGTGTAAATTATGTGATGTGTGTATACTGTGATGATCAAAGTGAATGTGTTTGATTTCAGTCTCAAGTTGAGCAAACAGAGCACCACGTTAAACATCAGTTTGAGAAGCTTCATCAGTTTCTCAGAGATGAGGAAAAAGCTACAATCACTGCACTGAGAGAGGAAGAGGAGCAGAAGAAGATGATGATGAAGGAGAAGCTGGAGGAGATCAACAAACACATCTCAGCTCTTTCAGACACAATCAAAGACACGGATGAGATGATGAAAGACAATGACGTCTGCTTTATAAAGGTCAGATTTCAGATCATCCATTGATTGATTGATTGGTTGGTTGAGTTGTTGATGATAAATGGTGTTTGTTCCGCAGAAATTTCCAGTCTCAATGAAAAGGTGAGTGATCTGCTGGTCTCTGGTCTCTCTGCTTCTGAAGTCTGATCCTGAATCTTCTTCCAGAGTCCAGATCTCATCGCAGCCGGATCCACAGACACCTTCTGGAGATTTGATTGATGTGCCACGATACTTGGGCAACCTGTCCTTCAGAGTCTGGAGAAAGATGCAGGGCATTATCCAATACAGTAAGTCTGGAGAAGATCTGTGCTCTTACACATACACTGGAAATAACACATCCTGGGACATTTCTAACATTTATGTAACCTGTTAACAAAAGAATGAGTTCCATAATTTGTAATAATCTTTGTACAGTTCACTCTTGGTCATTATATATATATATTTATATACTCCTCAGCTCCTGTGATTCTGGATCCAAGCACGGCTCATCCGGGGCTCTTCCTGTCTGATGATCTGACCAGTATTACAGACAAATGGAATAAACAACCTCTTCCTGATAATCCCGAGAGATTTGACAGCTTTTCCTGTGTTCTGGGTTCAGAGGGTTTTAATTCAGGAAAACACAGCTGGAATGTGGAGGTTAGAGGGAATTCATACTGGATTCTTGGAATAACTACAGCTTCAAACCAAAGGAAGGGCCGTACGTTTTTTGACCTTGATGTGTGGGGTGTGCAGTATGGACTGCATAAATGGTATGTTTTTCCTGTTAAACAGAAGCTCAAGTTTGTGAGAGTGTATCTGGACTATGACAGAGGAATGGTGTGATTCTTTGATGCTGTAGCCAACACACATCTGCACACATTCACAACCACCTTCACAGACACTGTCTTTCCCTTCTTTGAAACTGCTTCCTCTTTCAACATCTTGCCTTTCAAACTTAAGTAAATGTTACACCTGGTTCTTCCTGCTTTCCTCTTTTCCATTACAATTGGAAAATGGCTTATTGTAGCTACCAGCAGCAGTGTTAATAGCTATCTGTAACCCGTATTAACCTTGAGCTATAGATACACAATAGATGCAAGTTTAAATTTGACTGTTTCCACCTTCAACCACTAGATGTCACTGTCAGCTATAATTAATGTATTCCAATCCTGCAAGTACAATTTTTAATGCCATTTTGCCTACTGTAAGATGAAACATAATTTACATAGTTTACAGAAATGACGTTGTATGAGATATATGTTTATTCCAATATTTTGTAATGTTCATGAATATTAAGTGTATGATATGAGCACGTGAGAATATAATAAAGTCTAGATGTTCAGATCTCTTGCCACTTTGTGCAAAAAGATGAAAATCCGTCAAAGAAACCCACAGCGAGGGCAGTTATTGGTGATTTCTATGTTGTGAAGTCAGTATACTCATTTGACACCGTCGCTGTCGCTTTCATGTGCTGTTAGCTGTGGCAAGTAATTAAATGAGCAATTTACAGTTATAATTATTCATCTTCACTAAAGTTAATAGTAAATAGTACATTAATAAATAAGCAAGAGACTAGAATAAATTTCATCGAAAGTTTACGTTTCCCCCTAACCTTTTGAAGACCACTAGATGTCGCTGTCGAATAATTACTGTGAGCTGCCTAAGTATACATGCACTTTACAATGCTCAAATTTAATTTAATTTAATGTAATTTTAGTTCAGAGATCGTAATCATGCATATAGCTTTCAATGTGCACTTGAGGTCCTTGAATTAAAATCAGCATAATTAATTATACATTTAGCTTACAATGTTAACATAAATTCAATTCAATTAATTATACATACAGCTTTGAGTGCTTACTTGAAATCCTTCAATTAAATTCAGTGTAATTAATTATACAATTAGTTAATTAATGTTAAATTTAAAAAAAATTTGTGGCTTCATTTTCGGACCCTAGAACTTGGTTTATATCACAATGCATCACTTTTCTTACAAGCAAAACAAATATAAAATCAACCAGATATTGCATGATCGGGTGCATGGAAAGATACTCGTTTACATACAAAATGTGTCTGCTCTTTATTTATATAGGCTCGTTGTATATATAATAAGTGTGGTAAACAAACAGGTATTTTGACTTGCAGTTAGATGTTAACATATTTGCTTGCTTGAATACATTTTATTTGGGGAAAACAGTGGCGTATTATCTTTCAGTTCTTGTTGAGATGGAAACAGAAATGTTTTTTTTTTTTCTTCTTCTTCTTTTTCTTTCTTTCTTGTTGTTTTTCATGACTGTTCATTTCAGGATAAATTGCATGTTGTATTCCCATCTGCAGTGTACTCTCCTCGTGATGCAGTCAATAATTTAGTTATTTTTTTGCCTCTCTTGTGCTGTATATTAAACTCCTCCAACCCTTTACAGCAGTCATTTTCCATTTTCCATTTAACCACTTGCATGTAGACATTAATGCACCGACCATTTAGTGCAGGACAATATGTAATGGGATTATTTCCTGACAGGGAAAATTATTTCCAGGGAGTGCCATGCTCTCGTTGGACATGCTTATTGATGTATGACCTCCTGGTATTTGCCACTAATTTGTCATTAATGGGTTCAAGCTCTGCTTGGAAAAATAGCAAAGTTTTCTGAGAACGATTTCTATAAACAGTCTTCAAACAACTTTGATATTTTGCTTTGATTACTGGAGTCAAAAAGGCATTCATCAGATATTCCATACAATACCGAAACAGAAACCTGAGACACATATATACGGCCTTCTGACCTTTAGGTAAAGTTCACAGTGTATCCCTCAGCATGAGAATGAATGCCAAATGTGATTTTGGGAAAGGCCAGTTGTTGCGCGGCTCAACTGGATTTCTTATTCAATCCATTCAGACAAATGCAATTTGCTAACAGCTTCCCAAAATAACCTACAATCCCATTTCTTTTCAAATGAAACGGAGGGAAGGTAAAATGTCTTATTGGTTCAATGGTACTTCAAATTGCATTATCATTGAGGCTTCGCTAAACACCTTGCTAAATAAGCCAATTTAAAAACAACTGGACTTAAAGAAAACTAGACAACCATTTTCACTCCCATATCCGCCTTTGTGTGCAAAAGGGTTCGGATAACAAAACACCGCTTTCTCTTGCAGGGCGTTTCCTTGTCTACTTAAAAAGAGTTCAAATTCACCAGCCTTGTTGCGTCTGTTTGCTTCAGATTTTTCTTAAAGAAAGGCTTAAACGAATAGTTCACCCGAAAATGAACATTCGCTGAAAATACTCACCCTCAGGTTATCCAACGTACAAATTTGTTCATTTACAGAAACAGATTTGGAGAAATGTAGCATTACATAACTTGCTCACCAATTGATCCTCTGCAGTGAATGAGTGCCGTCAGAATGAGAGTCTTAAGTTAATGTTTTGCAAAAAACATAGTTTCGAGAGGATCGCGAACGTAGTAATCACACACGGCTGGCAGCCTATATTCCCGAATCATCCCTTGTTATTCACAACCAATCAAATCACCTCCTTTCTACTATAAATTCGCCCAGCTTCAATGTTCCTACATCTCGCTTTACGCATGCTTAGAAATCGCACGACCAAAGACACATCCTACAAACAGCTTCCCTTTCAGCCAGCCAGCCTGGATTTCCCACAGGAACCGTGGCTTCCTATCTGACTGCATGCCTGCAGAGGCCGCATGCCTCCACGCTCTTAGATCTCATTCTACACGCCATCCGCCATTACTCACCACTCGCCGGCCCTCCGCCATTTTCGTCAGCCTGAAAGCAAAACAAAGCCCAGCGTTGCCATTTCCCAAACGCAAGGTAGCGCGAAAATGGTCCATGACGCCAGCTCGGCATTTCTTTACTTCTCCATGGTCACGTAACGTATTTTAATGCACTTAATTCTCCACATTCATGTTTTCTTTGTCTTATTTTGCATCAGTTTCTGTTGACAGAAACAGAACGAATATATTATTCTTTTGTTCAATGGCAGGTTGCAAACCAATTTCAAGGTGCATACCGCCACCTACTGTAATGGAGCATGAAAAGAATGAACTAATCCCTCCTAAATCCTATTATACAACCCACTATTCTTAATAAATATCATGCCTGCATTTATTTGTTTTCAGGATATTAGACCATCTAAGGAGGAAGGCTTCCCTTCCACCGCTGAGGGCTTTTCTTCTCCATCCACCTCCGCTGAGGGTCCCAAGCCTCCGCATATAGGCGCCCATTCACTGCAGAGCAAATGATGTAGTGATACATTTCTCCAAATCTGATAAAGAAGCAAACTCATCCATATCATGGATGTCATCTATAACTTGAAACTATTTCTTACATTTTTTTTATATATCTGCTGCATTATTGATACAGTAGACCAACTATAATGTTGCCGCCCATTGTGCAATAAAAATATGTGCATTTTTTTATTGCTTTATTTGTGTCCCTAAGATGAGCGATGAATTAATGACAGAATTTTGGGGTGAACTAATTCACAGATGATGTCATCACATGAACAACCAACAACAACACCTCACACAGAGATTATGTAAAAGGAAAAAGTACGGTAATCAATTTCTGGTGGGACTAGATATGTCATTTAGATTTTGAACTGAAACTGGACAGGGGATCCGTAATTCCCAGCATGCTTTAAATAAGACTTAATGGGGAGAGCGAATGTTGAATGTAAATTCGACATTGAGTATGACCTATTCTAATTTAATTGTAAGGAAGTGACTATTTGTTATGCTGCTGTGTGTATTTGGTTACCAGGTTTGTGGGGGTTATATAAAAATGAATATATGAATGACATGCATGCATAGTATCACTAATTTGGCCATTTAGAAAATATTAAATTTTGTTACATTAAATATATGGGAACAAATCAAATGATTTTACTAAAAACTGAGAGGAATAATGATGCCAATGCATTTTTACTAATTTGTGGAACTAATATAAATTCTATCAAGTAAAAAAAACAAATTCAGTGAATGCTGGGTATTGTCCTCTGCTTTGACATTGAGAGTTTGCGTATGGCAGGTTTGAATATAAAAAAAAGTGACACCGGCAACGTAATGCACCCTGAGAGATGGGTTGTCAGTAAACAACATCAACATAGGGGTAGAGACGGCAAAATTGAAAAAGAAGGGGATATGCTGACAAAGAGATAAAGAGTGGAACGACACTAGGATGAAACAGGTTTGTCAAGGCTGTGGCTGGTCCTAACATTGACAAGTACACCAAAGCTATTGTGACAAATGAGTGACTGAACTCAAAACAAACACTGGAATCCATATGACCTGAAAAGCGAACGGCCAGAACATGTTGATGATATGTCAACAATAAACAGTGATTTTGAGGATTATTGTTCGGCCTTGTTAAACACATTATGAGCATGAAAAAAATAAAAGAAGAAAGGGTGCACTTGTAAAGACGGTGCGATCTATAGATTTGAAGGAATTTGCTTGCATGCCAGAAAGGGCACAGTATTTATAGAATCCAAAGTGCAACAGTAACTATTTAATAGATTTTTTTTTTTTTTCTTCATTTGTTGAACCTTGCAACACAGTTTCACGACCAATTTGTATGTATGTTATGAGTTGGCTAATTCATACAAATTCATACAAGTGAGGTCATATGAATTCGTACGAATTATTTACCTCGTAAACGTTTTTGTACGATTTGTCTAAAACCTTAGAGACAGGTAGGTTTAGAGGCAGGCTTAGTTGTAGGTCATTTGTACAAATTCGTACGATTTAGCAAAAATCGTATGAATTCGTACGAGTGAGGTCATACAAATTTGTACAAATTAGCCAGCTCGAAAAATATGTAAGAATTGCAGTGAGATTGGGCTGCAGTGTAGAATTTCAAAAAAGCAGTGAAAGGGATCTGGTCTGTATGGTTTTAGCAACATACAGTACAATGAATCCTTTTTGGTCTTGTAGCTTTTTGTCAGAGAAAGTACATCCTTGGAATGAAAAATGAATTTTTGTTTAACAAATCCTCACCCTCAAGCCATCCAAGCTGTAGATGAGTTTCACTGGAACATTACCACCAGTGGATCCTCAAGTCCATCAGTTATTGTCTTGAGAAGTGAAAAGCTTTATATTTTATGCGAGACGAATCCATCATTATGATGAACTTTTCACTGGATGAAGCATTATTATCGATTATGGACTTTTACTGTTTTTCGAGAAGCAACTGTTTAAAGTTAATACGGTGGTTTCTTACAAACACACAGTTTTCCATGTTGACTGTTGTGTCTATATAACAATTTGTCAGCATACTTTTCTTGTTTTGAGTGTTTTCCCTTGCCTCTTTGTTTTCCTCCATACCTTCCCGGGGGCTATAGTTGAAAATTGGCTAAACTGACCCATATACAGAAGTGTCTATTAATGAGTACATGTAGTCTCTGTAAATCTAAAGCCAATAAAGTACGGAAAATTCTGCTGACCTTTCGGCCTTGGACACAAATGAGAAATCAGATGATGTGAAGGTGACTTGCGAATAAAATCAAATCAAATAAAAAACAAACCCAAAGAAGTCATGAGATGCTGCATATATTATTTGAATCCCTGTAAGCAGCCCTTTATGTATTCGTAGAACCGTGAACAAAGTGATTGACAGGTTGATATAAACCATTTTGCCTGGACCTCTATTTATAGTAATCAACTTTACAGTATTGTTTACTATATACAGCACATAAAAACTTAATAACATACTACAAAAAAATTACAAGATTCCCATGTTTCGATTTGAAACCTATTGCAATCCTGTAAATCCAGGTTTATTAGGAATGATACAAACAACATCAAGACTAAGGTAGGATAACACAAGTACACCTTATCAACCCTGACTAAAGAAGAAGAAAAAAACGATTTCTCCCCGTGCAGCTTCTTGCTGTTCTTAGGATGTTTTGGCCATGGCTTCAGCTCCAACTAGGAAACGTCTTCATTCATTCAAAGACATTCTGCTTTAGATAAACAGGCTGTTTGGCATTTCCACCAAACCATGGGCACCGCTCAGCTTTGAAATCCAGAAGATCACCAGGAGAGCTTGTTAGAGAGTGAAAATGTTCAGAACCGCCACCGAATTAGCAATGCTCCATCAAAATGTAACAGCAGAAGCCGCTTTCTCTCCCAACTGTCCAAACTGGTCCAAAGGTCGTCGATGAACTGTTTCCCAGTTTCATTCAGTCATGCTGAACAAAATGATGAGGCATATGCCATTATGATACATATTTACAGTCATATATAACATCACAGATATCTTTTTATCGAAGATTGATATTTATATGGAAATGTATTATGTTTGTGCGCCAGAGAGTGTTTGATCTAGGCATAGACAACAATAACTTTATATAAAGCCGTATGTTTTGGCCAGGTCATAATGCCTTTGATTAGACGACCAGCTCAAACTGAAAAGGGGGGGGGGGGGTGATCCTTCAAACTTTCAGGATTTTATATGGACTGGCTGCTCGGTTGTGGTCCAGGGCGATGGATTTTCGTTTTGGCACAGGCTCCTGCCTCCAAACCGATGGACTGAAAAGGAAAAGATAGGTGTAGGATTTCAGAAAGCAGAAACAATAGAAAGAATAAGCCTTTAGCCTTGTAGCAACTATTCTAAGAACTCTATTCTTCAAATGCAGTTCAGATGTCATTTGAGCATTTGTTTTCCTTCAGATCTACTTTTAAGGAGCACTATGTACAGAACAACCAGTTGTGGTCTACACACCTTCAGCAGGGTTGTAGAGTCCGTTATGTAATAGAGACTATTTAGTAGAAATGTTGTTTCTTAAGGCCCCAACATGTACCAGCATTCAAAAATTCCATGTTTCTCAACATTCTAAATGTATTCTAATTAGAACGTTTGGAATGTCTGCGCTGCCTGAGAAAGAACATGTACCTGGTTGTTTTGTGTTTATGGTCTATATCACTTCTTTGAGGATAATGTTTCATCGGTGTGATGGGCCAGACCTGTTTGATTTAAGAAGATTTAGTGATGTTCTACTTGTGATGTTCTCTGCTGTTTGTTCTGATAAGCTTGACATTTATGACCATAATTGATGAGCATCCTTCTCTCTGTAGTCAAAGTGCTATCCCTAATAAGTGATCAAATGAATGCCTTAGTTAGAGAAACTGAATAATTGCAACGAATGAATGCTGGTTTCTCAGTGAAGCTTATAAATATGTAACAAAAAAATTACATCAAAATCATAGGCAGATATGAAAATGTATATTTTCACTAGTATACACTATTCAAGTGTACTATTCAAAATTTAAATGTAAAAAAAGTTTTAGTAACTGGTTGTAATAGTATATGTAATATTATGTATTGTAATATTATATGCTTTTGTTATTTTTATTAGTCTTTTTTATAAAAGCCCATTTCTTCAACAAAGTAATTTAATTTTTTGGATTTCACAATTCTGACTTTTTTCCCTCACAACTGTGAATGTAAATGCGATTTTATTTTATTTATTTTTTCAGAATTGTGTTATAAAGTCAGAATTATGTCCATAATTTAAAAGAAAAGTCTGAATTTTATAGATGTAAATTTGCAATTGTGAGCAATAAAGCCAGAACTGAGAGCTTTTCCTCTCAGAAAGTATGTGTTTCCTAATCAAAAGCCCTTACTTGATAACGCTGGACATGGTCGTTTAAATCAAAGCTCCTTGGAGGGAAGAAGGCCTCATTCTGTTGGTTCCTGCTGAGGCGCTCCCGAGCAGGGTGACCGTTGCTGACCCCGTCGACCCTGTGGACGCACAGCACTTGCTGGAAGCTCCGCTTGAAGTTGTCTGACAGAAAGCCGTAGAGCAGCGGATTGGCGCAGCTGTTGACGTAGGTCAGGATGACGGTGAGAAAGTAGATGCCGGTGACGAGGCCGTTCTCCGGGAGGGTGCTGATAAGATTAAGGATGTTGAGTATGAAAAACGGCAGCCAGCACATGACAAACACAACCACGATGATCACCACCATCCTCGTCACTTTCTTCTCAGACTTGCGCCGTTTGGAGAGTCCCGCTCGCGCACCGGCAGACTTTACCTTGATTACTATAAGCAGGTAGCAAAGGCAGATGACCAGAAGCGGGCAGAAGAAGCCTAGTATGGCGGTGTAGAGGATGAAAGCGGTCGACCACACGTCACGTGGTTCGGGCCAGCTCATGTTGCAGGTGTTGAGCTCCGGCTGAACGTCACAGTAAATGATGACTGGCAGTGTCAGCAGACAGGACAGTGCCCATACCATGCTATTAATCACCTTGGCAACACTCGGCCGCCGCCACCTTGCGCTGCGGATAGGATGCACCACAGCCATATAGCGATCAATGCTCATTACTGTCAGACAGAATGTGCTAGTAAATTGACTGATGGAGTCTGCCCACATCAGAATACGGCAGAGGAAGTTGCCAAATGGCCAGTAGGTGAGCACATTGTGGGTGGTGAGAAATGGAAGTCCCAGGATGTACAGCTCGTCGGCCACTGCCAGGTTTAAGATGTACATGTTGGTGACCGTCTTCATTTTGGTGTAGCGCAGGACCACGAAGATGGCCAGAGAGTTGCCCGTCAAACCCACGACGAACACCACGAGGTAGATTACGGCTAGGATCTTTGTGCTGTCCTCCTCGGCCATCGAGCTTCCGTTCAGCTGAAGGGATTCATTGGTGAATTCATTGTACTGGTTTGCGTAGTCTGAGACTGAGGTGTTGCACAAGGACCCCTGGGTTGCCATATTTAGATACAGGCAACGGTTTGGCAAGGAACCGCTGATTTTTGAGTCTCCAAAGGGCTAAAAAAGAACAAAACGAGAATAGCGTGATATTTAAAATGTAGAATTAAACGTCCATGCTTGACTCTTATGCACACACACAAATCCATAGAAAATGACATTATGTGATTACTTTATTGGACATTCCTTTAACACAATGCACTGCTTAACTGAAAAAACATTAAAATCAATATGTGAAATTCCTTTGAACACAAAGCATTAAGGTCTATTTTTAAAGCTTTTCTAAGTGCACTTTTTTAAACATAATTGAAACATGAAGTGAACAATTATGATTGTTAATTCTGATAGTATGCTATATTATATTACTAAACATAATTCAGTACAAATTCTACATTCTCAATTCAATACAAAGGACGGAGACTTAATTTGCTTTTTTAAGTCCTAACAATAAAGTTCCCTCAATGGTCTTTTGTGGTAAAAGATTTTTTTAGAGGTTCTTCAGATCAGCATAACTTTTTTTTCTAAGTGCCATTATACCATATATGGCATCCCGTTGTGAAACCCAATTTTGATTTTAACTGGAACCTTTATTTTTAGATATGCAACATTTAAGAAAAAAAAAGTTTGTGACCCCAAGAAGAAACTCAAGGTTTTTCCCCAATATATTGACTTTTTGTGTGTTTTTAAAAACATGCATATTCATGTTGCATTGTCATTGCATGAAGAACGTAGCTGTTGTTTATGTGTTGCATGACCTTGACTTTAAGTGGCACTCGCGCTGGATATGAGGCGTGCAAAGTGAGCAGAGCGACACAATGTTGCACAAATAAAGCACAGCCTCAGAAATGCGCTGAACCATAAATCGAAACAAAGGGTAACGATGTCACTGTTATGAGTACAAACAGTGCAGTGGACACTAATTCATATGAACCGTCCGCGCCGGTGAATATTTAACTTGCCTTCTATGCCACAAGCTCCCGTTTAGCGAGTGCGTGACCGTGACAAAAGGCCGTGTTGATGTGCCGACACATCCACTTATTTTCCATCTTCTATTCCCGTTGCTTCTTTGTGGCAGCTGTAATGTAGCCTACAGACGGTTTATTTAATCACGAGCCCTTGCTCAGCTTCTGAATCATCAATAGTACGCAGATCTCTTTGTGCAGGGTGGCCTGAATCGCTAATTCATAAGATTTCAAACGTTTGAATAATTACGAAAGTTAGGAATTACCGCGGGTGCGAATTCTTCGCTTCACACTTCGCTGAGGGGGTAACCATAGCAACAGCGCGCCGCTCGAGCGCTAAATTGAGATCAGTGTTAGGCGCTAGGTCCACAAAAAACCTGTTTAGCATTGTTATATGTATCATAGTTTATTGCATCAATCAATCAATAGCTCGAAAGCTGCGTAGCTCGAGAAAAGTCGCCCTTAAAATCACCCATAAAATAGAATATCTATACGCGAATTATTTTAATATAAATCTAATTTAACAGTTAATTATAAAATATTTGTAGGAATACAGAAAATTTATAGAAAACATTCTTAGTTAACATTTTAAGTCCCACTAACCAATACTACGACTTTTGCCTCAATAAACTACGAAGTTGCCAAGTAGTTAGTTGTTATAGGTGATGTGAGGTATTAGGGATGACGTGAATGGTCATGCAGAAGATGTGCTTTCCAACAGCCAGTATGTTAATTAGGCATACTAATACGTTTTCACTAAGTGTTATATATTCAACAAAGTGTAGGCTAAATGTTATACCGTCACTTAATTACAGTAAGAAGATCCCACCAATCAAAACAGCTGATTTTTTTGCAATTGCTAGTTAAAGTTTTTAAGGGGAAAAAAATGCAATTTGAAAGGTTAAAATTAAAGTAGAGAATGCGCTAACTAACGCTACCATTTGGACTAAATGGCACGCTCTAAGAATGAATGAATGAAGCCATGTTTCACTATTTAGTTACAATCTTACCTCAAATGCAATGCACGGTCCTCTGGGTTTCAGAAGCACTTCCACTAATTGACCAGACTCTTCTCCTTTTCTGTGATCAATAAGGATTAGATGACTGAATGTCTCTTTGTCTAAGATCCAACATCAAGAGCCAACACATCACCTTCATCCCCGATTCCAGTTTAAAAGAGTTCACTATAAGGCGTTGAGATGTTGCGGTGCGTGCAAAATCCGCATTTCTTAAGAGAAAACCACAAGTTTGTATGACTATAGCATCCGCAACTGGCCAGCCATGTAAGCCGCTATTTGTACAACTAATAAATGTCTACATATACTCGTAGTGTCTTTCTTCGTGGAACGGCTGGATCATTCAGGTCGGTTCAGGTGGAGAGGTGCTGCTGTCTCCAAGCGCGCGCGGTTTAATGGGTTTGGCTACTCTTCTGCGCGCAACAGGACCAGAGCAGAGGACTTCATACGTCACAGGCACAAACAAGCCTCTGTTTTTCTGACCTACGCTATATCCTTATAGTCGTGCATGCATCCTAATGGTGAATTTACTGATACACTGAAGTATATTAATGTGTCGTTCCCCGCTGAAGCATCTGACAGATCATAAAACTGTCGCGCAACGAAAACGCAGCAGTATAAAATTTTATGGTCTTTTTACTACGCCTTTTGAAAACACACTACTGTACATGAGCCTTAGATAAAGTGCAAATTCGTCTTGTAGCTACCTGCTAAATATTAAAATATATAAATATCAATAATTGGATTTTGATCTTCTTTCCGTTAAGTGTCTCAAAGTATTTTCCCCATGCATTACTGGAGTCTTTACAGGCCTTGCAGGGTTCAGTATTGTAAATCCTCAGACATTTGTCCTTTTTGAATGGGTCAGATGTCTCAATTGTAAATCTTTACTGGCAGGGTGAACAACCCAGTGCGCAAAACAGCTGAAAAACTCTATTGTTTGAATATTTTAAAGGTATATTTTACTGGTGTAACAAATCACAGGGGTGTATACGCCTGCATTCCAGTTTCACAATATAGACCTGCAGAGTCCTGATAGCAAATTGAGGTTTACTATGCATTAAAAGAGAAATGCTTTGTTTTGTTTTTTATTAGGACACAAAGCTCTGATGTCATAAGATCATAAGAAGTACAGTTTTATACATTTGTGCTGATTTCTTAATGGTTTTCGGGATTTCAAAGAAGAACCTGGATCTCCATTAATTGTAGTTCAAGTCCAGTTGAGATTTTTGTTGTTGTTCATACTGTCATTAGTTTTGAATGCTGTTTTTGTAATTGTTGTGCTTGCGGTTTGGACATTTTTTATTTAATTGAAACAATAATGTAAAATATTTGCAAATGCAACATGCAAATGTTCTTCTCATAACTGATAGACCAGCCTGTTTCTCCTTCTTCTACAATGAATAAGCTAATGTGTGGGTTATGTGACTGACAGGCTTTATAAGAGCATGTTCCTCAGTAACGCTCAATTTGAACCCCATGATGCCTCTGCCTGCGCAGATGTGGGGCTCTAAAAGCAGTTACATCAGTGATCCTTGCAGCTTTCTTATCACAGTGGCTTACGTGAAAGCGCACAAATTACATATCAGGGCAGGTAGCAAGTAATAAAAATCCCATGCTGAGGTCAAATCCAAGAAGTTACATCTGCGAAGAGAACATTTTACACTGTAACGCGGACTGTCAGAAACGTTGATTAAATTAAAGTGGATGTGTTTGAGGATGTATTTTTAGACATTTAGCAAATATTCATGTTCTGGTTGGTATGGGAATCCATCACATCACACTTTTATTTTATTTTATGTAATTTATTTTGACAAGTATGGATGTGCATTTCAAGCACTGCTTTGGTAAATCACATGTACAGTATGACATAAAAAAATTAAAATAAAATCATATTTATTGGATAAAAAGTCAGAATATAAAAGGATGGAAATATGTATTATATTATCTAGGCTTATATAATTATTTTATACTATTTTTATTGTTTAACCATTTATGTTAAATTACCAAATTACCAAATCATGCTTTGTTTTCTTATGTTGCAGAAATAGACTTCATTTGGTGGACAGTGGTAGTTCAGTTTAGTCTAAAAGCAGAAAGTTAAGGCAGGCAGTTAAGAAGGAAAAGGAAGCTTTGTATCATGAAAATGTTTTGGTGTTACTTGTGGTTTCTAATCAGTAGACACTTGACTTGGGAGTCTTAAAGGAATAGTTCACCCTAAAATGACAGTTCTCTTATAACTTAAAATTAACAAAAAATACAAAATTATATATATAATCAAATCATTATAATAAAACCTATTTATTTTAAAACTGTTTGTTAAAATGTAATGAGTTTTTTTGTGTCCTCTCTCCCTTTTTTATTAGAGGTGCATTATCAAAATGTTCCCTTTTTCATCATCCTTGATCTATAAAGGTCTATAGTTCAGCATGTCTTGTTTATTATGAAATGCAACCAGACACATCTCTGAAATTTCCACAAACCAATGAAGAGAGGTCCTCATGAAGATGGTAAAATAAAGTGCAGAATGATCTGGGCAGATGTAGGGAAACACACAGATACAGGAAGAGGAGGAGCAGGGAATAGAGGCCGTTTCCTTCCTACCCAGCGTGAAGCTTTGAGAAAGGACAGACTGACAGAGGGTCCATACCCACATCGTCCAGATGGCTCTGTTATGTTGGTGTTTTAATAAATGTGTAAGGTTCATATTTAATGTCACTGTGAGATAAAGTGCTATTTGGAGAAAACAGATCTACTTCACTCACTTTAACTGAACTTGGCCGCATGCGTGATCACTAACACAGCCTCTCGGTCTAATCAAGTTTATTTACAGTCACAATACACGCTGTTTCAAAGCAGTTTTACAGAAAATGTCAATGTTAAATGTGAAAACAATGTATATTGATATATTGTAATATTAATAGTGTTTGTTAACATTCTTCAAAAATAATTAAATAATATAAATAATATTTGTTCAGTGTTCTCTGGCCTTTAATAATGGTCTTATAATAATGTAAAACCTAATAATGTAAAACTTCAGCACAAAAGCATTGTCTCTACATCATTTATAGAACATAATCTTTTCTTTTCTTTTAAAGTTAGATGTTTTTCTAGTGTTTTTTTAATGGTACCATTTGTTTCAGAGAAAGTAACATTTCCATAATGTTTGCAAAAAAAGGTAGAATATTGAATGTTTACAGAGCCAGGAAAGAAAGAAAGAAAAAACATTTCTTCAGTCCAGGCAGCACACAATCTAGCAGCACTGAAAGGTCTGTCTGTGAAATGAAAAATGTGGAAGTAAGGGAAATAAATGGTCTGTCAGTTTATTTCCCTTAGATCCTCATTCTGCATTTCCATTCCAGTTCTGAATCTGTTACTTATTTCGCGTCATGTCCTCGTGTTATACAATTCTTCACACAGACACACACATTGTTGGGTTTACATGTTTTATGGGTATCCATAGGTGTAATGGTGTTTAAACTGTCCAGACTGTATGTGGTACACTGGCCCTATACCTAAAACTTTATTCTATGTGATTTATAAGCTTGTTTCCTCATGGGGACCTAACAAATGTCCCCACAAGGTCAAAATTTACTGGTATTCCTACAATTAGTCACCATAAGGTGATAAATACCAAGTGCACACACGCACACAATTCTTCTTTGTATATCACTGCTTCTCCAATTCGACAACAAGCAAGTTTTTGGCCATGTTGACACAGGCATAAAAACCTCATTAGATCCATTCTGAGCTTATCAGGGTTTTTTCTTTTTTATGGCATTATAGCACATTCCCATTGGATACTGCACTGCTTTTGTCATTACATCATTCCAAACTCTGGACTCTGGCAGCTGCTAATGTTCCTTAAATGATTTCAATTTCATCTCTGAAAACAGTTAACAGGTGACAGTGGGACTTTTTTTTTACATCAGTATGACAGTAAAGCTCACACCTCAGTTTTTCTTTTATGTCTGCTAATAAGAGTACGATGCTCAGTCGGCTATTGTAAATAAAAAGAAAAAAAACGACTGAGAAAATTCCTACAAAACACTCATCAAACTTTGATAAAGAAACTGTTTAAGAGAGCTCCTTGTTTGCCTCTAATAAAATACTAAAGTTAAAGCGCTTATCTCGTATTTAAACAGACTCCCTCGTTTTATCTCAAGTCGTTAGTTGTTGGCTGGTTTGTCTTCATATGATTGACTTTACAATGCTCAATAGACTTTCTGTAAGGAGCAGGTGAGGAATCAGTCCAACCACAAGATGGCACTACTGCCATCTACAATTTTCAAGATCGTTCACATTATGACTTACTGTGTGAAATGACTTTTGTTTTATCAGTAGTCTATTATTTATATTTGAAATCTAACTGAACACAATGACTTTTAGAGAGATTTTAATCTAGCTAAAATCTTTACAAAATTATAGGCCTATTTTATACAGACGCCACAGCGTTCACAAACTCATTGTTGACTTTGTCTTTTGAGGGAGGGACAATTTCTTTCACCACATCCGACCAAAGCATCAAGTCCAAAACAAACGCGTACACACTCACACAAGAACATGTCAATATGAAGAATTGCTGTTTTCTTTCTCATATACAGCACACAAATTAATGCTTTCGTCAGAATAGATTTAAATATGAATTTCCTGCTCTGTGGTTTGATGCTCATCTTCGTATCTTACGGTATGTTTGTTAATATTTAATACTTCAGGAAGTAAAAATTATAAATTTATCATCACTCTCCTTATTCCCTTTACATCATGCGAAATGTATTTTCAATGGTAATCACTAGCACTTTAACTTTTGATCAGTTAAGAGAGGACATTTAAACGTTTAAACCTTTTAAATGTAAATTGCGTCATATGTTTCCTGTTTGTGTGACGCCACTGTCGTGTAACTTCAGACCCCTTTAAACTAGGCTATTACATTATTATTCAATTTAAATGCTTGGAAATTATAACGTACGCCTATATTTCTACAATCATTTAAACAACTAATGTAATAATATATGATTTTATTTAAGTCTATTAATTTTATAACAATAATAATTATATTTATTTCTCTTTTTTCAAACACACAGATACCCTGGGGTTTATTGTTCGAGGTCCCTCTGGTCCTCTGGTTGTTCCTCTGGGAGGTTCAGTCATGTTGCCATGTTTTGTTGAGACACCTTTGGCAGAAGAGAAACTGAGAATCGTGTGGAAAAAAAGACGGGTAGAGCCCGTTTCTTTACTGATCCGATTCAACATGGAAACTTCTCCCTCCGTCTGGACAATGTGAGACCTGGAGATAAAGGCTTTTTCAGATGCAAGGTTTATAGTCAGCAGGTTGCTGACAAAACTTTAGTGGAAATAAAAGATGTTGGTGAGTGTGAATAATTGCCATCCTTCATCAGCATTTAAAACAAAAACTAGTCTCTATGTAATTTTGTAATATTTCAACTCTCCTTTCAGAGCGTTTGCTAGTATCAGGATCAGATCAGTCCATGTCTGCATATGATGGTGAGGACGTGACTCTGAACTGCTCTGTAGACTCTCACATCACACCTGAACACATTGAAGAGGTTTCATGGAAGAAAACAGATGAAGATGAAGATATTCTGGTCCTGCTCTTCCAAAACAATAAGACTTTACCAGATACATCAGATGAGCGATACAGAGACAGAGCTGAGTTCTTCACTGCTGAAATCTCCAAAGGAAGCTTTTCTCTCAGACTGAAGAGTGTCAGAACTGAAGATAAAGGAGTTTATGTGTGTCAGGTGTTTGCTGGAGGACTGTCAGCCAATGTGACTGTAGTACTGGTGCTACTGGGTGAGTAAGGAACCCATTGTTTTTATTCAATTATATATTATAAAAATCATTATATGCCAGATCTTTGTTGCTGTTTTCTTTTTGTAGAACTTTTTTTTTTTTTGTCATAAAATGTCCTTTTGAGTTGAGTAAAGAAGAACATTCTACATAGAACCCTAATCAAACCTGCAGCAAAAAAAAATGTAAAAGCTGTTTAGTTGCATGTATCACATTGTGCTATAAATTGTGTGCAACTGATGTGTGTTTCACAGGTTTCTCTGAGCTAGACATAACTGTGTTGATTCTCTGCATATTTGCACCTGTGTTCACCTTTCTGACATGCGGCTTTGTTTACTCCAAATCAGGAAATCAAGGTATGCTTTCTTGTTTTTTAAAGAGGAAAAGACTTGTTTTGAGTTGTACTATGCATTTTGTATACATTTCTAACTGGAGTTGGTATGTATCTCCACTTTAGCCACAAGGCTGTGTCTTTTGCTTTGGCCTTTTATTACCATGATGTTGGCTTCAATCATCTGGTGTATCTTTCAAGGTATTTCATCAGGACTATTTTTCTAAGATCTATTAGTAAATCCAACATGGCAGCTGTCAAAAATGTGTCTTTTAATTGATTCATTGTTTAATTGATTCATTTCTGACTTTTTAAATCATCAAAATATTGTGTTTCAGGCTCTCTGTATGAGATGATCTCTTGCTGCATGCTCTACATTCTGGGGCCTCTGAGGTTGTTATGGGTTGCACCATTAGCCACAGATATTCCGGGTTGGTTTTTAAAAATACCTTTTAAAACACTCTTACTCAGTTTTTTTCATAATATCTGTGTCTACTGAGATTTGTCATATCTATACATAAAGCTGAAAGGGATGAATCACGTATTATATTATTATTATTTATTTAATTACTGTTTTAGTGCTTTACATGATTTTACAACTTTTTTGCAGCTACAATTTTGAATTATGCCATGACTGCACACACTGATCATGCAGCATTTACAGCAATGATGTATTCAGGTAAATCCACACTGTAAATCTAAATTAAACTTAATTGATCATTAGTTTTATATATACAACATATAACAACATATATTACACGTGTGTGTGTGTGTGCGCGGGTTTATGTGGTTTATGAGGACACAAATTTGCATAATGACATGGGTATGACATAGGTATTACAATATGAAGGTGATTTATGAGGACATTTTTCGGTGTCCCCGTAATTCAAAAGGTGTAAAAAACATAAATTGTGTTGTTTTTTGGAAATGTTTAGTTTTAGTTTTAAGAGTTTTCTGTAGGGGGTAGGTTTAGGTGTAGGGTCAGTGTAGGGCAATAGCATATACAGTACGGTATAAAAACCATTACGCCCCCATAAACCAACGTGTGTGTGTGTCTGTGTGTGCTTTATGCATAGAAATAAACTCACAATCTTTCCAAATCTTGCTTTAAATATATATTTATATATATATATATTTTTTTTTTTTACATTTTTTAGTACTCTTTTACCATTTTCAGATTTTCAGACTTGCTCTCAACGTACCTACACGATAAAGGTGTAGGTATCATTGGATTCTGCAACTTCACCCATTAGGCACGAATTACATTCGCTCCTCGTTGCTGGTGATATCGTGAGACAGAGCTATACATGTAAGTAATCAGTTTATTTTCTACTACATGAAAATAATTATCAGCTTGTAAGTGTTGGTCAACATTTTAATATGAGTGCAGCTGGTGACAATAAGAAACATTCTTGAGTAATTCGCTCGTGTAAGCAAATCATTCCTTCAATAAAGATTTCTGTCTTGTAGTAACTCCAGTGCTGTAGATATCTGCAGAGGGTGCTGTCGCTCCACTGTCATTCTACATGTTCGGCAACTGCTGTCACATCCTCAGCTTCACCAGATCAACCCACATGAAAAATGGGTTGTCGCATACTACCAATACATTCACTCAAGGACAATAAAGATCAGTCTAACTGGATTAACAAAGGCTTGCATTAACTAATTCAATCCTTGTTTGTTTGTTTGGTTTAGTTTTTTGTGAATGTGTATATTTTCTAACTTTGCAACTGCATGTCAACTAACTCTCATTTAAATATAAGTAGACTGCTAGGTTTGTGGTTAGGAGAAGTTGACATAGGCTTGCAAAGTTATTTATAGTAAGCAGAAGATCTGTTTATGGACCATAAAAAAAGTTTTAGCAGTCTACTGACACTTTAATGGCTGGTGGTTGACAAGTTGCTAAAATACTTGTACCTCATTAAAAACTAAAAGTAAATGGGTTTATTCTGGCGATATGAAATGATGCCAGTACACACAATTAAAAATATCTATAAAAATTATATATATATATAGAGAGAGAGAGAGAATACACGCACACACACACACACAGGTCTTTAACAATGAGATCTAAACTTTAGTAAACTGAACTGTTTGTGATCAGTTGAGTTAGTTTTACTCTAAACTGACTCATATATATACAAATGACCTGAATGAGGCTGTTTGAAAGTTAAACTTACGTTAAGTAAAGCACCATTTAATGAAACCTGTATCTCACAACTTCAGGAGAAAATGTAGATCTTATCTGATCAAACGAGCGTAGAAAAAACACACACACATGACAGCATTTTTAACACAAGCAGTGGAGTAATAAAACATACTAGTATTTTCTTTTTAAAAACATTTAATAAAAAAATAATTTATAACATTTGTTGACTGGAAAAAATGACTGTCTGTATCTATTTAATAACAGCCAATGCTAACATGCTTCAGAATTTTTTGTCAGTGGTGTAGTACAGCTCTTGCTCACATGTGGCTTTGCATTGTGATTCCTATCTCTGTTTCTAGAAATGCTCTGTGCAGTTTCCTGTGTGATCAATGTGCTCTGCTGACTTTGCTCTCGGCCTAATAACTCTTCACATAGCCTAACAGTTCATGTTTATTTATTTAGTATGAAACACCTCATCGTTTATCCCAAGCCATTCTAATTCAATTTATAGATGAGTAGAATAAATGGAACTGTTTCACAGAAATAAATCTTCCTTTCCCAAAACAATACAAATCTATAATGTATAAGCATTTCAAAACGGTGCTGCCTTGATCCGCCTTGCATTTTGTATAGCTACCTCACAAATGTGAATATGAAATAAATTAGGTTGACCATACCAAGGTCTCTTTATTCTGCAGTCTTTGACCATACCCAGACATAAAATTCAGGTCCTGGCCTAAAATGCCCTGATTTTGTCCTTGATTTTCTCATAAAAGTGCGTTATACACTCCTCATACATATAACTGACGATAAATATTTACATTGAATTGACTTTTATCTTCTCGCACGCTACAATTGCCCTGAAAAAAAGGCGAAAACAATCTCAGGCAATTTAAATTTGGCTGTGTGCGAAAATGGATGTCCGGCACGAAAAGCGTCGGTCTCGCAGTAAACATGCGGCAGCGTTATTGTTTTAGACATATTTTATATAAATGTAGCTCAAGCACATTTCAGAGCAGCATTTAGACACCTTAAGGTTTTCAGACGTTAGTGGCTTTTGTGGAAACGTGGTTCATGTGGTTATTTGACTACTAGGACATCTGTGGGCTCTTGAAGGGAAACGCCTGTTCACACTTCCGACCACTTGTTTAATAAGGTAAGGTAAGGAAAAATGAATGATTTGTAAGACAGAAGCTCCAGCTAATTTGTCTAGAGATGCTCGGTCTGATGTTTCTCAATCTCTGCTGAAAAAACAAACAAACAGCTAAAACCAGCCCAGGCTGGTTGGCTGGTCTTAGCTGGTTTAGGCTGGAAGTAGCTGGTGTTAGCTGGTCTCCCAAGCTGACCAGCTAAGACCAGCCTGGCAGGCTGGTTTAAGGTGTTGTTTTTTTTTGTAGTTGTTTTCAGCGGGGTGGTAACAATCAGGCATTTTAACATGTTTTTAATGGATTCTCAGCATCATTTAACCATAGGGGTTTTGTAGTACGGTGTGGATGAACTGGGCATAAGTTTATATGGCTACAGTGCTCTCTAGTGGAACTCACGGAGAGGTGCGCTGCTCAATGAAGGACAAACAACAACAAAAAAAGCTCTCTGTTGGGCTGAAATTGTCTGATCATCTAAAACACTTCTTAAAGACCATTTCTGCGAAACTCATTGACGCAAGTCAATGTTCCTTCATGACGGGTCTGGGACTGACTAACACTAGGTGGTACCATTACAGTCAGGCCTCAATCACTTTCCATACGTTGACTTTCACTGTCTCTCAGTGGAGGAAGGATCTTCTAGATGTTTTATTAGAATCACACGTCACATCAGACTGTCATTTTCTCTTCACAGCTCATCAACTTCATCAAGCATCTGAATCAAAACCATCTGCACTAAGGCACACATTCATTCCGGGAGCACAAAATTGCTCTTGTCAGTGTTTTTACATCATTCTCTCTTCAGGCTTGAAACCGTGTGACATTCGCAATGTTTTCCAGAACTTCTTCACTTATTAATCGATGTGTAAATGCAAATGTTGCACGTTTAGAATTTTATCAACATTTAACTGCTGCATTAACACTGTTCTGAAGGTAGTATTTACATCATAAATATACGCAATAAACACATGTTTAAAACATATTTTGGATGCGATCAATTGCAATTAATCATTTGACAACACTAATATTATATTTCATATATTTTTATTTTATTTTAACTTAACAGCTGGCAGCTGTTCAACCTAATTTATTATATACCTTTCTTTCAGAGTTATCTGATATTACAGGATCAAGATGAATTTGTTCTGACACAGTTCGTTGTCGTCATATTTTATTACCATTGTCTATAGCCAATAAACTATGTATACAATAATATATACTATGTATATAATATGTATATATAATTTGAGAAATGTTGAAGGCTTCTTAATAAATGTAAGTTTTTATGTATACATTTATTCAGACACCTTCATCCTGATAATGTCCGATAACTTTGATAGAAAGGTATGGTTTAGGTTGAATAGCTGTCATGTTAAATTTGAACACAAAATTAGAATACCAATTATGGGTCAATCAATTACCAAGCAATACTTAAAGGAATAGTTCACTCAAAAATGTAAATTTACTCAAAAGTTTGTAACCAGGCTGTTTTTGGTCACCATTTTCATGGACTTTTTTTGGTATTTTTTTCCTACTATGAAAGTCAGTGGTGACCCAAAACAGCCTGGTTACAAAATTTCTTCAAAAGATCTTCCTTTGCGTTCGGCAGAACAAAGAGCAATTAAAGAAAAACACTTAAGAAAAACATTGTCAAGTTGAAGTGTCTGTATAATTTTTTATCAGAATTTTTGCGTATATGTCAGTTTTTTGTTTTTTTTGTTATCCCCACTAAAAGAACTCCATTGCGGAGCGAGTAATATGACAAGAGTATTACACTTGCTTCTGCTTCATATCCACTTGGTTGACATTGCTGGGAATGTCCACAAAAACGTTTATGCCATGAGGGAAAACAAGCCGTTCAAATTAATGTGCGGAGACCTTGTTGGGCACTTCTTTACTTTTTGTTATGATTTCGACTGATTTTAGTTTGATGCAATGCCAAAAAGTAGATTTAACAGGAAACTGTGGCTTCTTGAAAACTGAAAACATGGTTATTGACTGTATCGGTATCAAAACTTCACGATACGGTAATACCTTGGTATGAATGGCACGGTACAGTAGTTATTAAATCCTTTACAGGAAAAACAAAACTAATGAAGAGACTCAAAAAAAGTGCCAGAAGTGTTTATTAAACAGTTTACATGAACACTGAACATATCAATGGCACAGACATTAGCCATCTATCTGTACATTTTGAAACGGGAACTTCAATTTCAATAACAAAAAATTATTAAACCTTCCACACATCCGATTTAACCTGTCGCTAGATGACGCCATACGCCAATTTGCATATTCATTACGTCAGTGCTTCATATAATTTTGCTTCTCTGTGGTCACACTTTATTCAATGCACCCTAATTCTCAAAATTACTGATATATTTAATGGTTTCTGTTGTCAGAAAAACAGAATGAATATGAAATAGTGACTGAAATGCACACCATTATAAGGCCTACTGAACTAGCTCTACCTTACAAGATGTTAATCTAGATTAAAACCCTTATTTATAATCGAGCATCGTCTGATGAAACCAAGTACACATAAGATATAAACAATGGCTATGCTGTGATTTTGGCTATATTTGCATGTAAAAAGTTAGAAGCAACATAATATCTATTTTAGGTGGGAGCTGGGAGAACAAGAGCTCTCGGCAATAACGGAGACTCGCTGAGGTTTGTCCAAGAAATCTCTATATTTGTCGCTAGTCGCTTTTAAGGAAAAAAGTCGCCAAGGGACGACATTTTAATAGTTAATAAGCTAGTTGTTAAGTTTAGGTATTGGGTAGGATTGTGCATGTGTAATGATTCATTAATATGAGCTTAATTAGCAATAATAAATGGCTAATATTCTACAATCTGCATGCTGATAAGCAACTTATAGGTGTAACTGTAAAATAAAGTGTTACCAAATCTTCCACCTTTTCTCGAAAAACTGAATTGAACATCCTGTTAGCATGTTAAATTGTCAACTGCACGCTTTCTGAGCAATTTCTGCTCAAACACAAGCTTCAGGTTTGTAGTTAATTAGCTCTAACAGCCCTTCATAACACTGCAACACATTCTGTAGAATGTTCAAGCAAGATTTTGTGGTAGAACAACCTGTGCTAAAATGTGTTTCTGTAGGTCAAACTGTGGAGATTGGTGCTGGTACAAGGTCAAGGGTTCAATTTCCAGGAAATGCATTTATACGAAGACACAGCCTTGTAAGTGTCTCCGTATAAATGTGGAGCTCAGACTGTTAAGATAGGTGGTTTTATTGCAAAGATCAGTAGTTTAATTCCTTTTTTCTAATGTTGGGATCCTTTTCGAAGAATATACATAGCAGTAGGCGCTACACAGACCTGAAACGGCTTATCTTTCACAGATTTGTCATTCTGGCGTTTATGATAATATTATTTATCCTGCCAAATAAGCATTACTTTAATGTAGATGTTTTATTTTCATGTGACATCCAAATGTTACTAATAAAAAATGGTAGAAAGTAAAATTTGAGTTTTGAGATTGCAATATGTTTTTAGTGGCTTTTTTCTCAAAATATTAGCATATATATTTTGACACCTCTGATCTGTGTACCCTTTACCAAAAGTAAAAAAGCAAAATAAAAAAAAATTAAAAAAACGTATGAATCTTGCTCTGAAAAAAACATAGTAAATGAATCTTTCCCAAAAATCTTTCAGTTTATTAACCTTGCAAGTTAATCTCCTTCTAGTGCATTTAAAATGCCTGCCCAGTCCCAAACATGTTTTTCCAAACCCTATCCATCTTGTCCTGGTCCCAAATGTGAATACTATGTTGGAAATCCGAGTAGGGCTCTAGAGTCCAATACAAAGTCTCGTCCTGCAAAACTCTGTCTAAAACTTTCAGCTATAAACATTCCTGTTCCCGCCATGAAGAGCCAGTCGCAGCGCTGTGGTGTCCAATTTGGACAACGACACACAGTAAGAGTTATTCTCCCAAATATCTGAGCTCTGGCCCCTGGCCAGACAGAGTAAGTCTGGAGATGGTCAGTGCTTATAAGCTTTAGGAGAGGGATTCCTCTTTCTTCCGCAGAGCTGAAGACCAAACATTTTCATTAGTGGTGCTAATCAGAGACTCAAGGTCATCTGATGAGAGGAAAAGACTCATTAGGAGGCTTGCTCCCGTTCACAGACTGGCACCTCTGTTTCTTTTGCTCATGTCTAAACTCTCTGTGGTCTGCTGATGGATGAAATGAGCAGGTGGAAGCCAGTCTACAGTGCAGGGGAGTTGATACTTCAGCCGGTTTATTCTCTCACTCACTCTATCTTATCTCGACGTCCTGCATTTCAGTCTTGTTTGTCTGTCTAAAATCTAACTACTATCCCAAACAAGCATAGGTTTAAATGTAATTTCTAATGGCAGCAAACCAAATTGGAGTCTGTTTTGAGCAGCTTGATTGAGCTGGACATAACAACAATAGCTCAATGATCACTGAAAGTTTAACTGACTGCAGAACTTCTGTCTGTAAGTGAATCTGATGGGGACAAGCTTTAATTTGCCCCTGACTTTCTTCCATGGAGGACAAATAAAGATTGCTGATCACAACTGATCACATTCAGTTTCAATTGATTGAATTGATATTAAAAACCTTTAAAGGTGCCATAGAATGCATTGAGAGAATATTTTAAATTGTTCTCTGATATGTACATAGAAGATATGTAGCTTAGGTAAGG
>JAUCMU010000063.1:1644318-1655355 GCA_032275025.1 Enteromius treurensis | reverse complement strand
CAAATAATAAAAAAATTTAAAAAAAAAAAAAATATATATATATATATATATATATATATATATATATATAAAAAAAATATATATATAAATATATACATATATAATTTTTTAAATAATTTTTTTATAGTATTTTTAATTTTTCTGATTAAATAGCTCTTGTGGAAAGAAACAGTGGAATTTAATTGCTTTGATAATGTGTATTAATACTTTTTTTTTTTTTTTTTTACTGTAAATAAAAACGATTAGAGTAAAATTATGTAAAATATATTAAGGTGGAATATGGAGATACCATGAACAGCATATAGAGTTCAATTACCCAGATTTATTTATGGAAACTTTATTTTCAGCTTTTAACTAATAGTTTACTACTAATAATAATAATATAATACCAAATATATCATTTATTTATTAATAATATAGTAGTTTATTTTTTGCTGTTTCTCTAAATCTAATCCGTCAGTGTTTCTGTCATCTTGCATGGTTTTATTTCTGTGCTGGCTATTATTAGCGCTTATAAAGCGCACCTCTCGCAGTCTAGATAAACCGTAGAGTTTGCGCACCACAGATTCGTGTGTTATTTTGTGTTTGGCTTGTGTTAGGTGTTGTGTGTGACGGAGGTAAGTTTGTTTTTCGTTCACGTCCGTTTTGTGTCCGGATGTGATCAGATCTTTCTGTCTTGCGTGGATGTAGATGGGGAAAGAGTTGCTGATTCGGTTGGAGCATGTCGGATTGCAGTCGCTGTCCTCTGCCGCCAGATTTGCTAAAGCCGTCGCCACCCTCTCTGTAGTTTTGCTAATGAAGATGTTTTACTCCTTCGGCATGCTCTGGTGGCTTTAGGAAATCTGGCTCTTGGGTTCCTCTCCTGGTGCTCAGATGTGCATGTCTCTAGTGAACTCTTCACACGACCCTCCCCAAATCTTCCATGGCTTAGTTAGAGATCTCATCCTACGTCGACCAGAACAAAACGCACCCGCAGCTTGGTTTGTGTGTGAAAGTGCTTGTTCGCAGACTGTGTTGTTTAACCTGAAGGTCTCTTCCTCCTCTGCCAGGTAAACGTAAAGCCCTGAAGTTAAATTTTGCCAATCCCCCAATCAAACCTACTTCCAGAATCACTCTGAACACTGCCGGACTTCCTTTCCAGAACCCACACATGTGAGTACACACCGTCCGATGGCCATTTCACCCCAAAATGAACAAATCTCACAGCCGATGAGATTTGGAGAAATGTAGCATTGCATCAGTTGCTCATCAGTGGATGCTCTGCAGGGAATAGGTGCTGTCAGAATGAGCGTCCAAGCAGCTGATAAAAACATCCACGCCGCTCCAGTCCATCAGTTAATGACATGTGAAGAGACAAAACTGTGTTTGTAAGAAACAAATCCATCACTAAGATGATTTAAACTTTATTCCAGCTATAATATCACAATATATAAAGTCCATCAAGTTCAAATCTGCTCTTGTTTTCTATTATAGACAGTGCTGGATATGTGCAGATTTCTCTCCTGGTTCAGAAGCGACGCCTTTTGAAGTACAGCTGGAGAATATTAGGAAGTTAAAATGTCTTAATGATGGATTTGTTTCTAACAAACATTCAGCCTTTGGCTTCACAAGACATCAATTGTTCGGCTAGAGTGTGTTTATTTTTGCTTTATTCATTGAAATGGAATTATTTATACATTTTTTATTTCCCGAGCCGAATGTGTCGATCATTGGATTATAATAATAAATGTCATGTGCCATGATTTCAGGACTTGAGTTTAGCCTTCCCATCCTGAGCCGTGATCGTGTGTGTGTGTGTGTGTGTTTTCAGAGAGCGGCTGCGGACACACAGTATCGAGTCGTCCGGGAAGCTGAAGATCTCTCCGGAGCAGCACTGTGACTTCACCGCTGAAGACCTGAAGGACCTCGGCGAGATCGGGAGGGGAGCGTACGGCTCCGTCAACAAGATGGTGCACAAACCCAGTGGACAAATCATGGCCGTTAAAGTAAGACGCGAGTCAGACGTTGCTCTTTGTTACTCTTTAGGTCATCTTTGAAAGTGAAAATCACTATAATACACAGCCTACTCTAAAAGTCAAGCTTTTCAGTCAGCCTAGACCAGATCTAAACCAGTATCACCCCAGTACATATATTTACAGTATATTTGTCCTTATTTTTTGTTTTTAAACGTACATTTCTCTGCTTTTGCAACATCTATGCAAATGTATCGCGTAAAACATTTGCGAATACAGCACCGTTTCCATCCAAAGAGAACAAAAATCCCCACTTCCCGATAAACTGGCACTAAATAACACAAGGAAAACTAGGAGAAGCCACTGAATATAATAATTTCCATCTCTAATAAATTCCTTGTGATTCAGAGAGAGTAGGCATAACACAGATACAGTCATTTCTTTTGAAGTCGTATATTTGTATGCGCGTTTTTAGAATTTCTACGCATGTTGGCGTTTCCATACAGCGTTTTACTGATATTCATGTAAACAGTTGCATGAAAACATATCTATTTCAGAAAACATTTGGGTTGAAAATGATGTGCTTTTCGCATAAAGTGTGCTCTTTTGAGCAGCGGTGTGTATCAGACTCTGCTCTGTTTGGTGACAGAGGATCCGGTCGACGGTAGACGAGCGAGAACAGAAGCAGCTGCTGATGGATCTGGACGTGGTCATGAGGAGCAGCGACTGTCCCTACATCGTCCAGTTTTACGGGGCTCTCTTCAGAGAGGTTTGTCCGTTCGCTCCGCTTCCCGCCTCGTGCTTTCTGAGAGAGCCTTTCCCCTCAAGACGCTGGTTCTGTCTTTGTCTTCCTCAGGGGGATTGCTGGATATGCATGGAGCTCATGTCCATCTCCTTCGACAAATTCTACAAATACGTTTATTCCTCTTTAGACGAAGTGATTCCAGAGGAGATTTTAGGGAAAATAACATTAGTTGTGAGTGTTCTCGCGTTCATTGAATCCGCCGAAGTGCTGCGCTGGTTAGCGGTTATTAAAATGCTGTGTACGTCTGTGTCGTTTCAGACTGTGAAAGCGCTTAACCACTTAAAAGAAAACTTGAAAATTATTCACAGAGGTAAGAGAAGCGGAAAGTCTCTCATTTCTATCAGTTTTTGTTGAGTTGGTTTAGATGAGAATGAAGGCGTATTTTTTACTCAGACCGCAGCTCTTTCTCTCTGCAGACATAAAGCCATCAAATATCCTCCTGGACCGGAAAGGCAACATTAAGCTGTGTGATTTTGGCATCAGTGGACAGCTGGTCGACTCCATCGCCAAAACCAGAGACGCAGGCTGCAGGCCGTATATGGCAGTAAGATTTATTTATTCATTCCCACTACTATTCATACGTTTGAGTTTGGTGTTTGTTTGACCAAAAATAGAGTAAAAACAGTCCTATTTAAGATGTAACTTTACTGATTTATTATTATCAGTGTTCAAAACATTTGTGCTGATTTATGTTTTTGTGGAAACTTTGATAACTAAATTGATATTGAAGTGTTTCCCAGGATTTTTTGATGCATAGAAAAAAAACAACAGCAACAACAAAAAAACAGCATTTAAAATGGAAATGATTTGTAGCCTTTTAAATGTCTATACGGTCAGGTTTGATTAATCTAAATTCTAATTGATTGATTAAAAATAATAATAATAATAAAATATTATTGGTGCTACTCCTACGGGTCTTATTTTTATTTTACTATTACTACTACTACTAATAATAATTGTAATAATTATAAATAAATAATTCAATAAATGTTTTTTAAAGATGCCACTGCTATTTGGGGTCTTCTTTATTTGTATAATAATAATAATAATTCAACAAATGCTATTCAGAGATGCTAATGCCATTTTGGGTCTTTTTTATTTGTATAATAATAATAAATTATACAGCAAATGCTATTCAGAGATGCTAATGCTATTTTGGGTCTTTTTTAATTGTTTAATAATAATAATAATAATAATAATAAATAATAAACAATACAGCAAATGCTATTCAGAGATGCTAATGCTATTTTGGGTCTTATTTAATTGTTTAATAATAGTAATAATTATAAAAATAATAAATAATTCAACAAATGTTATTCAGAAGATGCTAATGCTATTTTGGGTATTTTTTATTTGTAAAATAATAATACAAATAATGATAATTCAATAATAATTCAATAAGTGTTAATCAAAGATGCCACTGCTATTTTATATCTGTTTATTTGTAAAACAATAATAATAATAATAATTATTATTAAAATAATAAATACATAATTCAATAAATGTTATTCAAAGATGCCACTGCTATTTTATATCTTGTTTATTTGTATAAAAATAATAATAATAATAATAATAATAATAATAATAATAATAATAATAATAATATAAATAATTCAATAAATGTTATTCAAAGATCCCACTGCTATTTTGGGTCTTTTATTGTAAGAAAAATAAAAATGTAATAATCTTATTTTAATTACAAATATCAAATAAAATCAATGAATGTTATTTGAAGATGCCACTGCCACTTTGGGGGAAAAGTACTTGCAGAGAGAAAAAAAATCTGCGTGTGTGCTTGAGAGTGATGTAACTGCAGGAGTGTCTGTGAATGAAGCTCAGCTTTGCAGTGGCTCTGCTGCTGCTGCTGCTGATGATGTCATGCTCTAATCTGAGCCGTGATCTCATCGTCGTCATTCCCCAGAGTCTCCTCACTGCATTATGACATCATCAGTCTGTCAGCGTCAGTGACATCAGTGTGTTGACTGATGTGACACACACACACACCCTGTGCTGCTGTCTGAAGGGAAGTGTGTGACAGGAGCACATCTGTTTCTCTGCTGTAAAGCAGCTGGCTCAGACACAGACACTCTGATGCGCTGGAAAAGCACTCTGCTGCACTTTCTCAGATCACACTTGTGTGTTCATCCAGAACCCTGATCTCAGCATTTCTGCAGCTATACTGGTTGAAACAGCACTTTCAGCACAATTAACATCAGAAATCATGCATTTCTGAGTGCATCTGGATATTCAACACATGTCAGAAAGAAGGCATTCTCTGTGTCCGTGTTTCAGCAGAAAATGTTATTGAAAAATATGAGTTTTATTATGAATATTCTTTTTTTTGTATTAATAAGAACCTTTTGAAAGACAGCTAATAATAACAGAAATAATAGTTATATATTTTCCAAAAATGAAGTACATTTGACGAATGATAATATAGCAGCGTACCAAATGATTAATCACATCCAGAATACATTGTTTTTGTGTGTGTGTCTGTGTACTGTGTATATTTATTATGTGAATATAAATACACACAAACACATGTATATATTTAAGTATATAAATATGTTTAGATATAATATTAAATATTTACAGTATTTGTGTGTATTTATATAGCACACATGCACAGAGTATATTATGGGGGAAAAAAACATTTATTTTGGATGTGAGTAATCACAATTAATCGTTTGACAGCACTAATATAAACCCACACACGTAATATTTAAATAATACTAACAGTACATACGTTTTTTTTTTATTATTTGTTTTTTTTATATATGTAGCATAAATTCACATGTATAGTTATATATGCATAAATATACACAGTGCACACGTAAACAAAAACTGTTATTTTGGATGCTGTCAGTTGTTTAAAAAGCAATAAATAATAATAATGATTTTTCTTTGTGCCAAAATGAGCAGGTATACAACGTGAGTATTGACAGTTTTGCTGTCACGCTGGAGTCTTTCTGTATGGTTGACTCTGTGTGTGTGTGTGTGTGTGTGTGTGTGTGTGTGTGTGTGTGTGTGTGTGTCTTAGCCGGAGAGGATAGACCCCAGCGCGTCCAGACAGGGTTACGATGTCCGCTCAGACGTCTGGAGTTTGGGAATCACACTGGTGAGGATAATGAGCTGTCGTAATCGTCGTGTGTGTGTGTGAGATGTGTTACACTGCTGCGGCTCTGTTTCAGTATGAGCTGGCCACAGGACGCTTCCCCTACCCGAAGTGGAACAGTGTGTTCGATCAGCTGACGCAGGTGGTGAAGGGCGACCCACCGCAGCTCAGCAGCTCCGAGGAGAGACAGTTCTCCCCCAAATTCATCAACTTCGTCAACCTGTGGTGAGACTCTCACACACAAGAGCGCTTCCTCTTTCTCAGAAGTTGCTGACTCAGCGGACGGGATGTAATAAGTCAGGTTTATTGTGTGATCATGTGATGTTCACGACGCCTCCTGCTGCTCAGTCACAGCAACTGCAGGAGCGCAGGGTCCAGCTTCTGATCGGTTTGAAATGATTCAACTCTTTTATTTTCTTGTTTCTAACAGCCTTACAAAGGACGAGTCAAAAAGGCCAAAGTACAAAGAGCTTCTGGTGAGTTCCTTTTTCCTGCTGTAGCCGTATGTTTGGCACTTCTCAAAGCTTTTCTGTCAGTTTATGGAAAATTTTTAACATAAATATAATAAAAAATTAAATAAAAAAAAGTTTCTTTTTTTTTCTTTTCTTGTCTCTTAAGTTATTTGACCAAATCCTCATGCAAGTAAAAAGCTAAGGAAATTAATTTTTCCAAAGCCGGGGAAGGTTTGTGTATGGGTATATATAAACTTTTAAACAGTATTTTTTGTAATTATTATAAAATAAAATTCAAGTGATAATTCTAGCGCTTTTATGAATAATTATTATAAACTATTATGTTTATATATACATATATAAATGTATATAATATTATTACTATTATTGTTAAAAATAATAATTATTATATATTATTATTATTATTATTATTTTTTTTTTACAGAATGGCAATATATTAAAATAAGTAAATAAAATAAATAATATAATAAATACAATTTGTAATTTCAAGAAGTTAATTTTCCATTCGGTTGTGGATCATTTTGAATTTTTTTTATTAATAATTAGTGATTCCTTTGCACTTTCTACCAATTTTTTTTTTAAATGCTTGACACTAGATAAATGTATAATCATCATATAAATTCCCATGACTTCCTAATGTTTTAGTAGTTTCAGGTCAGTAATTTTTCTTTTCCCCAAGACTATAGAAACATTTAATTTAATTTAATTTAATTTAATTTAATTTAGTTTAGTTTAGTTTAGTTTAGTTTAGTTTTGTGTACATTAATACGGCAGTTAAACTGATGTTTCTTATTTTATGTCTTTTGGGGTGTTTCGCAGATTTTAAAGCCACCTGTTAAGACTTCAAATGTGATAAAAGCACAGGTTATGTTTTAGGTGTGGGTTACAAAGGACACGAAGCTCAGTCAGACTAAAGCAGAAGTGCTGCTGAGTGTAAGAAATGAAACTTGTCTGCTCTCTCTCGGTCTCTCAGAAACATCCCTTCATTCAGATGTACGAAGAGCGTACGGTGGACGTGGCCAGCTACGTCTGTAAGATCCTGGATCAGATGCCCGCGTCTCCCAGCTCCCCCATGTACGTGGACTGACACGAGGTGCAGGGCGGCGATGGTTTAAACATTTGCTTCATCACAGAACGGCAGTATTAAAACAAACAGGAACCCGTACACGAGAGCTCAAGCTCGACTGTAACATACCTCCTACCCACCACTCTCTCTCTCTTACTGTCTCTCTCTCATCTCACACACACACACACACACACACTTCTGTAAAGCGCAAACACACACACACGTGTCTGATGAGACGCGCGGATACGGAGTAGTGATTTTAAACAGATATTAAATAATGAAATAATAAATAAGCCTGGAATTGTATTTATACTTCTGAAATCACTTGTGGAATATTTGATTCGGAGAGCCTTCGGCGTACTGGAAATCTGCTTGTGTCTCGTCCCTCCTCTTCATGTATGTGATATTAAACATGTGTTTTGTATGTTAAGGTGAATGATGATGCAGAGGTGGCCGGGGTTTCTGTAATCCTCACTGTACAACGACTATGTGCTGATATTATAAATAAAACTGAGGAATATGGAAACGACTCTGTTTTGGTACTTTGTAACATGCCGCTTATCTTGAGAAATCCAGCCATTTGACCTGATCAAATCATTGTATATCTGAGATAAATAAATTAATTATTCATATTAAACAATGTGATTTTGTTTTAGAATTAGATTCTTACAGATCATTGTTTTTTTTAATATATAATGTAATACACATAAATTATTAAATATATAATTATAAATAATAAAGTACAGTATATAAATATTGTTTTGTTTATAAAATCAATTTTTATATAATTTACTATTTTGAATACAAAATGCTGTTTTAATGTAATGTATTTTAATATTCTTCATTTTTATATCACATTTTTAATAAATATTTATAATGTAATGTACATGAATTATTTTATATAATTATACACAATGTTAATGTAACTTGTTTTTAATTTAATTTACATTTACATTTTAATTGTTTGTTACAGGTTCTTAATTTTACAAATTCATTAATATTTGGTATCAAAATATGCTATTTAATTTATTTTTCATTAGATTTTTGTAATTATCTAATATCACAGATTCTGTTGATATATATATATATATATATATATATTTTTTTTATTTTATTTTTTATTTTATTTTATTTTTTTTAAACATGGCATTATTAAAACCCTGGTGATAATACTATATTTAAATTTTTGTTTTATAAAAATTCCAGATAGTTTGTATTTAAATATATTACGTTAACAATATCAAAAATACATAATTTAATTATTTTTTTCTTTGATGCACAAATGTTTTTTTTTTCCTGCAGAGGGCACCTCTCAGCCGAGAAAGCAGATTTTCCATTGATCCACGTTCACATCTCACGATGTTTTTTCGTATTTGCGCCCTTAAAGTATAATCGTTTACATATAATAAAAGCCCGAACACATAACTAAGATACAAATGAGAAAGCACTTAAACAGTGACCGTTAAACGACAGTGTAGATATAGTTCCCCAGCAATCGTGAACGACTGGGGTTGGTCCGTTCTGGCCAGCGCTGAGAAAAGTGACGGATGTAGATGAAAGCGCTGTTAGGGACGTGTTACTTTTCTCAGCGCTTTTCAGAAGTCACCGAACAAAGTCATTTAAATCGTATTGAACTCATGTGATTTCACATCTGAATAACACACAGGGGAACTTGAATATATATTTACTTAAAAATACGCAGTGAAGACTTAAATTAGGTTAATTACCATACCTGACTACCGTTAAGGCTTGCTACTCCTAATTTAGTATATATATATATATATTATATATATATATATATATATATATTATATCATATCATATAATACTGTAAATATTTATGCGCCATTCTCTCTAGTTCTATTTCAACGTGCGTCCAACGTCATCAGCATGCGTCGGAAGCGCGTCCAGCATCAACACACGTGAGTCCTCCAGACTGTGTTCTCTTAAAGAACTAACAGGCTGTGATATTTGTGTTTATCGCGGTGATTATCCGCTCCTCGTAGCCGCGGCGCGTTGAGTAGCGTTATGCTCGCGCGTGTCTGCTTACTCGGAGCGCGGGGAGCGTGTAAAGAGCCTGTGCTGCAGAGAGCCGTCAGAACGATGCAGACTCAGTCCTCCAAGAGCAGAGCTGTCAAAAACACCCTACGCCTTGTGAAGGGGAAGGAGGGCAGCAGGCAGCGCGAGCGGCACGGGCCCACCACCGTCTATGTGCAGGTGGTGGGCGCCGGGAGCAGAGACAATGGGGCCTCGCTGTATGTCTTCTCCGAGTATAACAGGTCAGTGTACACTTCAAAACAGCCTTCATCAGTAAATAAGAATAGGTTTAATTGGTGTTGAGTAAAGTATGGAAAGGTGGGATGACATGACATGAATAATATAGACAAAGCTATAGGAAAATACAGGTAAAGACTCGTGACATTAAATAGCTATCAGGTTATGCAGTGCTTAACACGCCAGTAGTATATAAACAGATGTGTGCCTGGCATGCATTTATAAATAGATGATTACATGTAGAAAAGTATTCTTGATTCATAGGCCTTCATTTATTTGCCTTTGATAAAAGCATCTGTTTAATGCATTTATATATCTTCATATATAGTCCTGTTTAAATATGCATGAACTGTATTGTTTGTTGCTGAAAGTGGTTCTACGATGTCATGAATAAAGCGTGTCTTTCATATGCAGGTATCTGTTTAACTGTGGTGAAGGGACACAGAGGCTGATGCAGGAGCACAAGTAAGAGACTAGCACCGATTTACTCTGATCACACTCATTCATTCCTGTAGATTGTAACATGTTTTATGGCTGTGTCTGGTTTGTGGCAGGATGAAAATCGCACGCTTGGACAACATCTTCCTGACCAGGATGAGCTGGGAGACGGTGGGCGGTTTATCAGGTCAGACTGGGACTTGATGCTGTTGCGTCTGACCAGCGCTGAGAAAAGTAACGGATGTAGATGACAGCGCTGTCAAGAACGTGTTACTTTTCTCAGCGCTACTCAGAACAAAGTTGTTTAAATCGTATTGAACTCATGTGATTTCACATCTGAATAACACACAGGGTTCTGTTTTTTGTGTGTGTGTGTGTGCAGGGATGATCCTGACCCTCAAAGACACCGGGGTCCCTCAGTGTGTCCTGTCAGGACCCCCGCAGCTGGTACTGTCTGTCAACTTGACACATGCACATTTAATAAAGATCTCTGTCTCTCTCTCACTAAACAACGTTCAAAGAGTTTTGTTGATTTCCGTGTGATGTTTCACTTGAGTTGTGCTTTGTTGTTTCAGGAGAAATATTTACAAGGCATACGAGTGTTTTCAGGACCGCTGAAAGACATTAAACTTGGTAAACCTCTCATGTGTATAACATGCACTATTATTACAGTTTACTAAAACAAAAACGAAATCTATTATGAATCATTTTTGTTTTATTGTAATTAATATGAAATAAATAAGATTCAGAACATAAACTAAGCAAGCTTAAGTTAACTTTAAACTCAACTTTGACCGAACGCTATGTAAATTAACTTGTCTTAGCTCAAATAAACTTAAAGGCAATTTTCCACAAGCTAATATGATTCTTTAGGGTCTTAATGGAAAGTTTGTAATATAGTTTGTTTTAAAATT
>JAUCMU010000063.1:1616130-1627929 GCA_032275025.1 Enteromius treurensis | reverse complement strand
TACAGACGTTCCTCTCGTTGATAGCCGAGGAGCGGATCCAGCGAGAGCTTGATGGGGCGACGCGGAATGAAAAATACTCCATTGTTGAGTGTTTGTCTGTGGCGCGTTTACGATGATGTCACGGCAGTAGAGGCGGCGTAACTATAACGACACGTGAAGAATCCCGCCCACTCTAAAGCGGTACTAAACTGCATGGAAACTCAAACCGAGCCAAACTGAGCCGTGCCGAGCTGAGTCGTACCACGCAGTGGAAAAGCGCCATAAGGCAAAGCAGCTCTTCTGAAGACAACCGTGCCATTATTCAGCTCGAGTTAGTTCAATGCTGTTTCAGTGCAGTCCTTTTCTGATGGGTTTAGTTCCATTCATTTGGTAAAATTGCTCAATAAGTGTCTTTTAAGCCCCAACCAAGCAAGTTTTGTTTATATGAAATATTTGTCAGTCTTTTGCACCTAATGTCGCAAAGTCATGACCATTTCTGACACTTGCAATATTGATTCAGTGAAAACAACTCTATTTTCATGTAAATGGCTCTTCACGTTTGCCGTTTTTAACTGCTTATCCTTCAATAGCGGTCTCTCTTTATAGCCTGCGTCAAATTTTTTTCCATGTTAATCTAAGTTTTTGTCCGGTGACACATGAATTTTTTAGTTTAGAAATAGTTTCTATTTCCACGAAGCCAAGGTGGAATAATAGCATACAAACAGATAACCTTGTGATTAAAGTGATTATGTGCTTTATTGAAAGTTAAACGTGTCTGATATGTAATGGATAAAGTATGGCACCAAACTGTCAGTGACAGCGGAGTGATATATACCCAGATGATATGATATGTACCCAGATGAGCCTGTGTTATTAGGTTTACTGGTTGTTATCGTGGGAATAACAAACCTTGGAATGTGGCGACTGACCAATCAGAATCGAGTATTCCAGAGAGCCGTGTAATAATAGTAAACCACAGACAGTTTACCTCAGAACTTTAAAAATAAAGCAAAGATGACCATTAAAACTGTCAACTCACTGTAATCCAACGAGTGTATTTCAGAGATGTTATGTACCAGAGAGAGCCCGCCCACCCATACGTCTGATTGGCTGTGATATTGGAATGATTTCTGAAGATTCATGAAATTTACCATTGTATTACAGGAATAAATTGCTTACGATGTAGAAAGTAGTTATTTGGGTTTTTTTTTTGTTTTTTTTTACTGTATTTTTGCTCGAATGAATGCAGCCTTGGTGAGCATAATAGACTTGTTGCAAAAACAAAAAGCTTTCAGGCCATAAACTTGTACCGCAATATCAAATTTTTTTGATAATACCGTGGTCGCATGACTCGATAAAGTGATAGGTCTTCTGAGAAAAGTTTACTCAGGCGAATGGAGCGAACGGGAGGTAGCGGGAACTACAATTCCCATCAGCCCAGGCGTGCCCATCATTCTTTGCGGACTGTTGCCAATACAGACCAGTGTTGCCAACTTAACGACTTTGTCTCTGTATTTAGCGACTATTCAGACCCCCTTGGCGATATTTTTCCCTAAAAGCGACTAGCGACAAATCTAGAGACTTCTTGGACAAACCTCAGAGTCTCCAGTCGCGAGCTCAAGCTCGTTTTCACAGCGCGCGCACACACCTCTCTCTGTTCTGTTCTGTTCAGCGAGAGGCTAAGAGGAGCAGGGCTTTTAGTTAAAATAGATATTATTTTGCTTCTATCTCTATTTCACTCCAATATCACAGCGTAGCCATTTTCTATATCAGGTGTGGCGATGGTCGGTCCTGGAGAGCCACAGCCCTGCAGAGTTTTGCTTCGACCCTAATCAAACACACCTGAACAAGCTAATCAAGGTCTGAATGGTTACTTAAGCTACAGGCAGGTGAGCATTAATTAGGGTTGGAGCTGAACTCTGCAGGGCTGCGGCTCTCCAGGACCGGGGTTCGCCACCCCATGTCTATATCTTATGTGTACTTGGTTTCATTATTATGAATTATTAATATAATTATAGAATCATAAACGATTATAAATAAGGATTTTAATCTACATTAACATCTTGTAAGGTAGAGCTAGTTCAGTTGGCCTCATAATGGCGTGCATTTCAGTCACTATTTCACATTCATTCCGTTTTTCTCACAACAGAAACCATTCAAAATATCGGTGAAAACAGTTATGTTGAGAATTAGGGTGCATTGAATAACATTATGTGACCACAGAGAAGCAAGATAATATGACACACTGACATAATGAATATGCAAATTGATATACGACGTCATCTAACAATCTAAAGCGGGTTTTAAATCGGATGTGTGGAAGGTTTAATAATGTTTTGTTTCAAAGTTTACAGATAGATGGCTAATGTGTGTGCCATTGATATGTTCAGTGTTCATGTAAACCGTTTAATAAACACTTTTTTGGGCCTCCTATTTAGTTTTGTTATTTTTATGTAAATGATTCAATAAATACCGTACCGTCCCGAGGTATTACCGTACCGTGAAATTTTGATACCGTTACATCCCTAGTATTTCAGCATGAATTCTCCTCCATAAATAATGCAGTCGTTAATCAACAGCTCTTATCGGACAGCTCAGTCTTGAGTGAATAGATTTTATTGGCCGTTTGCGAACTAGCAGAACAAACAAGAAGATGAAACCATCTTTTGATTTGAGAGCTAAAAAAAAGCGCCCTCAAATGTAGGCAGAGAGAGAAAACCTTCTGAGATGAAAGTGGTCCGCTTTCCCAGTGGATAATGTGCTTCCTGATGGAGGACTCATTTAAAGCCGGTCTCTCTTGAAGTTGTGGGACTCTCCTCTTAGATGAGCATTGATTGGGTTCCTTGTCGTCTGCTGGAGTTCTGGAGCTCCGGGTCTGTGAATGAACTTCTCCGTGCCTCACACCGAGGCCCTTTCCAATTTAAGAGCTGAATAACGCCGAGAGTCTCTGAGTGAAATCGATTGGAGATTTTGTGGGGGGTTCATTTGGGTTTCGGCGAGGAATTGATTGCCTGAGAGCATCTTCCAGATTGGTGAAGGGATGGTCGGTTTAGCTTTATCAGCTGAAATTCACACGTATACAGGTTTGTGTTGTAGAAAACGGATCCTACTTCAGCCGTTGAACATGGGAAATTGTTGAGGGAAAACCGGCTAATACTACAGCACAGCGTTCCTGGGTGTTGATGTCCAGACTCAGGTTTAGGGTTTATGGGTTGCGCATTAGTCGTGTCTGGAGAGCTTGCATGGTTCTGTCAGTGATTGGTGTTTGAAACTCTTTCCAGCACCACGTCGCAGGCTATCGGCATTGGGATGAAGATGAACGCTGAGTTTATCGTGTTGAATCACTTCAGTCAGAGGTACGCCAAGATCCCTCTCTTCAGCGACGACTTCAGCGGCAAAGTGGGGATCTCCTTCGACCACATGAGGGTGAGGATATTGTCAAAAAATTGAAAACTCGCAACTAATTCTTCCTATCTTAACTAAAATGCATCCTTTCGTACGTCTTCAAATTCTTCATTACTTCCATCCTTAGTCATTTCCTTCCTTGCTTTTTTGTTACTTACATATTGCTGTCCTCCTTAGTTATTTCCTTTTTCACTTGCATACTTCTTACCTTCCTTATTTACTTCCTGCATCACTTCCTTCATTCCTTCCTTACAGTATGTCATTTTATTTCCGCAGTTACTTCCTCCATTTCCTCCTTTAGTTATTTTCTTATTTACTTCCATCCTTTACTTCTATAGTTAACTCCCTGCAGTACCTCTACCCTTCTTCCCTTTCTTTGGAATTTTCCTCATTACTTCATTCTTTAGTTTATTTCCCTCCTTCCTTTATGTCCTTTTTCCCCCTCGGTTACTTCCTTGCTTACTTCCTCCTTTAACTGTTTCCTTATTTGATTCCATCATTATTTTTACTTCCTTATTTACTTCCAGCAATACTTCCATTCTTTTTCTTTTTTTTTTCATTTGTTTGATATTTTCCTTTTTCCTTCCATCCCTATTTCCTCTATAACTTATATACTTCCTTGCTTGCAACTTTCCACTCTTTGTTATTTTCCTTCTTACTTCCTAGCATAGTTATAGTAGTTCTGTCCTTCCTTGCATTCTTTTTTCTGTTACTTCCTCCATTATTTATATCGTTCATTGCTTACTTCCTCCTTTAATTATTTCCTCATTTACTTCAATTCTTCCTTACATACATTTCCTACTTCCTTAGGTACTTTCTGCAGAACTTCCATTCTTATTTCATTCCTTTAGAAATGTCCCTCTTTTCATCCCTAGTTATTTCCTTCCTTGCATTCTTCTTTTCTCAGTTACTTCCTCTATTACTTATATACTTCCTTGCTTAAATCTTCCCACCCCTAGTTATTTTCCTCCTTCCTTCCTTCCTTAATTACTTGCATGCTTCGTTCCTCCTGCCTTTCCTTTCATATATCCTTGGTTATTTTCCTCACTTCCTTCCTTCATCATTTGTCGCTTCCTTTTTATTCCTTACTTCCTACATTACATTCTCTCAACCTTCCTTATTTCCTTTACTCCTTACCTTTTATTTATTTTTTGCTCTTTCCTCACTTTCTTAGTTTATGAATTCATTATTTATTCATTTTCCATTTTGAATCAAATCTGAAGGTTGATATATTATGTTGTTGTGTTTACAGATCCGATTCAGAGATTTCCAGATGCTTCCACGGCTCATTCGGCCTCTGAAGGCATTGTTTGCAGAGGTGATTGAAGAGATGGAGGAGAGGAGAGAAAGGAGACAGATAAAGAAGTCTGCTGAGCTTCCATCTTATGGAGATGGAACGGGCCGACAACCTGATGAGATGGGCAAAGGTGCTAAGAGAGAGCAAGATGACATCAACCAGGAAGCAGCAATCAAACGACTCAAGACCAACTTATGGGCAACCAATCAGGGTGAAGGTTAGATAAGCCCAACCAATCAGAAGGCAGGCTGGGGATAAACTAAACCAATGGGTTAGGATCTTAAAATGTACACCGCAAGGGCCACGTTGGGTAGAAGTCTGCAGAGTCCAACTGGATAATGTTGGATTAAAGCAGCTGGAGATTAAAGTGAATTTGAAGCCAAATCTGAAATGCAGCGTATTGGTTCCTGGCTGGAATCAGATCGAAAGTCAGTACTGCTGCGAACGATTTGACTAAAGCTGCAGGTTTGACTATAGTAATAGTGGGAAAGTACACTACCTTAACCCTTTGAGTGTTTGCCATTATAAATTTAGCCCTTCAGACTCAACCTGAAACAGAAATCTTTCAGCACTAAAGGAAGACATTAGGTTTGGCTTTTTCATTTGGAAATGAGATAAATTAATATAATAGTTAAATTTAGTTTGAATCAGACAGTTTTTTTGCGAGTAAATTGAGTGGAGTGGTGTGTGGAAAAAAGCACTTGTACATTTCTGTATGAAATATTTTATTTTATGTCTGAAATGGCTGATCAGCTTTTATTTTAGGGAAATAAACAACTGGCTAACTGTTTGTCATTATCATAATTATTTTTAGCCCTCTTTGCCCAATTTTGTCAGCACTGCCTGTGCAAACACTATTTCAATATTATCTTCAGAGAAAAAAAAAAAGAAAAAAAAAAAAAATATATATATATATATAAAAAAGCATTTTTATTTGAGTAATGCCTGTGGGTGTATAAAAGGTTTTTAAGCTAAATATCTTTTTCTTTTCTTTTTTCGTTACTACACAATGTTTCTGCATTTGAAATATCGCATTAAATATTTGTATGCATTTGTAATGCTTTACATAAAAGCATATGAAATTAACGTTGGGCGTGTGACTTGCTTATGTCACACAGGATATATTGGGTGCAGAAATAAGAAATAACTGTGAATCATCTTACAGCTACACACCATTAGTATATAAAAGATTTGAAGTTGTGTATTAAACATGACACAAGCGATCTTTCAAGTTTAAAATAGAGCTAAGAAAGGGCTGAGGGGAAAAAAAATGTGCCGTCAGTTGTAGAAAGTTCATGCAAAATGAATGAAAGTACCGTCAGAGTAAAGATGCATTCTTTCACCACTGGGATGTCGTGTTAAAGTCAACTTGAAATAGTTTTTGCAACGCATTTTTAACTTGATAATGTAACATATTTCAGGGTGAAGGGGAAAACTTGGTGAGAGAAAAAACAAATAGGTCAAGATGATACTTCACCATCCAGTCCATTCACAGGGGTGTTATGAATTGATCAAATCAGCCAAAAAGTCTTTTCAGATGCAGAGTAAGTTATAAAATGATGTTGGAAATAATGTTATCCGATAAATAATGAACACATTGCCATTAAATAAGAGCAAAAACACTTTAATTGTAACTTAGACGAGACAAAGACGGCATCATTTTTTTTTCCTTCAATGAGAACTGATGAAGCTATCTCTGAAGTAGATGGTGCAGTCAGCTAACAAAGCCTTTGATTTAATGTCACGTCTCTGGGTTTGATGGTTACTCTGTCATCAAGTGTTTCCCAATGGGAAAACATGTTTGCTTTGCCGTTTGCGTGCATGTCGAACACTATCTTGACATCTAATCAAATTTGGGCTCTGGAAATAAACTGATGTGAAATAGCTCCGAGACATGAAAAATGAAACGATGTCTGTGGCATCCGTCTGATACCGGTGTCAATTTATTATACAACACCAGGAATGTTTCTGATCTTGTCGACGGCGCTGCATCCCGGTGTTCACTGCTACGCTAGCAGAGTGCTTTTGATCAAATATTCATCACAGCTGTTCAAATGAAGTGTGGTTCGCTGTGAATTCAATTACAGTGGGAATTATATACATAAAACAAGCATCTGAAAGATATGACGTAGGTTTTTTTGAAAATCGCTTATAAAAGACTAATGCTGCTGAGGCTCTCAAGTGTTGTTACTTTTAATAATGTCTTTTGGACTTCATGTGTAAACACTTAAATGTTTGTGAACAAATCTACCGAATCTATCGCAGTTAGTTGTTCTAAAATATGCTATTCAGAACCATCTACATTAGGGCGCCGATTATGTTCAAATCTATGGGGTAAGACCATAGCATCAGCCTGTATATTTTCGTACAGATTTCATACAGGCCTGTTTACACCAAAAAGGAAAATGCTCCATAATGCGTTAATTTAAGCACACCGCAGATGTGTCAGCAGATGAATGCTGAAAAAAATCTGGAAAAAACTAGTTTTGAAATCGTTTCCCGTCATGTTGTTCTTGCTGTGCAAAATTTAAGTAAGTTTTGAGTAGGAGTGAAGTGGTGTCTTTTTAATTGTCTGGATGCATTTCTGTTGTCCGCCACTGGATGCCGATCTTTCCTCAGGAATCACGCTGAATGTTTTCCACAGAATGAATGAAGGACGCAATTATTGACAAACTAAATACTTAATGAAGAAGATGAGGTCAGGTCACCGTTCATACATTGTCTGATCACTTGACTGGACGTTCTGAGAAGGTTTGAAATCTTTGGACTTGTGTAAGACAAGCACACTCTTTCCTTTCCTCTCTCACAGGACATTTGTCACTGTGGTCCAAACGAGAATCCATCTCCTCTGGTAAGTGTAACAGATGCTTTTATTCACAGAGACAATGCCACTGGACAAATCTCAGGTTACAACCTGAAGCAAATCCAGTTCTGGGCCAAAAAATAGGCTCCACACGGTCTCTTTAAACCTGCTGATCCCATATCAGGAGCCTCTCTAGCTTCAGCACGCCATTTTATTTGAGAAGAGGTACCAGTGTTAAGTTTCAACACAACAATGATGCATTTAGAAATATTCTTGTTTTTGCACTTGCCGGGAAGCCACAGACATTGAGGCGTAGTGCGTCCAGCTGCAGTTCTGCAGGTTTTATGTGTCTCCCTTCATCCAGGAAGTGAAGAGATGTGTATTTTATTTATTTTTTTCCAGGGGGACACAACCCCATCATCTCAGTCTCTTGAGTGAGCTGTGTGTTGTTCATATAAAAGCGCATGCTTGCTGTGATGCAGCTCTTCCTTAAAGCAGGTGTGTTGTCTCAGCGTCTCTCTTTACAGTAGATATTTGTGGATGTGGGTTTGGCCCCTGAAGGGATCCTTTCTAAATTCAAGTTTCTTGAAGCTCAGCTCTCCTCATGTTGCATCTCTGGTGAGACTTAATGGAGTTCTCAGTTTTGTTTAATTTCAACTTCGATCAATCCTTGTCGTGTCAGAGATTTCATCTAAGCTTCTTTATAGTAATTGACAATTTGAGCACAGTTCGAGACATTAGTGAGATCTTTTCTGAAGCTCTGAAATTGCAAGGCTCTTTTAGTAGTAGAAACATATAAGCACCAACAGACTTCAGAATTCCCATTGTGGGTGCGTAATCTTAAATTTGTTAAAACAATTAATATTGTATGTTTCCCCCTAATATATAGTATATATGTCACTTCCCAAAGAAAACTCCAATTCCTCAATGGCTGCTCAGACATATCTCAGTTGATCTCTTGGTATTCTCACTGTAACTTTGATTATATTTTTGTCATCTTTGTGAAACTGAGCAGTGTGACGCATTGAGATCTCTTCTGAAACTCTGTTCAGTCACATTTTTGGCATCATGATGTTTGATCATGAGATCTTTGAGGACCAACAACATTTGATCTGACGTCAAACCCACACATGTTCATAGAGCTCCGCATGAATGCTTTGATTGAAGAGTCAATAATGATTTAAGTTTCAGTCTGTTCCTTTCACTAGACCATCCGATGGCTTCAGAAGATGTGTAAATAGGGCAGGCTGGTCTTTTTTTGGAGCATGAAATGTGATCACATGGAAAAGAGATGCGTAACATTTTTCAAAATTGCTTTTGACGGGGAAAAAGTGCATCATACAGGTTTGGAAGAATGAAGGTGAGTAAATGATGACAGAATCTTCTTTCCATTTACATACACACTCAAAAATAATGGTTCTTTGTTGGCATTGATGGTTCCATGAAGAACCTTTAGCACTTTCCGTTATGAAAATGGTTCTTTATAGTGGCAAAGGGTTATTATAGAGTTTTATAGAGTTCTTTTAAATTATTCAAATATTCTGGGCACAGCTTATTTTAAGGTCCAATTCTCACTATTGGCAAACCATTAATTAGTAAGGCACTTGTTAAGTTTAGGTACTGGGTAGGATTAGGGATGTAGAATATGGTGATATGCTTATATTGGCTTCTGCTACACACAGAAATAAAGGTAGTCTACTAGAGCTGTCACTGGGGCGGTACCTTCTCAAAAGGCACATGTTTGTACCTAAAGGGTCCATTTTGGTACCTTAAAGGTACTTATTACTACTTAACGTGTACATATGTGGAGCTAAAAGGTACAAAAGGTGCGGCAACAGTGACAGCTTTTGTATCTTTATTTCTAAGAGTGTAATAAACAACTAGTAAATAGTGAGAATTGGTCCCTTATTGAAGCATTACCAATGTGTGTAAAAATGCCTCTTTAAAAAATTGTATACTAAAGATTCTTCTGGGAACCAAAAATGTTACTTCTATGGCATTGTTATGAAAACCCCCGTTTGGAATCTTTATTTTTAAAAGTAATAGGGAAAGCAACTGAGATGTTAAAGCAAATTCTTGTGTGATTTGCTTTGCTTGGAGTTACACAAACATTCAGGCAGGCAGGTAAAAGAGTCGGTGACTGACCCAATCGACTCCATTGTGTGAAATTTGTTTCATACTTCTGGTGATTTATGGAGTTCTTCTAAACCTGCCAGACAGTGTCGGCTCACCTCTGTTCTGTCTCTCTCTCTCTCAGCATGCGGTTGAGCCGGCGCTGATGTGGACAGACTTGCGAGTGTGATTACACCGGAGATCATCGCCTAATTCCTCAGCACTTCAGCTCACCTGGACAGGCCGGTAATTGCTGGTAGACTCTAAAACTACCTGACCTGCCCGTCAGATACAGATCAACGTCAAACTCGAGGCACGTCACACCTCTGCTCGCTGGAATCTCATGTCTTGTTCCTCGAGAAAATACAAACTCATCACAGTAGAGAGAGAGAGAGAGAGCGATGCCAACGCAGGCAGGCCTTTGATAGCTCAGCAATTACGTGAAAATGGCTTTCTTGGAGATTTAAAGCGGCAGGTGTCCAGCTCAAGCATGCATTGCGTTATGGGTGGCACAGTGGAGGACATTAGTATTCAGGAGGACTGGTGCGGGTCGCTCCCTTGTTCCCGCAGCAGGCAGGTTTGTATTAGCAGACTGTCGAGAAGCAAACCGCATCTCTGGGGAGCGAGTGGAGACCAGACGCCCTGCTGCTGCTGCATGTGAAATCAGCCCCGTTCTGCTCCGGATCACAGCGTTTGGATCTGCCCGAAGTCTCGGTGCTGAAATGACCTGCATCTGCAGACAGGAAGACAGACAGCAGAGAAAGAGCTTAGGATGTGCTTGATGACTCTGTACTGAACATCCAGCATTGAGAACATCCAGCATCTGATCCAAAACACACTCTAAACTATTACGTGAGCATAAACACTCCTAGCTTAGATTTCTTGTGCATCCACTCTACTTATCCTTCTATCACTCGAACACATCCATCCGTCTATCTGTAGAGTTATCAAAAAAATTCAAGGCTTTAAAAAAATACTTTGCTTTTCTTCCTTTCAAAATAGTCACATTAATTTTTTTCTTTGTTTTTCAAACTCTTTGACTCGTTTCTTTACTTTTAAAATTGGAATGCCAATTCTGCAGCAGCTGAGCTGGACTGGAGAAGACATTCTCAGTTCAAAATTGAAAGCCACAACCCTGCTGTTTATAAAAGCTACCTGAATAATAGCGCAACAGACACTTGAATGAACTCTGTTGCTCCCTTGAGCACGGAGGTTTGATACCGACCCAGAAACAGAAAAACATGTTAATATAGGTGCAGCAGGGTTACATGCTTGCAGTACATCAGCCAAGTATTTGTAGGTCTACATTTGCATGGAGAGCTTATCTCTGAACTTAGACGTCAGCTGCAGAATCAATCCCTAATTTAAACCCCAGACATCAGACAGGGTCGCATATTAAAGGAATGTTTTTCATCGAACTATTTTTAAAATCCCAGACTGCCTGGAGAGAACAGTCGATACATGCTGTGCGTCCATGATTCCCTAAAGAGCAGTCGCTCTGAACCGTGGATCCCTGCGTAGACTAACTCAAAGCAAAACTTCTTCTCAACACCAGTGGACCCCTGGAAAAGCTTTTGTTAAGAGTAAACAATGGGATTCTGGAATATTTTGTCTCACTAAAAGTATGTACTTCACTGCATGGAGATGGAAAAGTACATACCTTTTAGTACCTTGCTTTTTTATTCTTTAATATCCTGCAAAAAAAAAGCTTAAACAGGCCTGAAGTTGTTTGACTAGGTAAGCCAGACTGGTCCGGTTTGTTGTTGTTTTTTTAAAGAGGGGTTTGAGGCATTTTGTATTTGATAAGGCTAGCCAGTTTGAGACCAAACTAGCTAAAACCAAGCCTGGCCAAGTTAGGAAACCAGCTAAGACTGTCAAACCACCCTTTTTGCTGGTTTTATTTCATTTTGATAAATTGGTAACACATTATTGTACGATTACACCTAGTTGCTTTATTAGCGTTGATATTACTAGAATATTAGCCATTCATTAGTGCTATTTCAGCACTATATTAATGCCTTATTCAATATGACCTTATTCAACATCCCTAATCCTACCCAATACGTAAGGGGCTTATTTCGCGGTAACTACCGGCTGCCTGTATATTATCCCGCTTATTACACGGATACTTGCCACATAAGAAAAAAAAACTGAACATGAATATGAATTTGAAACATTTTATTGGCATATTTGTTTTAAATTA
>JAUCMU010000063.1:1563673-1576666 GCA_032275025.1 Enteromius treurensis | reverse complement strand
GTTATATTACTTATCCTTTATGTTATCTCACCCTTCTTTATATCGCTGAAGAAGCCTGTTTTGCTTTATTGTGAAAATAAACCTGTGTTTTGGAACTTACCCTTCTTGTCTGTATTCCTGAGCGTGACAAAACCCACTTCCCAACTCAATTTCGAGAACTGCTCTACAATGTTATCTTACTTCTGTGGTTAAGTTTAAGGCGGAAACATACACCCTGCCTCAAGTGGAAATGTCTGCACAGATATAAAACATCATTTATTGATCTGCTCATGTCTTATCAGCCCTATTTAATCCTAAATGAAACTGCCATTTATTATACAAATGAAATCGGTACTCATGACCTAAGTCATAAATTTGCATAAATTGTATTAGCTATCTCTGAAAGCCCTTACAAGATGACCATGTATCACAGTTGAACGTTTCCGTGACAGAGTGTAATATTCAAATGTGAGGTGAAAACTCATTGAATTTCCTATTACTTGTATTAGTAATGACAAAATTACTCTTCCTTTCACAGCCTTTTTTCTATCGTCACATGGGTAATTTCTCCAGGCCCAACTTTTTATAATTTACTTACAAATGAAGATTGTCTTGGGTTAATTGATCATTAACGACCTATTCATAATATACACCTTAATCTAGATTATGGCATCAAAGGCATAAATATGGATGTGCTCTAATGAACTTCACAATAAGATACTCATTTAAAACTCAGCTGATTACTTATTGTTTACATATCCAACGCACTTTATGTTTCAGCAGGCATTTACACATTACATAATTAAACATGTAGTACATGCAAAATTAAAACGTCGTCATTATTTTCTTCTTATACGCTTCCAATCCTTCTCTCTTCTGTGGAACACAAAGGTAATTGCAACTTTTCACAGCTTTACATTTTTTCCTCCCCGATATTGAGTATGAAAATAAAAATTATATTATAATTAAATAAATTAATAATTATTAATAAATAATAAAATATCAATATGATTTCATTCTTATGTAAAGCACATGATGAAAAAAAAAAATATATATATATATATATATCTTTTTTTGTTCGCGTAAGATAGAAAATAAATAATGGCAGAATTTTCATTTTTGGATGAAAACATTGACCCTCGTCCCCTGGAGAAAATAACTGCATAATTGGCACACTTGAGAGCATGTTTTCAGCTTCACAGGAACACATCCTCCCGGCCTCCTCCTCATCAACCTGCTTCATTTCTTTAATATGAGGCATTTCGCCTCCCCGCTGGCTCCCTGACCCTGCTCTACAGACCTCGAAATGTTCAAGAGCCGTAAAGCAGAAAACACCTTTCATGCCTCATCAGTCCCAATCTTGCTGATAGGGCATGTAAGGACTGTGAAGACTATTTCTCCTATTATTGATGATTAATCTGTACGAGCATCTACAGGACGACCGTTAGTTGAAAAAGCAGGCATTTGAAAGACGAAAATTGTACAATTTAGTTATAAATCAGACATGCATCTGACAAATATCACATTGTGATTGTAACTTTCTTATTTGCTGTTTTGAGGAGTGAAGGGCATACAACTGAAGACTAAATAAATATATAATCCAGCAGACGGGACAGAAAAACGACCTTCAGGGACGTGAAACAAGATTTTCCCTATTACTATGACAGCGAAGTAGCTGTTATTGCCAAATAACAAGTGTATATACACAATAAATAAGCATAAACATAAATCAAAAATATATTTGTATGCTAAGAGAGCTCTGTGCAGAGCTGCAGCTAAAATTCATGAGACGTTGAGCTTTCTCATCTTTGGAAAAGGAAAAACAATGCTATATAAAAATAGTAATTTATATGTATGCATATTAACTCAAATAAAATCAATACAAGGGTTATTTGTAGTCACTGTCATTTGTGCAGTGAATTAGATTGTGTCTACACTGTGCAAGTCAATCTACAAAAAAAATAAATAAATATAATCTTTAATCCAATTCTGAAAATTCTTCTGCCCTCTAAAATGATGAGCATTCTCTGATGACATCGGTTTGAGGCTTGGGCATGACATCATTACTTACGCCCCAGCAACTGTCAGTATTTATTTCTGAATGAAATACCTACCTTACAGCATCCAATCAATTCGCACTAGAAAAAAAAAAGCCACGCTCCCTCTATTTTCCTCATTCAATATTATGTTTCCCTCAGATGTAGGTGCACCTGGTATTGTAAATAAAACCCTATTTATCGGTACCGCGTAATGTTGTCAGTTCATTGCAATATTAGCGGTGGGTTTATTTATGTGCTTCTATGCCCTGCCTGTTAGTCACCTGTCGACAGCTTTAATGACCAACCTGTTGTTCTGCTCAATGAGTCTGTCTAAGTGTGTCATAATACAGCTCTGCTGGGAGTGACCTTGACACAGAGATAATGGACCCACATCTCACCACAATACTGAACTATGTGATTATACAAACAAACAATAAAGTGTGTTTACATGCGCCATTTTACACAATAATAACACTGACAACACATAAGGTCACATAAATGCCTTAAACTACTTTATTTTATTTGGAAAAGGTCAATAATTGTTTTAGAAAAAAAACAGATTGACATATTACAGAGCCTTCTCTACATGTATATGCAAACACTGGTTGACTCGATGTCTATTTTCCAGTATTATTTTAGTATTCTTTATGTACCATTAAAATTTTGAATGAAATTTTATTCCTATACAGATGTAGTTTGATCTTACAGTTTTTCTCAAATGCTAAGACACATTCCACAAACGTTTCCTCCATGTTCCCCAATGCTAAACACAACATCCTTTTCTAAAGCTACATAAACACAACCACACCTTCTCACTTCAAATCTCAAACTTTCACACCAAATGAGCAGCTCGAAGCTTTCAAAAATTTAAACACTATACACATCATTACACACTACAGCAAAACAATTGAAAACACAATGCTCAATTTGTGAGAAAGTTCTTTGTTTCATAACTGCAAATGCATATTTTAAGAAACTTTACAACAACAGATCTTCTTAGATCTCTGCAGAGGATTAGGCATTTAGAGTTGTGAGTTTCATATGAAGATTATAAATATATAGAAAATTCTGCATGTACACTACTGTAACACAACTCAGTGCAAAAACAGAATCTATTGAACACAACAGTATTATTCACACCACACACACACACCACAATCACTGTGCGGCATTGTGTCACTGAGCTGCATCGGGCCACATCACCTCATCCACATCGTAGGCTATATTGTCTCTTGCCATGCACTGCAGGAAAAATGCCCTGGAATGGCCAATCCATGCTTGGAAAGCCTCCACTGGGATGTCAATACACACATTGTCTTTAGGAGGTTCTTTCTAGTGTATGGTTGTCTGTCATAAACCTTCCATCTCCACGATGAGAAGAGCTCCTCTATAGGGTTCAGGAAAAGGGAGTAGGGTGGCAGACAGAAGTTTACAGTAAAAAGTGGTTATTGTTGGTGGTGAACCACTCTCTGGAGGATGGTGTTGTTGGTGGTCCAGGAGGATGCCTTTTAGCTCCTCTAGGAAGATAAGGAGACGTTGGGTGTTGTAAGACCCAAGGAAAGCATGCCGGTGGACTGAATGCCCTGATAATGGTGGCCACGGTGAACCTACTCCAGGTTGGACGGACTCTTAGTCCTGCTTCAGCCATTGTCATGCCATGGACAATGACATGGTCAATGACTGCAGCTCGCATCTCGTCCATAATGATGGTGCAAGGTTGTCTTTCTCTCCCTCCTGGACCTTCTCCTCTCCCTCGTTGGCCTGCTCCTCTTCTTCCATGGCCAGCTCTTCTCCTTCCTCTGACTCAAATTTCTCTTCCCCTGACTAGGCCTTCATCCATTGTGTTTGTTTGGAATCTTCAGCAAACTGTGCACTCTGAACTTGCTTTTATACATGTGGTCACAGCATTAGCAACAAGTGTCTACAATTTTGAGTGGTTGTGTGTAATGAATGATGCCAGGTGTGTTCATTGTGTTCAAATATTGCTGACTGTGGCAAGCATTTTGCATCACATGAGCTTTCATTTAAGAACATGAGCAGAGTTCTTTTGCAACTTGTGTTTTAGCAAGGAAAAATGTGTTAAGATTTATGAGAACGGAGGATTGTGTTTTGTAAATTGTGTCTCCATGTGAAATGTGTTTATGATATTGCAAAATGATGACTAGATTTAGTAAATGTGTTTAGGCAACTGGTCATTTGGTTTAGAGGATTGACTTTTGAGTTTTAGCATTTGAGAAAAACTGTAACATTTTTAGGGATTGGGTTTAGTTTTTTTCTTCAGCTGCCTGTGTTGATGGTGGTTTCTAGTGGTAGCTAAGTTGTTTTCTGTGTTTGCCATAGTGTTCTGTGAGCAGGTGTGGTGGTTGATAGAGTGTTATGTTGGTTGCTAGGGTAATTGTGGTGGTTGCTAGAGTGTTCTGTTGGTTGCTAGGGTAGTGTTGGTGGTTACTAGGGGTGCTCTCTTTGGTTGCTAGTGTAGTTGTGGTGGTTCCTAGAGTGTTCTGTTGGTTGTTAGTGTAGTCTTGGTAGTCACTATGGTGTTCTCTCTGTTTGTAAGTGTAGTTGTGGTGGTGGTGTTCTGTAGGTCGTTATAGGGTAGTGTTGGTGGTTACTAGGGTGCTCTCTTTGTTTGCTAGTGTAGTTGTGGTGGTTGCTAGACTGTTCTGTAGGTTGTTAGTGTAGTCTTGGTAGTCACTATGGTGTTCTCTCTGTTTGTTAGTGTAGTTGTGGTGGTGGTGTTCTGTAGGTCGTTAGGATAGTGTTAATGGTTACAAGGGTTTTCTCTTTGTTTGTTAGTGCAGTTGTGGTGGTTGCTAGACTGTTCTGTAGGTTGTTAGGGTAGGCTTGTGGGTTTCTAGGGTGTTCTCTGTGTTTGCTAGTGTAGTTGTGGTGGTTCCTAGAGTGTTCTGTAGGTTGTTAGGCAAGACTTAGTGGTTACGAGGGTGTTCTCTGTGTTTATTAGTGTAATTGTGGTGGCGGTTTGAGTGTCCTGTAGGTTGTTAGGGTAGTGTTGGTGGTTACTAGGGTGTCCTTTCTGTTTGCTAGGGTAGTTGAAAATGGTTGCTGGTGTTTTGTGGTTGCTAGGTTAGTCTAGGTGTTTGCTAAGGTATTATCTGTGGTAGTTGCGAAAGTGATCTGTGGTTGCCTGGGTGGTCCTGGTGGTTGCTAGGGTAGCCTGGGGGGTTTGCAGGGATGTTGCTATGGTGGTCTTGGTGATTGCTGAGTTGTTCTCTGTGGTTACAGACTTTGTGTATTCTTGTCAGTAATATTAATATTAGTTGTGATTGTAGTTAATGATTTATTTGGTAGAAATTATTCCCATTTAGATGAATGTCACATCAGTGATGAGGTCAATTGATTTGCTCTCCAATCACGATAATTTGACTCTTGTGTTCAGTTTCTGCCTGAGGGCGGGGTTTGTGCTTGAGTCCTTATGACTTATGAATAATTCAATAGGTTGTGTATTACCCTTTCGACATTCTCAATCCATGAAGGAAAAATACTCATTATCTCCTTTTTGTTTATCTCTCCCACAACACACACACACACACACAGACACACACATACAAACACAAACAAATACACACACAAATCAGAGTCAACATAATCAATCATTTTCTGAAGTGCTGCTGCTGTAAGAATGTGTCTGAGTGTGTGTTGTGTTTAGTTTTCTATCATAAGAAGAAACAGCTGGATATCAGGTCTCCAAATGCAAATATGTAAGGATTTTAATTTATTCTTAATTTATTCTTATTTATTTATTCTCTCTTTCACTCGTTTGTTTTCTTGTCTGAACCATATTTTCCCAGAATAAATGACAGATTGATTTAAATTACATTTTTAACTGACTATAATCTTTGACGTGTCAAAATAAAAACCTTTATATTTAACAGTTGTCATTGACGTAAAAGTGCACAATGTGACACGATCAGCCAATCAAAACATAACATACAGCTGTGGGGACCAATGAGATTTCCCTGGGGGCGTGGCTAGAATGATTGACACTTGAATGTTTTGTGACACTTATGACGAAGGTCTAAAATAGCAAAGTTGTGTAGTGATGTTATGCTGAGTAATTTACTGGTATTTAATTTATTCATTTATTTATTAATTTCCTTTTTTTTTTTTTTTATCTGATGCTGTCTTTTTGGTGCATCTAGGTGAAATGTAGGTCTGTCAAGAGGGAGTCTGAACAGCTCTGAAGGTAAGACTCATCGCCATGATGCTTCATCACCAATGATGCACAAAAAATCTTTCTTCAGATCCCAGCAAACATCAGTCACACGCTATTTAAGCCTAATGGGAAGCTGCAGGTTCATTACCGCTAATGAAGATGATTATTCTGTTTGGAAATCGCATTTGGCCGCCGCAAAGCTCTTTTAACTTGTAGATTTGATCATAAAATCAATGCACGGATTGCCCACATAAAGTACAAAAGTAAGTACAGTTTTGTGAACCAGCAAAAATAATGAAGGTCCCCAAGGATTCTGTTCATGTTCGTTGTAAACATAAAAGCACAACCCCGCCAGAAATACAAACACATTCCCAAGCTGTCATTCAGCTTTCCTGTCCTTGATCCCTGTGGATGGGAACCAAACACCTGGAGGCAATAACACCCACACAATCAATAGCCAATCAGATCATCAGTGTTTTCTGTTCTTCAGTAATTACCTGTGCCATTTCCCCCCGAAGCTCTTTGATAAAGCACTTGTTTGTGTGTGATTTGCGTCACTGAGGTAATTTCCTCATGACAACAAACTGACATGCCAGCGCCTTTAACTTTCAATAAATGTATTTTTGGCATTCAGCATAGCAAGTTATATACTGCATCTGCTATTCACTCTTTATATTGTGAACCAGTGCCGATTCTCTATGCACGCCACATGATGAGATCCTCATGAATATGTAATGATATGCAGATTCAGACAACAAACATGTTAACTGAGAATGTTTTGCTTTATTTGGCGTCTGTGAAGTGAACACAAAACCCTTCCATGTGTTTCAGTTGTTATGAACTCTTCATTTAATCAGGTTGTTTCTTTGTTCTTTTGTCAGACTTTTTAATAATTAAGTACTAATTAACATAGTACAGGCATCTGTTCCTCAAAGGTGATGTTTGCAAATTTATTTGAAACATTTAGCACAAAATAAATTATTTGCATGTCTCCCCAGTTGTTGTGAAGATGATAGCGTAGTGTATAGTATTTAAATAATTCATTGTTGCATATTTGCATGCTGTCTTGTGCCATTTTAAAAACTATACAGTAGGCTGCACATTTTATGCACAAAAACTGTAATAAAAATGTAAAATAGGCATTTCATTTTTCAAAGGATATCTGGACGTTGCTTGCTGATTTAAGGGAAGACTCTAGAACATTGGAAAAAAATTAAAAATAACGGTAACTTTATTTTACGGTTACACCTGTTAATTGCTTATTAGTATGCATACTAGAATATTAGCCATTTATTAGTGATAATTGGGCACTTATTAATGCCTTTTTTCTAAATTACCTTATTCTTTTTCATAATTAATAAATTAAAACAACTGTTTTGTGTACCACATTTTCTGAAATGTTGTTAAACGTGTCAATGAGACTTTATCTATTTAAATATGCACTATGTAGCATACATTTCCAGAGCTCTTTTTATCACTCCATAAATCAGGAAAAAATGTCGACAGCAAGAAAAATACATTTTTTCCCATGCTTTAGAAATATAGAGCTATATAAACCAGTCAGAATAAAAACCTTCAGAATTTTTAAGAATGAAACTCAGACAAAACACAAACACAGACTTTCTTATAAGGTTTTTCAGCACAGCCCTTATGCTCTCTAAATATTTAAACTCTAATTAAACTATTAATTTGTATACCCTAAATGTAGAATAAATTTAAGTGCTAGCTTATTGTTGGATCATGATTTATGTGCACACTTCTTGCACATTGTTAGTGACAGGTGAAGCACAAGTGAAATTGGCCCAAGCACAAGGCTGTGGGGTGTGAAAGTGGGTAAAGGACAATCTGAGGAGTTTGATGCATGAGTGTGTGTCTCATGTCCTCGGGTTCTTCACCAGACTCAAGACTGAAGAGGAAGAAGCACCTCCAAATCAACGGCACCGGAGCGCTCCAGCAAGCAGGGTGTCCTATTTAGGATTCAGGGTCACTGTACATAGCTCGCGGCTCTGACTGTGCTGAACACTGCACAACTGATCTAGAATCAGCCCAGTGAGCCCAATTTGCTCTGGATGAGAGTCTTCAAGACCCCATTCACAGCTGCTGTCAACAAGGTATTTGTAGACGTGCACCAGGCTGGGAAGACTGTATCTGCGATAATCAAACAACTGTGGGAGAAATTATTAGAAAATAGCATACAAGACTAGGGATGTCCTGATCAGGTTTCTTTTGCCCTGAGTCCGAATCATTTAATTCTGAGTATCTGCCGATACCGAGTCCCGATCCGATACTTCTATAATACATAAAGAAGAACAAACAGATACAGGATGTTCATTATTTTTTTATTTAATTCAACTTATTTTAACTTACAACTCTGTAAACAAACAGAGCACTTCTATGAAGAAGCTTGAACTATCAAGTATAAATAACATAATTTTCCTTCACTTTTGGACTTTAGTGTAACAGTAAATATTAAAAAAAGTAGAAATTTGTGCTATCTGGGCTGTAATGTCCTGTGCCTTCGCACTGTCACGGGGCAGGTTTGTTTTCCACCTCTTGCATTCCCAAGTTTACATATCTCACAGTTTGCTATGGCAATGTTGTTAAGGCTGCACGATAATCATCGCGCGATATGTTTTGCGCATCTTGTCAGTTCTGTAATCAGCGGAAAATTCCATCAGGTGCGTGGTCTTACATTGAGTCGCATTTACTACACAGACTGTGAGATATGTAAACTTGGGAATGGGGCTGACCAGGACGACTGTTAACGAAAGAATGAAGGGGGCAATGTATCTTGAGATTTTGAGAGAAAACCTCCTTCCATCAGCAAATGATCCCAAGCACACCACCAAGGCAACGAAGGAGTGGATTCGTAAAAAGCATTTCAAGGTCCTGGAGTGGCCTAGCCAGTCTCCAGATCTCAACCCTATAGAAAATCTTTGGAGGGAGTCCATGTTGCCCAGCGACAGCCCCAAAACATTACTGCTCTATAGGAGACCTGCATGGAGGAATGGGCCAAAAGACCAGCAACAGTGTATGACAACCTTGTGAAAACTTACAGAAAAGTCTTCTGTCATTGCCAACAAAGGGTATATAACAAAGTATTGAGATGAAATTTTGCTATTGACCAAATACTTATTTTCCACCATAATTTGCAATTAATGTTTTAAATCCTTTAAAAATCCTACATTGTGATTTTCTGGATTTCTTTTTCTCATTGTGTCTCTCATAGTTGAGGCATACCTTTAATGAAAATTAAATCTCTCATCTCTTTAAATGGGAGAACTTGCACAATAGGTGTCTGACTAAATACTTTTTTGCCCCACTGTGTGTGTGTATATATATATATTATATGTGCCTTTTATCCCTCATGTGGTATTCAGTTCTTTTTTTGTCTGAAAAATATTTTCTTTTACCCAAAAATGCTAGATCACATTGGACTGGAGTTTAGTGACTTTTTGTTTGTTTGAATTTTCATACTTTTTGGGCAGAAATGTTTCACCTTGTTACACTTGTGGTCTTCCTAGCCCAAAAATGACCCAGCCTAAAAAAAAAATGCTAACTAATTATGCTATTTTATCACCAAAGGTTTGATCTTTTTGTCAAACTTGTTACCTTTCATTTAGGACTGCATTTGAGTTTAAATGTACACCTGATTAATCATACGCCTTATTCAGGTCCTTAATTTTTGTGAGTGAAAAAATATTTTTATGAATAATTTGCACAATAAAAAATTATAACATTTGCACTGTTTAACATGTGCTTCAATGTTTGATCAGTAAGTTTGCTTGTAAATGCTTTTATTTTGTACAAAATTGCACAAAGTCACACTTGTGGTGTTTCCCGGGCAAAAATGAACCAGCCTCAAAAAATTGCTAATAAATCACTCATTATCCTATATTATAATAAAATATTGAATTAATTTGTTCTCTTACGTTCAGGACTGTTTTTGTGTTTCTATTTGCATCTGAATACTTATGCACCTCATTAATCCGAAGGTAGGCCCTTCAGTTTTTGAGTGAAAAAAAAATCTTTTTTTTAATGAATAATTTTCACAATATAAGATACAAAGAAATAATAAAAATTTGCACAGTTTATTGCAATAGTGTGCCTTATTTTTTAATCAAGAAGTGCTTTTAAATGCTTTTATTTTGTGCAAAATTGCACAAAGTCAAGCTTGTGAAAAAGGGCCGGCCAGTGAAAATGAGAATGAGAATGAAGGTATGTGTTCAGGAGCATGTACACTGGCCTTGAACCTATGTGTGTGTGTGTAACAATAACTATATTTGCATCCAGACCAGCGAATGATATATTCTGATTATTATAAGCTCAAGCGTGTCTGCCACTTTAAATATTCAAGTGCTGATAGCAGGATTGATTCTGATTGGTTGTCAATGTTTGTATCGTTCATCAGCTGGAAGAAAATCGTTCTGAAAATGATTCCAGCGAGATGGTTTCTTTGTGCTTTTATCTTTGTGGTGTGGGCTCTTCTTTAACAATGAAAATGATTTTTATAACTATATCTTTATCTGCTAGTTGACATGTAGTTGCTAAGTTGCTTACTATAAGCAATCACAAAGTCATACAGGTTTGTAAAGACATGAGGGTAAAATTAAATTTTCTCTCTTTTTTTTCCCGAATTATTATTTTAATAGCAGTTGGATTTCAGTCTATTTGCCAAAAGTTTTGCACATCACATTCCACTTTGCGTGTTAACGGAGCATATGCTTTTTCTATGATGTGAGTTGTCATTTTTGAAATGAGATTTATAGTATTTTTATCTTTGTCAAGGTCTGTTTCCCTTTCTCTTTCGCTCGTGAAAGTGTCAGGCAAGTGTTCGGTAGGGCTGCATTAATAAGAACAAAATTCTGGTACTCTCTCAGACGGGTGGAGAGGGACCCTTGGGGGCGGCCGGCCGACTGGCATGGGTTGATTCTCTAATTACGTGAAGGGTTCACAAAAGCCGCTGAGCAGAGAGCAGAAACAGACTCTGAACTTTATTAGAAAGAAATGAAAGGGAAGAGCCAGAATGTCAGCCATCCGAAATACATCACATTGCACACACACACACACACACACACACACATTTAGGACAGAAAGTTTATAATGAAACACACCCTCTGAAAAAAGAAATAAATAAAATAATAAAAATACACATCAGTGGAATATTTCACAAGATCATTTTCTGGCAGTGTTATTTTTATCACTAAAAAAGTATATATATAGTAGGCTAAATTAGATGAGATTTTTAACATTTTTGTTTTCTTTTTAATTTGAAACTTTTAGTCATTTTGTAATTTTAAAAAGGTTTTTAAATGTATGTAAATACAGTCTGCCTGTACTTTATTGTATACTGTTTCTCCCTGTGAGGAAAAACACAAATTGCATTTGCATTTTTAAGGACAAAGCAATAATATGCTGTTGTTCATCTACATGATATTGACATGCACAAGTGCCATTGTGTTTAACGGGCAACTTTTGTTGTTCTGTAATACAAAGTTTGACAGGGAATTGAGAAAGTATGAATGTTGCTACAGTATATATGAATGTTCCATATTGCAAAACTTCCTCAAATCCCCCTTTACCTAGTGTTGAAGCTAGTACTGAATAGCTTCAATTAGAATAAAACAATAAAATGGGTTTATTTTGTGTGTGTCTGTGTGTTTTTAAATTTTCCTATAACTGTGGTACATTTTACCACAAGTACCATGAAGGGTTAAAGAGGCAATGTGAGGGTTAAAGAAGAGGTCAGTTTGTGTTTATTTTGATGTGCAGTTGACATTAGCTAATAATTGCCTGCTGATGATGTCATTACACTTTTCTACGAGGATCTCTCTGTGTCTGTACACTAACTACAGTGTGAGTGTTTAAGGTTGATCGAGGACTGTGAGTTTTGTGCGTGTCTCTCTTGGTTAAAAACGCGTCCCACTTTAACGACAGACTGAATTCTGCTCTCTAGAAGTTCAGGAAGACACCAGATATCTCTTCCTTTCTCTCCTTCCCTCTCTCCCGTTCTTTCCTTTCTTGTCCTTTTCTGCCTGAGTCTCAAACTCTTTCTTTCTCTGCTTCATTTATCTGCCATGTGTGGAGTGTGATAAGGAGCTGTGTGTGTGTGTTTAGAGTATGGCAGTTTAAGAGTTGATATGTAGGTTTGCTCCTCAGAGGCACAGACATGCACCGCACTAGCCCAGATTCACCCATGTGTGTGTGTGTGTGTGTACATGCATATGTATACGTGTAAATTCATGTCTGATGTGCTTGCATGACTTTCATTCATACTTGTAAATATATATATATATATATATATATATATATATACATATAAATTAATTATTGTAAGTGGCTAATTCATCTGTAAAAAAAAATATGTGCACGTAAACACTCTGTCACACACACTCCTTTGCTCCACACAAGGTCACACTGTTCTCTGCAGCTCTAGAGAAATCTATCTTTTATCTTTATTAGGGACATAGTGAAGGTCATAAATACAGACACAATATAGATCATTCTACTGTACCTGCAGACAAAGATTCATAGCAGATCAGATCAGATCAGATCTCGCAAAGATTGTCATTAATGATACTGTCTGCTGCCTTTAATTTATAGCTTTCAGCATCAAGGAATATCTGTAACGTTTCCAGACGGTTATGCCATCTAGCGCCTCTAGAGGACACTCCCTTCATGTCAGTTTACTCTGTTCTCTCATTCTTATACCAAACTCAATCTACCAGAATGCACCTCTCCTTCACAGCTGTTCCTTGTTTGTCTTCAATCCACTACTCATTAACACCTGTATAAATACCA